>VWZW01001520.1:1864385-2256966 GCA_013397115.1 Edolisoma coerulescens
TTTTTTGGAGGGGAGTGGAGGGAATGGTTAGAAGGCCGTGTAAATCACTATAAGGAGAGAGGGAACTTTCTATTCTAGCATGTCCAGAAATCACCTGTTTCTTACTGGTACAAATATAACCAAATGATTCAATTTTAACCCAACTATCTTGAAATATCTGGAAACAAAATCTCTATCTATAAACCCTATCATACATTCTAATAAAATAAAAAAGTAATAAAATTCCCTAGGGATGTTAAGTGTTAATTGTTTAATTAAGATGCCGATAAATAAATTAATTACGTTGTGCAAAATATAATTTGAACTTCTTTTTTCTTTTTTTAATATTTTGAACAGTGAAATAACTCTTAGCTCTGGAGATGTCAGTCAACCAAGCAACTACCAGAATTCTTTAAAAGAGTATTGGTCACCTATTTGGTATAAAAGCTATCAAACACACCTCAAGGTAAGTTTTGAAATGTGCTCCACTCCTATCCAGTACTAGAATTTCCAGTGTTCTTGAACAGTTACTGTATCTGATTATATCATACTTGTTCACCATACAGTGAATAACATGAAACTCCTTAAAATCTAAAACTGTCCTTTATGTCTAAGACATTTAGGTGAATTACAAAGATATAATAAACTCAGTGTCATAAAAAGGATAGGAAAGATATTTAGATTTGGAATTTAGTTATTTTACTCAAATGTATTTTGACAACTCATGGCAGAGTTGCATGTCTTCCATGTAAATTGGTATTTAATGCCTTAATGTAAGACGAGTTGTTTGACCTCAGAATGCTACATCGTCAATATCTTGAAGTGCTCTTTTTCACAAGAGGAAAATACATATTAGTCAAGATATCCATACAGGTCTGATGAATGTGCCTATACACTTTATTTTGTGAGGGGTTGTGTTTTGTTTATTTATTTATTTTCATTATCTGTTGGTGTCTTTCAGGGCTCCATAAAAAAGAGGCATAGAATAGCTCCAAAATAGTACAATTCATCATGTCAGTACATTTCTTCAGCAACACTGAACTTTTTTTTTTTTAGTTTTGCACACAAAGCTGGAGAAAGTAACTTTTTAATTGAACTACATTTAGTATTTGGAGTTTTTTAAGAGTTAAATTTCATCTCGTTCGAGTGTTAAGTGTCATCTTGTCCTTCTGCTTTCTGAATTTCCCTACTCAGTCATTTTCCATATCTGCTGAATTAACTTGAGAATAGATTTCTTTTTCCTCTGCTTTTTAGCTCTTGCTCTTTGTTCCACAGCATTGCACATGGATCCTATGAGGTATCATATGTTCTCACCTTGCATCATCAAGAAAAGTGAGGGGTCACTATGAAAGGCACCTGGTGATCAGCTGTTGTTATTGGCAGTGTGTATAGACAGCTTTGTGTGGACTAGCAAGCCTACTCTTCTTTTAAACCCTATTACTTCTATGGAAAAATTGGTTTCAGAAGAGGATTGGATGACTAGGTCAGGCATGGCTATCAATAGCACTGTCATGTAGTGTTAGTTGAAAATAAATCCTTCCTAAGGAAATATATTGCATCAGTAGCACTGCTGAACTTGTGAGATAATACTTCATCAGCAAAGTAACATTGTTGAATCAGGATACAGTCCTTTGCAAGTAAATTAAATCATGTTCCAATGAACAAGCCAAAACCATTTGTATATCAGAATAAAAATGAATAGGGAAAAAAAGTGGAAATATAGCTCATCTAAATGCACTAAGGAGAAGAAAATCCTTAGGTCCAAGAGAAAGAACCAAATAGAACATGAGCCCGTCATACCTTAAGAGATAAATATAAACCAGGTTATTATTACAGGCACTTAATATGAATGTCCTATAGGAAAACTGAATTTAACATGCTCTTTAACTTACTGAATTCTGTTTCTAAATTTCTAATTCAAAAATGTAAGACAAAACCACACTTAATCCCTGAATATAGTATAGTCTGGATGGAAAAACAGTACAACATGACGGTAGCCCCCTTAGGCCTCTTCAGTCCCATCCATTTTTTACTCAGATAAAGCTCTAAAGAGAAAAAAAAAAAGTTTAAAAAATCAAGATTATTCATTCAAATGAAACAAGAGGAATGAGGAAAAGAATGATTATGTAGTCTTTTGTCTGTGCACTGAGAAATTTGGGACTCGTATCATCTCCTGGGAGTGTAAAATAGTACTGCTTTACCAATAATACTGAAAGCACTGAAATCAGATCCTTACCAGCTGAGTGGAATCCTGCTGCTTTGAATGCCTAGAAATACTCAGAATGATAGCACAGGCTATTGCAATGGGCTTTGCAACATAGTAGCAATTATTCACTAGCATGCTCACATTCAGGTAAAACCATGTGAATTCTATATATCTAAGACAATTCAAATACGTAAAACTCTCAATTGGGGTTCAATTTCTGTCCTAACTGCTGTTCTTTTCTAAAGCAATTGAAGTTTTTGAACAATTTCCTACATTTTCTTTACTATACTGTATGCATTTCTCTTACCGCTGGTCGTTTTTTTCATTTCCCTATTGGTTATAATAATAAAAAAAAAAAAAAGAACAGAATAATACCCACCTCTTATTATATTTATTACTGAGTGGCATGCATAATCTCTGTGCCTAAGAAATTTATCTCTCAACAATTTAATTTTCTCTCCATTACTCAAAATCATTCAATTTCACCCATCATTTCCTGCATACTTCCAAAATTTGTTCTGCTGAAATTCAGTGTTCTTAGGTCTCACTTCAGTACTAGATATAAACTAAAAGAGATTGCATTACAACCTTCATGGTTACCTTTTCTCCTATTACTGTGGAGCAGTAGTGTACTCATATTTACCAAAATCCTGATATTTATTTCTTCACATAGTATGTCACAGTTTATATTTAGGAATATTCCAATATTTGCTCTTACTATAACATATCATTAAGGCCTTTTTTTTTTTTTTAATTTATTTTTCTTTTCTCATGGGTAATAGAAAATTACTTGTATTTTATTTAACATATAATTAGAAAGATGGTGATCAATGTTTCTGATGTCTTTAGACCTTCAATCCTTTTTACATATGCAGAGGAAAACTCTCACGTAAGTTACAGATAATTTTAATTGTGTCAAAATTATATATTAAGTTTATAAATTACCAATTCTTTCTTCCAGCATTAACACAAATTAACATCTTACAATGCCTTGAATGTGAAAAATGTGTAGAGCTTCGTAAAGTTCTCTACCAGAGACTAAATTTCATTATTAAAATTTCAACTTTATTTCGTTTATCCCTCAAGGATTTTTCAGAACATCTCAAGTTATGGGTCCTAATAGATGAAATAGAAAAGATAATTAATTTTCATCTGCAAGACAGTATTTGCAGTTATTTTAAGGAGTTCTGTAAACCTTCTGTAGTGTAACTTTATAAGTAAAGGGAGACCTATGTAAATAGACTTCCCTTTCGTCTTATCTCCTGCTAGATCTCACTTCTATTTCTCCTCTAACCAGAGGGCAGACACAGGTGAGAGTTGAGGTCACAGACTGTCCACAGATAGGGATCCTCCCACCTGCATCACCAGAAGGCTCAGTGAGCTCCTACAGCCCTAGGAAATATTTCGGCATAACAGGATTGCCCTAGTTATTTTTGTTCCAGAAGACAGAGCTAAAGTTAATGCAGAAACAGAGAACTTCTCTGGCTAGCTGATACCTCAGGAACACAATGGCTTTGGGAGGGATACAGTCCATAGGGGGACAGGTTGTGTGACCACCAACTGAAACAAAGTAGGAGAGCATATAGCACTTGTCAGGGATTTTCAGTATAGGGCAGCGTGGTTAGCCACACAAAGTAATTACTAGGAAAGCCATTCAGAGACCAACTTTAACTCTGATACATTTCATAAACACAAACCAAAAAACCCAAAACAACAAAAAAAAGCCCACAGGAATCCATTAAAATATTTCTGTTGTTTAGTATGCCCGTAATGAGAGCAGCTGTATTTCATTGCAGATCTGAAACTGTCTTTCTATTGTCTTTCTACCGCTATCTAAGCAATGGACAGAGTTATTCTGTGTCTTGTTCTCTTAAAGCAATAGTTAAAATGTATCCTTTTTCTTCCTCTGCTGCCACATTGAGGCTACAGGGACTGAAGCAAAATGCAACAGTTCCAACTGGATCATTGGAGCCAATGTTTGACCCTGAGAAAGAAAATGTGCAGCTCCAAAGAACCAAATGTTCTTATTCACTCTTTGCTGCAGATAAAAACAGTTTTCACTGCTTCTTGCAACACATTAAATGCTCAAATATTAACATGTCTTAGTTACCTTGCTGGTTTTGTATTATGAAAAAGAGCATGGAAAGTCAGAAGAGTCAGTAGGTGTGTGCTGCAGACCTGTACAGCAAAGCTACAGAAACCCAATCAGGAAACGGGGGGCGAGGGTGTGTCATGATACAGTTGCTGTCAGCAGTCTGTAAACATAAGAACATGGTATTCATCCTCACAGGGGATACATCTTAGAACAGTCCAAATTACCACACTTGTGTTACATGCCATTCAGACAGTCTGTCTGCTTATGTTTTCTAACTTTTTCTTTATTTCAAAGTGAAGGGAAATTGGAGCAAAAAGGGTATTACTTTGTGTGTCACATTCTCACTGTTTCTTGTTTAAGACATTGCAGCTTTAAACCTATAATTAATGAGGCTGAAGCTTTACAGCTTCATGAGTTTAGTGGGCTGTGTATGTCATGTAAAGTCACTGACTGGCTCACGCTATCAAGCAAAAAAACCTTCCAAGATTTTAGCTTCCTTGTGGCACCCTCCAGTTCATTTTATGTGTACGTCTGTCTGATTTTTTCAGAATATACTAGAGCAACCACTAGCTGTGTCATCTCTTTCCTTACTTTCCTGGTGATCTGGAGCTTCATTAGCAAATAACCTTCATGGAAGGGAGCCTTAATCAGTACCTCCACAAACAAAGTCACAAGAGCAGGTTGTGCTATTTTTGTGGTAGTTTTCTCAGCTTGCCTCTGTTAACAGTGAAAGATAATAACATGTTTTTGTGTAGCTACCTAAAAGGCTGTTCCCTGGGTTATGGTAACTGTTTTGGTGAAGTCCACAAAAGGCATAATTGAATGTAAATGGAATAATTAGAAAATGGCTCCCACAAATACCTGTGGTCTAAACACATGTGCATTTATATGCCACACACAAAAAGTAAATAAAACCTTTTAGCAAATAGGTGTCTTGCTCTGACTGTTTAATTATTCTTCCAATGATACTTTTTACATATACTAGAATACACAGTGGAATATTGAGATAGACAAAAATCAACAAGTTCTGTCACATCTTCCTTGTCTAAAGGTCTGGTGACAATGATAGGCAAGGAAAATGGAGGGGGAAGATGCAGTAAGGGAAAATGTCATGTCTGTTAAATATTCTTTAAAATACTTAGCAGAGGGTTGGGTTCTGTAAACAACATAAATATTTAATCCCAAAACTCTTTATATCATTGTTGCCAATTTCATTTTCAATTTACAGCTTCACTAGCAAAGTTTATATTTAGGTTTGCTGCAGTGTTGAAAGGGTTTTTAGAGTCTGTAGGATATCTTTAAAGCTCTAATAATCTCAAACACTCACAAAGCTTGTATTTCCTCTTATTTCTCTGTTAAACTGCTTGTAGGTTGATTCAGTGCTGTAACTGTGGTTTTTATACCAGACTCTGTAAACCCAGCTTCTCAGGCTCCTCTAGTCTAAGAGGTGTCCCTTTGTCATGTACCCCCCACAGCCTTTTTATGAACCTCAGCTGACAAATTCCACATAGACTAAAAGATTGGAAAAGTTGAGCCATTTTTTGTCTCACACTCAGGTAAAAGAATATTTAGTAAAATGGGTGTTTGGCTCCGTCTTTAAACATGAACGTAACTCCTTTGTGCCATATCTATTCAGCTTCTGTTAAGATACATTTGTCAGGGAGATGATTACGGTGATACTGTCACTGTGCTATCTTGGATGAACAAGAGGCCAAATCACTTAGGAGAGTAAAGAACACAACTTATTCTTCCCTTACATTCTTCAAAGAAACAAAGAGAACTAGTGAATGGAGGAACACAAGACTTCTGTGTGCTGGTTACAGTAGGTGGCTTGCAGAGGCAGGAATAAACTGCTATAAAAACTGCTATGTGTAGAGTGAGATAATTCCCACCAGTCTGAAAGAAAGGCAGGACTATGGCCAGTCATTCGTGTGTTCATGGAGTACATCCGCTGCTATACAGTGTTAATCCTGGAAGGCTCAAAAAACAACATCAGGTGAATTTCTCTTTTCCTTTTTTTTTTCTGTATTCGTATAGATCTGGATGGTGAATTTCCTGATGCTAAAAAAATGTTCTTCACTGAAATTTTGCCACAGTTATCATCTCACTGCATTGTGGTGCAGCATCATTCCCCCAAAAAAGGTATCTGTTCTGCAGCTTCAGTGGCACAGTTGCATTAGCCTTTGTCTGTCTTGTTGGAATCGTACAATCTTCACAGAAGAAAACTTCTTCTCAGAAAGAAAACTTGTCTTCTCAGAACAAGCATTATAAACACAATTACCAACCCATTCTTTTTAAAAGGAATATGTCAGAAATATTTCAGAGAGCTAAAAATGTCAATGACAAGGTAAACCATGAGAATCCATTATAACTGTTCCTACCTTGCTGAGCAAAATGAAAACATAAAGCTACATCTAATGTGTAAGTTAGACTTCTCTAAAAATACCAGATGCAGTTCAGTGCTTTGATTGTCCCACCAGTAAAATGGGCAGAGTTTTAGAGACTAAGTACAAAAATAGCATGAAGCCAGCCTCATTCACTAATGAGCCTTTGATCATGTAATAACCCCTCCTGCAGGAATCCCTTGATGGCATGTTTTCTCACTTATTACCTTCCCCAGACAATACTTACACAGAATTGAGCTAACAGAAGACAAAGACAGATTATTAGACACTAATTCTAGTTTTCATTTTCTCCCTCCCTCTCTGCACAGCAGCTACACAAATCTCTCTTCACAGTCCAAAATAAATGTTCCATGAATGCAATGTTCTTCACAGTAGAGGAAGCACAAGCAGCCCAGGCTAAAGAGGAAAAGCTACAAATGACACAATACAGCTTGCAAACAGACATCAATACAGACAGACTGATACATCATAGAGAATTATACAGTCCTCCTGTGCTAAATAACTTTTTTCTTAAAGAAAACCAAGCAAAAACAAACACCCCCCCAAAAAAAACCAAAACCAAAACCAAAAAAACCCACAAACCAAAAAGCAAGAAGGCAGGGGAAGAAAAAAATAAGAAAGCAAAGAAAAAGAAAAATGAAATGATAAAAAAAGATAAGCAAGAAAATAAGAAAGAGGGAAAGAAGACTGGTGGGGAAGGCCTCAAGGCTGGTTTCCATCCTATGATGAAACTTAGGTGTAAAGTGAATCAACATCAAGATTTCTGAAGTGAAAAAGTACATGGTTGATCCGAGCCATCAGGCAGATTTGGATGGAGTGAACACAATTTTGGTCAGTGTCTGACACATCTGCAGTGTAAGGAGAATTGGCTTGGCTAATTATGCGTTTCCTTGAGATTTATTCTTCTTATTATTGGTTCATTATTTCTGTACACAGAAACTGAACTACAGTAGCAGAGTAACACTCCCACTTTCTCATAAGGACAGCTGCAAAATGATTTTTGCGTTATGTTTCTGTTGCAGAAGTTGTCACTATCTTGTCTCCTTTTTTTACGGAAATGAGACAAAATTATTTCTTTCTGTCTGGAAACTGAAGTAATATTATATGATTTAGTATTGTTATGCATTAGCTCAGATATAGGTTCTGAAATGCTAAGGCTATCCATGTTAGCATCCAAAAGTGATCTTCAAGCTGGGAGAATAGTAGGGGAAACAATTTAAACTCAAGAGGGGCATCTGGTCTGTATTGAAGAAAAATAAGTAATGCTACATTTCTGTCCCAGAGAGTGTCTGAATATCAAAATCTGAAGATGCCAAAAACGAAAGGATAAGGAAAAAAAGTAAGCTTTCCACCGGTCATAGTTCTCTCCTAAGGTGATTAAGTAAGAAAAATAAATACCAGGGTAAAAGAGAGATAAAACCACAACTATAAAAAGTAAAACAGGATCTGAAAAAAAATGCACCTCCAAGTCATTTAACAGCACACGTTTCTGGGCACTGAAATTCTTTTTTCTTCTCCCAATGACTGTTCATTATTTGTACTTGTAGATATCCATATTTCACTGTGCAAAATGTGAATTAAGTTACTAAGAAATAAACACTGCTTTGGAAAATAGCATTACATTTGAGGTGTTTCAGAGAAGGAAAATTTTGATTCCAAAGTGGTGATGCTTTCAGTGGGTTTTTTTTTTTTCTGTCTCAAAATCAAGTATAGTGGGTTTCTCCATTCTATGCTGTAGTCTTCTCAGTCCATTTGCAGTGCTCCAGCCACAAAAAAGTCAGAGGGACTGCTGAGTCCTCACACTGAATGGAGCTGGAAACTAGGACTTGGTTGGCTTGAGCACCTGGTACCCATCCAGGCAGGCAAAGCGTGCAGAGCAACTCTGGGTCCTCACTAGCAGAGATGCTGGGGGCTACACCTGCTGCAGAAGCCCCCTTCTCAAAACAGCTAAAACCCATAAGGGGTTTGGCAGAATCCAGGTTGGATAGGCACCTCAGCCTGTAATGACAAGGTCAGGCCTCCTGTAACTGAAGTTGTACTAGAACAGACGCAACAAAGCATTGCTTTCCAATTCCCTTCAAGTACTGAAATGTGCTATTGAACTATTTCTCTCAACTTGGGGGAAAACATAATTCTTCTGTAAGGGAACACTAGATGGCTATAATTGCCTGCAGTTAGTTAAGGAGGGATCCTTCTCATCATATGGTCTAAATAAATTAATAAATAAATAAATAAATAAATAAAGACAGCTCAAAGATGCTAAAAGACTAGAAAACAGAGAGAGGAAAGAAAGAAAAGAATCTATCCTTTTGGCAGCAGCCTGGATTTATGCTGCATTCGAATGGTCATGATACTGGAGATATGGACCTTCATCTAATTTTAGGGAACTCACTTTTCATTCTGTCATTTATGCCATTCTGTAAAATGGAAAGCAATACTCCTTGAATTCCTTATATTTTTATATATATATATATATATAAATATTGATGCCTGTTAGGAAATCAAACACTGTCTTGAAGATCCCTACTGGAAATATATACTAAATAGAATTATTAAAAGTAAAGTTAAACTAATTTTTTTTTTTTTTTNCAAGGTCAGGCCTCCTGTAACTGAAGTTGTACTAGAGCAGACGCAACAAAGCATTGCTTTCCAATTCCCTTCAAGTACTGAAATGTGCTATTGAACTATTTCTCTCAACTTGGGGGAAAACATAATTCTTCTGTAAGGGAACACTAGATGGCTATAATTGCCTGCAGTTAGTTAAGGAGGGATCCTTCTCATCATATGGTCTAAATAAATTAATAAATAAATAAATAAATAAATAAAGACAGCTCAAAGATGCTAAAAGACTAGAAAACAGAGAGAGGAAAGAAAGAAAAGAATCTATCCTTTTGGCAGCAGCCTGGATTTATGCTGCATTCGAATGGTCATGATACTGGAGATATGGACCTTCATCTAATTTTAGGGAACTCACTTTTCATTCTGTCATTTATGCCATTCTGTAAAATGGAAAGCAATACTCCTTGAATTCCTTATATTTTTATATATATATATATATATAAATATTGATGCCTGTTAGGAAATCAAACACTGTCTTGAAGATCCCTACTGGAAATATATACTAAATAGAATTATTAAAAGTAAAGTTAAACTAATTTTTTTTTTTTTTTATAGTCGTTGAGGAACACAAAGAAAATATCTACGTCTCCAACAGATGGGGATATAAATATATGAGTAAAGTTAACCACAAGCTGTTTTAACAATCACCAGGATGAAAAAAAGGACATGGGGTACATCTTTGAGAAATTTTAAAATACTCTTAATTTTAAGCAATTATTTCAGAATTATAACAACAATTATCTGTAATTTAGTTATCTGAAAATCTTCACAGGAACTGACACACTGCTAAGATTTCATAATTAATCTAGCAGACAAAAATGGAGTCAATTGTAACTATGAATCATCTAGATTATTGAAAAGAAATTTAGAGCATTAAATGATGAATTCTCTTATCAGTCATTTGCTGGTTATCTGTCAGGTTTAAAGAGAGACTGAAACAAGTTTAGAAATAGGATTCAAGATTACTAATGAGAAGCAAAAAAAAAGTTTCACTCAAGAATAGGCAATCTTATCTTGCTTTTTTATACACAGAATTTTAAAGAATACCTTAATGCCGACTCTTCAATGGATTAATTAACGTTTTCATTTTCATGCCATATTTAAAATTTTAAGGTCCATTGTCTAATGTGTTTCAAAATAAAAAAAACTTAGTCTGCCTTTGCTTATTCTATTTATCTTGAGAAAACCATTTTTCACGTTAAAAAGAGGCAGCAAAATTGTAACATTGATGTGACTAGGAGGCCAAGAAATTAAGCTTCACGTAGCATTCAGTGCATCAATATATGGAGTTCATTAAAAACCCCACCATATCACATGTAAGTAAGCCTTGAGGAGCACTGGCAAGTGTGGACTAATACATATCAATTCCCACATTTTACCAGTCCAAATATTCTGTAAAAATTCCCATTAATTTCATTTATGCTGGGCAAGATGCTAGATAAGTGGCACGATTGTAGCATACTTCCGTAATGAGTTGCTATGAAAATGACTGACAATGGACAGCATCCATATTAAAAACTAATCTGTGCCACCAATGGGGTGAAAATCACTGGGGTCAGGATCAATTATGTAGTTCTCATAACCTTTTCCTGAAAGTGAGATACATAAATTTGGATAAAATCAAAGTTCTGCAGACTTTAGAACCTTCAAGCAAAGTTCACACTGTTCAATATTTAGTGTCAAAGATGTCAATATTAATTATAATGCATTAAGAGCTTGACATCCTAACAAACAGATGAAAAATTGGGTCATTCAGTTATATTCTAGAACAATAGTCCTTGTAGTTCATCTAGTATGTATTAATACAGGGATTGCTTGTTACAAAGACAGTACTTCATTGTATCTTCCATTGAAAATATAATGGCATCTTGCAGTGTTTTTTCAAAGTCACAGTTTAGGAATAGCTATTTGATTTATAAAGCTAGTATTTATGCTTGCAAAGAAATCCTGGTAGGCCCATAGGCTAAGTTGTAGACAAACTGAAGTCCTAGAATCTCCATAGTCTTGTCGCACTAGTTTTGTTCCAAAATTAGAAAAAGACAAAAGAGATGTATTGTTGATGCACAGAATGGTGGAACTTGGTCTTGTCAAAATGATGCTAGTAGTACAGATGTTTTACATTATAGATAGTCCAAACACATTAAGAAGAGTTGAACAACTTGTTTCCTGGAAGTGGGTCCTTAGCTCAAGTTAATGTGATTTCATCACACAAACATCTTGAATCAGAACATCTTGGAGGCAAGATGGATACCAATCTGAGAAACAACTTACCTTTTTTGTTCTTTTGCTGTAACCTATTGTTCACATTTTGAGAGCATTATCTTTTTTTGCAGTCACTTTACATGAACACAAAGGTTAAAAAGAAAGCAAATCAACCAAACAAATCCAGTTACCAGGACAAAAACTAAAAGGCATAGAAAATTCAATGAAATTACAAGAAAAATGCAGTTGTTATCATGAAACTCAGTCTGCTAATACGACCTTTCATATGTTCACAAGTAGAATCTGAATTGGTTCACAGTTTTGTAGAAACTAAAATGATCTCTAGCTTTGTCAGCAATTTCTGGAATATGATGTTAGACTAGTTATTACTATAATGTGAACCCATATAAAACTGGAATAAAGAACAGGGAAAAGAAAATATGTCTAGCAATCAGAATATCTATCACCAGGAAAGAAAGTCTGAGGTGCAATGTGGACAACTGATAGTATCAATAGCCTGGTTATAATTGGGTTCCTGATTTTAAGGGCCATATTTTGTCTCCCTCAGGCTAGATTCTGGCCAAAGATCATCTGTCTGTTAGAACTCTGTACTGACCTTAAAATATATAAACAGAAGCAAGAGTCCAGAGCAAGTAGTTAGTGGTAGATTAGAGTTAAAGATAAAAGCTAAAATGGAAAAGCCTGAAAAACTTTACCAAACAGAGATAAGTATTTGGCTGTACTGCAGATATGCTTCTTGGGCACATTCTTCTGAATCTAGGACTGATTCAGACAGTGGTAGCTATTTCATCTTCTGGAAATTTGAAAGCAATACACATGCTTCTGCAGTTACCAAGTTGAGATGAGTCTGTGATTTAAAATCCTACTCTCTGAAAACTTACTAAGTATATTGTAGTATTCTGGTCTAGAAATAACTGCTGAGTCTCATAAACCTTGAACACAAATAGGTTTTGTTTCTTTATGTTTGTTTCTTTCTATGTTTGTTTGTTTATTTTTTTCCTCATTAGGCAAATTTGCTTCAAAACTTTCAGAGAGCAAGATGAAAACATGCCAATTAATCAGTTATGCTGGAAATATCTCTTCATTTTGAAGCAAGTGAACTGTCTGAAATGTTTCAAAACAGAACAACAAAAGCTGCTTTCAGTCACCTTTCTGTTCACTCTGAGATAGTGACTGTTGTTCATCACATATGCAGAGATGAAATTTTTTACAGCTCATCAGGCAACTCACTAAAAATTGGAGTCCAGCTGGAAAGACATTTCATCCTGGTTCTCTTGCCAATGCTCAGAAATATTCAGAAAAAATAATAATAATGTTCAGAAAATAGCAATAAATATGTAAAAACCCCTTATTTTTTATTATTTTCTAAACAGAGATTTTTTTTTTAATATTATTAAATGAGAGTTCCAAGAGAATGAAGATGAAATTGTACTGCAAATGAAGATGAAAGGATATTTATAGCCTGATGTATAGTACAAAATTAGTCTTACATATTGCAAATTTTGGGTAGATTATGTCTTCAGACAACTGGAAGAAGCTTCCTCTTCTCAAAGTCTTCAGGTCCTCATGGGGCCTTGAAGAACCATGGTACCTGCTGAAGAGACAACAAATCAAGGCACAACCAGCCCAGGAGATTTCCACAGTGGTTTGATGATAATTTCCTGGCAGGGGTATTGGAGGAGACAAGAGAGGCTTTTTCTGCTTGATCTCATGCTTACAAACATGGAAGAATCAGGGTGAGGGACAGTATTGGATTCAGGTGATCAATTTCAGGATTCTAAGGGAAGAGGATCGGGACAAAAAATTGAATCATAATCCTAGATTGCAGGAAAACAGAATATGGCCTTTTGCATTCCAAGACCTGCTTGGAAGAATCCTGAGAAAAGTGGTCATGGAATACAGTCATGGAATGCAGTCACAGTTTTACAAATGCTAAAACCCACCTGGACTGAATCCAGCAATCATTGTAAAAGGAAACAAAAAGAATTTCCACAGATATATCAGCAGGAAAAAGAAGACTAGGGAAATCATGGGATGGTTGCAGGAGTGGGGTTGGAGAACTGACAAAGGACATGGAGAAGGCTGAGTACTCAGTATCCTCTTCAATTTGGGTCTTCATGGGTAAGCCCTCAGAAAAGTGAGGGTCCTGAAACCTGTGTGAAAGTCTGGAGAAAAGGAACACTTTTACCCTTGGTGGAAAAAGATCATGTTAGGGAACGTTTAAATAAATGACATATATAAGTCAATGAGACTTGAGGAGATGCACCTGCAAAGTATAGGGGAGGTGACTGATGTCGTTCTGAGGTCACTCTGGATAGTCTCTGAAAGCTTATTTTGGTTGGCAGAGATGCCTGAGGTTTGGAAGAAATCAAATGTCACTCCTCTCTTCATGAGGAGCAATAAGGAGGATGTGGAAAACTATGTTTGTTAGCCTCATCTCCATCTCTGTGAAGATGATGGAGAACATGGTCCTGGAAATTGTTTCCAAGCATTGAGGTCTAGAAAGTGCCTGATAATAGTCAGCATGTGTCTGCAAAGTGGAAATCATCTTTGGCCAACATAATAACCTTCTGTAATGAGAAGACTAGCTTTGTGGAAGAGGGAAGAACAGTGGGTGCTGTTTATTTTTACTGTAGTGAGGTTCTCAGCACTATCCCCATAAAAGCCTCACAGACAGACTTTGGATATATGAACTAGATCAGTGGAAAAGAAGGTAAATTGAAAACTGGCTCACCTATCAGGTAAAAGGATTGCAATCAGTTCCAGCAGGTCCGGCCACAGGCCAGTAACTAGAGATGTATCCAAAGGGTCTCATATTGCTTAATAACTTCATTAATTATGTGTATGATAGAACAGTGTGCATCCTCAGCAAGTATCAGCATTGCATTCATGAGCTGTGTTTGATAAACTAGAAGTTTGTCATTCAGAAGGACTTCAACAGGCTGGAGAGATGGGCCAACAGGAAGGACATGGAAGTTGAACAAAGGGAAATGACAAGTCCTGCACCTGGGGAAGAATAAGTCCATGTACCAGCCCAGGGTGGGAGCCAACCAAGTAGAAAGCAGCATTGCAGAGAAGGACATGGGGGTCCTGGTGGACAGCAAACTGAACTTGAGCCAGCAGTCTGTCCTTTCAGCTAAGAAAAGTAACTTAGCCTTGATTGCATTAGTAAGAACCTTGCCAAGAGTTCAGGGATTGTAATCTTTCCTCTTCTGGTGAAACACATCTGGAGTGCTGGGTCCAATTCTGGTTTCCCCAGTATGAGAGAGTCAGGGACTTAACAGAATATGGCCCCTAGTGAGTGGTCACAAAGATGGTTAAGGGATTGAGCATCTGTCATACAGAGAGAGGCTGAGATACCTGGGACCACTCAGACGGAGAAGAGAAAGCTCAGGGGGAAAATGAAACCAGACTCTCAGTGGTGGCCAGTGAGGGGATAAGAGGCTGTCAGTACAAGCTGAAATGCAATAAATTACCTTTAAATATGAGCAAAAAAAATATTCCTGGCTGTAAGCATAATTATACACTGGAAACAGAGGGGCTGGAGAGTCTCCATCCCTGGATAAATTTCTCTAGTTAACCTTTCTTTGTACAGGGGCATTTTACTCAAGAGTTTCCAGAAGGCCCTTCCACCCAAAGACACTGGACTCAGCAATTCAAAACCTCAATGATTCTGTGATATGATTCTTCTGTGATAAGCCCACAGGCCAGTTGTACTTACACCAAATTAGCATTTTTAACATAGATGTCAAAGCATAAAATTACTTAGCAGGTGTACATATCAAAAATTTCTGTTGATCTGCCTGAGCCTAAATGGCCCAACCAGTCCGTGTGGTTACAGTATAAAGAAAATTATAATGGTTACCACTGTGTTAGGCTGCTTTTCATTCCCTGGGCCAGCAGTCTACTTGTGGGAAACTGTCATAAGACACTCTTGGGCATAAATCCATCATAAATTGAACTTGTACCTTCAAAAACAAATCACTACAGATCTGGTCTGTGGTGGACAGTGCTGCCCAAGGAACACTAACTACATATCCTTTACCAGTTTTCAATGTTTTCATACAATTTTTTCATGTGAGTTTAATGTAATGTATCCTGTTTCCACCAAGCAAAACTCCTACAGTCATAGCAAAGAGGAAACTCTAGGATTTTGCCATTATTTTTAGCTTGGACTAGATTTCCTAAGTATCTGGGAAAACAATACATTGTGTGATCAGGAAAGAAAGGCATTCTCTTGGCTCTGAGAATTCTTGAAAGACAGATCCATGTATAATTGCCAGTTTACACTTCAACATTCAGAAGAAGTAAGTTCAATGATACAGAATTCCTTGAAGAAGAAAAAGGTAAAAGAGAAAGCTGAAATGTTTGTCCTCAAGACCAGGCGTTGTTTCCTTTCATTTGTATAGCTAGCATTTTTCTTGAATTCCTACAATTTTTCATTCCAGCAGTCATAGAAAGATAGTGTTCTTGAACAGGAGCAAAAGGAAGTCTTTCTTTAAATTTGTTTAGAAGTATTTTTTGTAGAAAATTTCTAATTATATCCATAAAATAATTATTAAACAGGATTGCTGTAGACTTCAACAATGAGAGGCTTGTTGATCTTGGTTAGATAAGATGAAGGAAGGAAAGGTTCCTGGTGTTCAGCTTAACAAATCTCTTGATCATAACTTTTCCAAACTTCAACCAATCAAAAGTTCTCTTTCCAAAGCTCATCCTGTATATGTGTTAACCTACTTTATTGTTATTATTATTATTGTTATTTCTAATTTAGATGATTTCATATTTAAACCTTTATAGAAGGTATGTGAACATGACATTCTATTCCTATACTCCAACCATGTAGGGAAAATTCCAGTAAGATGATTCAGTGTGATAGCTCCTTTGGGTTGGTTTTATTATTTTTATTTTTTGATTATTCTATTGCTGCAGTGATTAGGATTTCAGGCAAACTAAAAAGCTTTCATGAGCTAAATTTTCTTTAATTTAGATTGGCAGTCAATCAGATCACTATCACTTCAAACATCATTTAAGAAGATCTACATTTTTTTATTATTTATATAGCTCCATAGTTCATGGTGCTACATAGAACAAATCAAAGACAGATTCCCTGCCCCCTAAGAGCTTACAGTCTAGGCAAGTACAAGAACAACAGGAGAAGATAACACAGGCAGGGGACAGAGAGGGGTAGTAAATGAAAAGAAAGACAATTAGAGTACAGTCACATGAAAAGCTAATGTTTTTATCTTGGTGGATACAAAGTGGGGAAATGAGGTGTTTGAGTAACTTTATTTTAAATTAGAACTATATTCAAAGGAAAGCCAGAAGAAAAGGGCTTTGAAAATAAATTTCATAGTGTCAGAGGTGCTTGTAAGAAGGCAGAGAGGCAAGACTGGAAGGGAACCAGACACTAGCATGTTTGAGGTTGGAAAGCAATGATCTTCTAAGTCAGACAAGCCAACCTCAGTGACCCTTTGTTTTCCTATACATCCTTGAAATTCTGACAGAAACACAACCGCTTCTGTACACCTAATTTTGCCTAAAATATTATGTCAGTACATATTTGGGGTTGTATTGGATAAAATCTTGATTCCTCTGAAGTAGGAGTCTTGACACTTCTTTCAAAGTAGCATTTCAGTCATATTTTGTGTTTATTGATGTATTTGGAGACTAAGTGAAGCCATGTCTGAGGTACTTCACATATTTTTCTAATATCCTTAATATAAAAACAATAAAGAATTATTTTATAGCATTATCTTTTACCTCTTAGTAGGGTATTACCTCTGCTCATGATCCCTTTTCCCTGAAAATATTTTTATTTTGTAGAATATTAGGGCATTTCTCCTATTTGAGGCTTTGGATTTTGGCACAATATTTTTTTTTTCCTCATAAATTACGTTTTTTTTCAATTCTGAAATATTAACTAGTTAGTGTAGTAGGACTAAACTGTGTTATTTTGGGGGTTGTGAACATTTTATGGATGAAATCAGGAAGGATTAATGCACAGAGACTCAAGCAATAATAAAATGAAGGAAAAGGTTATTTCAAATCTATACTGAATTCTTCAACTGAAAATTGAGACAGAAATTTCAGAAAGAAATACCACATACAAAATCTGCCAGATACTCCCTGTATATGTCTGTACTTATGTTTATATAAAAGGAGAATACCATTAAAAAGGCCTGCTGATGTCTATAATTGGACAAATCCTCATTAACTATAAAGCACCAGAGATCTCTTGACTTCATCCAACTATTTGGCTCATAATTTTCACTGCCAGTCCTTCACAAATGGCATTTATCAACAACGTAAAAGGGATTTTGACCTTTTTTTCCAGTTATCTATTGCTATACAACCATGCTGAGGCAGCCTGAAGATCTAAGTGGCGTGTCTTTTGTGTCTTAAAGATTATAGATGTCTATCTTCATTGAAACAGAAACAGGGACAAAAAAAAGTCCTGTTCAATTTTTACCTCCAATTGTCATCCACCAGGCAGCATCATTTCACTGACCTATAACTGCTTTAAAATTCTTCTCTAAAGTGACATTTGAGGTCAATCAGAGAAGCACCCATCATCCTGTCTTGAGAAATCAGCAGACTAATTAAGCTGTTGTATGAAACCACATAAAGCAGTTATATATGGATTCCAAATCTTCGTGGGCCGGATACTCACTTGATTTTTGTTGGGAAGTTCCATCAATTTTAATGACCATATAGAAATTTATACAGCATGAGAATTTAGGAATTTTGGGATAAGCCTTTCAGATGCCCTTCAGAACAAGGAATTTGTTTTCAGAATTGAGGATTTTTTTCACAGCAGAGAACAGAAAATGAAGTTTTTGAAGAAATTGAAAGAAATGGAGCTTTTTCAAGTACAAAACTATCAGTAGTATTTTCTACTCTTTTGGGGGCCAGGTCTTTGTCAGTCAGTTTTCTGTAAATGTCTTAATACAGAACTACTTACTAATGCACAACAAAGTAACAACATGAGTTAGTGTATGATTGTTGAAAAAAACATCATTATCCTATTAAGAATCTGTGTAGCTATCCATTTCTAGTCTTGATCTTTAACACAAATCTCCAGTTACTTTGCATATTTCCCTCAACAATTGAAGCCTGAAATTCTGACCAAAATCTTAATTAAGCCACACTACCTCTGCGATAGAAGTTTTGTTCCTTGGGGAATTTTGACCCAATAAAATATTTGGGATATATTCTGCATTCACTCTTACGTTGGCTCACATAAAGCTTAATGAGAATTAGTCTTGTGCATCATGGTGAGAATGAAATCCTGCTTATTTCAACATCCTCAGTGGAGAAAAGAATGGTGTGTTTGAATATAATACAGCATTTTATTACATGATTTTACAAATTTTATTGTAAATCATCAATCAAATGCAATAGCCAATTTTTTCCATTCCAAGCCATCATAATTAGGAGTTTTCATTGTGTTATATGACAGTTACTCTTTTCCCCTTTGTGTTTGAAAGAGTTAACTTAAATATAAATTATGTAAGTATACTCATTTCCAGAAAAATTGCTAAAAGGGTTTTTATCTTCTTTATACTTCAGACAAAGATAACCTGTTCTTTGTTATCACATAAATGGGGATGAAACTCACAAATATAAGAGAATTTGCTTTCTCAGTCCCTGCTCACAATGGAAATGGCCAGCTCAATCTCTATGAAGATTTATGATAACTGGGTAGTAGACACAAACCTCCCATTTACCCCCAAATATCATGATATAATTTCTACTGTTTGGATGATATATCTTATATTTTTGTGCCATAAGGATGTGATAAGATTAAATTAAGCCTGAATAAACAACCAATCTCATTACTCACCAATGACTTATTATCTATGATTATTTCAATGGGTTTTGGGGGTTCTTCATAATTAGTCAAATTAATTTTTTTCCATGTAAAGACCATCTTCATAATTTTTTTTGTTGACATAACATTCCTACATAGTCCATACTATACATTTCTTGTTGAGATACAAACAAATTTACAGTAGACAGAGGTGCACGATTCAGCATTGGTAGGGCAGTATTTCAAAATGTTATGTCCAGGAACTCACCATAGTCAGGACATATAAACTAGCTTTGAAGCAGCTAACAGCCAAATCCTGCAAATATTATCACAATGTGCTGTAATGGCTTCTGTCAGAAATCCCAGCAAACTCTCTTGCCACAAATTTAGTGGCAAGAATCATCAGGATAGGGCACGAAGCTGAAGCTAAGTACCAGTACTGACACGAAGTACTGCACATATGTTGGTCAAATCACACAGCAAAACCAAACCAACTAAAACTGACATAAATTTAATGCTTTCTTTTCTTTTTTTTTTTTTCTTTAATTTTGTGCATTGAATTCAAACAGCAAACTGAGTGCATTTTAACTTCTATCACAATGTGGTCAAGAGGTCTGTGTCTTTTACCATTAACACACAATTGTTCATGACATCATGTTATCAGCTTAGTGGAAACCAGGGGTGTAGCATGGTAAGCAGTGGTGGTAGTGCACCTATTTTTTTATATTATATAACTTGAAAATATGTCTCTTCTAAGATTCCTTTTTCATGATAAAAATAGTTTTCACCAAACGTTGGTGGTGCGCACGCACTACCACTCATGCTTGGCATCACACCCCTGACGGAAACACAGGTTCTTATTTTGTTGATAAAAAGTATTACAAAAATTTCCATACAAAAACTATTTTCATAGAAATCTTGCATTTCCACAAATAAACCTGAACATTTTTTTTTTTTGGAAAAAAAAAACTGCTCAAGAATTTTGTTCATTTAGTACTGTGACTGTATTGAAAAATGCAGTCCTCCTTTAAGTTCTTGACATTCATTTCTTTTAGGTGACCCATCCCACTTCCAACATTAGCGAGAATTGCACAGGCTCCATTGAGTTCAATTAGTAGCAGGAACAAGTGTTTCAATACCCATTCAGGCTAAAATGCAATCCCTCTATGTGTGAAATACACTGCTTCCCACCCCCCTCCCTCTTTGCACAATTATAGAAAAAAAAATTAATCACTTATATCTAAAGGTTGTAAGATACATTCCTTTGTACTAAGGAAACTTTCATTCATCTAAAAATTGGGTCAAAATTATGGAAATACTTCTGTTGGTTTTTTAGATCATAGTTCCAACCCCATTAAATTTAAGTTACTTTTTTTTTGTAATTATTGTTTATTTACTTAGTTCAGTGTCACAAACAGTCCAAAAAAAAAGCAGGTGAGTATCCTCGTATTCATTCTTCTATTCATGGGATTCATGTTTCTTCACTTTTAACATTTCTTCCATCCAGGAAGCTCATATTGCCTTTTCCAGATGGTAGTTTCAGTCTACCAGCAGTTACCAACTTTTCTGTGCTGGGAAGTTCAGAAGAACATATGGTTTCTTGTTCCACTACAGTTCTGAAAGATTACTTTTACTAGACTCCTTCTGTGTTTTTTATCATCTTGGACATTTATTCTCCCTTTCCTGGCAACCGTTGAACTTCAAAAGGAACCTGTAACTTCTCACTGAGACTGCATTTGAAACCAGCCACAAAACTCACATGGAACATTCATTCATTCAGAATGGTGGAAACCCATGACAAACAGTGTAACCCTGCATAACTTGGTTGATCCATGATGCTTGTGATTCGAGTCTGGCCATTGCAACTGCTGAGATCACAGAGTCTCTAGTTCATAGACACAGCGGCATGAGGTAACTCATTTTATTTTGCACTTGTTGCATATTTCCACAGGAAACATTCTCGCAAGGTTGTTTGGAAAAAAGACGACAGTTTGTGCTTGGGGTATTTGGCTTCCCAGCTCTATGCCATGGTTTCTTTACCTGGCAACCTTCTGTCGTTAAACGTGTGCATGTTGATAACTTCTTCTGTTTTCACAATAACAGGGGCTTGTGGCTTGTGTTTTAATCGACGCTGACACTTCAGAGACATCCTTAGCTCCTCTACCATGGCACTACAGAAGGACCTCTACAGAAGGAAAGAGAGGAACAAGAAAGAAAAGAAAAAAACAGCTGTAAGAAATTACTAACTGAAATGTCTAGAAGCAGATTTACTGTACTGGCACAGCCTTGTCAATCTTTGCTTTGTCTCAGTCTGAAGCTCAAAACAAGTTGCTGTCTACAGTATGCATCACGTAATAATTAAAATTACTTATCAAACTGTGATGACTCAGTGTAAAAATCACCTTGCCTCTACAATTATTTTTCTGGCAGGTACTGACTCTAGATGCATATGTTACATGTAACTATTTCAAGCAAATTTTCTGTCAACAGGTTAGCCTTACAGTACAGTACCTGAATGTAATATGTATGTCAGGCATTCAGTAAAATCTCCTTAACTGTATTTCAAAATAATAATTGCATTTCTATGTGGCTTAAGTAAGTGTTCTTCAACAAAACATTAAGCTTTAGTATAAGAAGTTTACCTGAATTCATGTTTAAATACTATTAAAATCCAGATCCATTACTGAAAATAATATTTACTCCATTATTTATAATATCTTCTGTATATAAACACTTTTCCCACTACTGATTATCACTTACGGAGTATGTGTTGGCAAAAAAAAAAAAAAATTCAGTTTTGTTGATCTTTATGAAAAGCATATTATTAGAAAAAGTTTATTAACATTTCTATCAAATCCTAAAAGCCCTTTTTCCATTTTGCAGTGCAAGCAATTTGAAAAGTAAAATCAAATCTCCCTATTCCCTCAGTCTGATCGAATTCTCAATTGCTAATAGCGTGCTGAGCAATTAGCCTTGTCCCAGTGTGAGAATTGGAGAATGGAATGACAAATGGTAGTAAGGAAAAAAAGTCCCACTTTTGGGCTCTGCATCATATAGTCTAACTTAAATGTTTTCCAGCTAATGGAGAAATGTACAACGAAATAACACATCCCAGAAGCTGAAATGTTAAGCCAAGCCTCTGACAATTGCTCTCACACAAAGCAATCGTGGGGTGTGATCTGACCCTTTGCATTTTTCTCTCTTAATAATTAATCTGCAGGCCAGGAAGGCAATCAGGAAAAAAAGACGAATGCACAAATGAAAAACAAACAAACAAACAAACAAACAACCTATCAAACAAAAACTAAAAAAGTCAAAGCACCTAGAATTACTTTAACTATCTCTTGATTATATTGAATTTTTTTTTTTAATTAGTGGTAGTCAATATATAATTGTCTCCTTTATCTTTCAAATAAAAAACCTGTTTTATTTCTGAACTGTTATATCTTCATTATTCATACAAACCTGAGCTTAGATCCAGAAAATATTTAAGCATCTCATTCTACTTAGTTCTTTGGGAACCTAGATTGAAGCTGTATTTATAAAAGTCTGCATTCATCTTCCAACCTCCAGGGCTGAAACACTCTAAGCAGTAAGGCACTCAGTTTTCTACATTACATTTTACGGCTTTGGCATTTGGCAACAGTAGAAATTCTGTGAAACACACTGGTGCTTGGCTTAGTCCTGAATCCTATCAGAATTCACATTCCAGTTCTCCATGCATGGCTTTCAACCCAATAGTTATGCTCTGAAAGGACCTAACAAACCAAGTTCCTTAAAAAAATGTAGCAACTGCTAAAGAATACGTGGCAGATATCCTTTTCTTCTGTGCAGGCAGTTATCAGCTGGAGCATTAGAGCTGAACATGAGTCACATTAAAGAGTGTCAATATAACAGCATCTTCTGCCAGAGAGATTTAAGCTTCAGTGTCTCAGTAAACAGCCATAACCTAGAGGTATTAGACCATTCCAAGGTAAAGTCACTTGCAGTTGCTGCCTACTGATCCCGTTCCACTTGGCATAGTAGCAGTTAACAGAGGCAGAGAGAGAGAAAAGGAGACAGGAAAATGTGAACTGTTCTGTGGATTAGGGAGGACAGCAGACAGCAGCCAGCAGCAGAGGAAAGGGCTTCGGTGGTAGTTCCTGTTTCACTGAGGACTCCAGTAGTATTACATAAAATTCTGTTTTGTGCAAAAGAGTGCAAACATGATTTTTCTTACTTATGAGTTTGAACTGAACATTAATTCATCAAATCCTGAACAAATGCCCCCTTCCCTAATCGTTCACGTGAATAAGGATACAGGCAGGTGGGAAGGGAAGGAAAGGGCAGTCTTGCTCTTGCTGAGGTACTCTTCCTTTGAAGCATTTCTTTCTCCTGCTGAGTTTGAAATAAAGGAATAATGCCTATTCAACCTACAATAGAAAGGGTTTTACCACCTACAACTAAGAAAAGCTTAAGTTGTGGGTCCAAAGTAGAAGAAGGTATATCTCTCTGGTTCAGAGTCAAGTACTTGTCCTTCAGAGGCAAAAGTTTGGTATTTCTGGCTGAAGTGAGCTCTGCAATGTGCACTAGGTTGACATCCAAGACCGCTTTCTTTGTGTGAATAAGGTGGCTAAAATTCCTAACTGAATGGTCTGAATGTAATTTGTCAGATCTTAAAGCATAAGGTATCTTTGCTGAGCATTGTGTAGAAAGCAGAACACTGTACCTCCTTATCCATCTATACTTTGAAAGAAAATATTCAGTTCTCTTAGACTTTCCCTTTTTTCTAATAAAGTGCTGTTGCTTAACATCAAAACTGCCATTATGATTACAGAATTGAAATTAACCCTGAAATATTTTAAAAGGAAAAGATTTAATTTAGTATTCCCTAGTGCCTTACAGGCTAAATTGCTAAGGCCTGAAGATCTTGGCATTTCCACTACGTGAGGAACCTAGCATATAACTCAGGAATTTCATAGGGAATCCATTAAGAAATAAATGGTGCAACTCAGCACTGCACCACTTGCAGCCATTATACGGCTCTTGCCTCTGGAATTAAAGACCTGACTGAAACATTCTGATGAACAAAATCCTTCTAAATTTTAAAATGATGCATTAGCACTTAAAAGTTTAAAGACTGTGTGCCTTGTCTTTTTTTTTTTGCCAAGACATCTAAGAAGAGTGCCAAATTAGAACAAATCCTTTTCAAGAGGCATCAATCCACCAAAACCTTTGCAAAAATCTGCAAAGGGTATACATTTTTAGGTAACATCAGTAGGAAATGGATTACAACCAACACCCAAGAGGTGAGAAGATACATGTCAACATTCTGAAATACCCTGAAAATGAGACCTCAAGAAACTTGCCAACACATTTTATCTGAGAATTTTACCTGGATATGAAAACTCATTAAAAGAGAGATGTTGGAATGACTGACAGTCTTAATAAAGCAGATACCACAACTTTGAGAGAGTTATTTTATACAGAATATTCTTCCATTTTATGTTTTCAAATTATTTTTTATAAATTGTCTATGGGAACTTTTTACACATACGGTAATAAAAATATTGTTTCTGATTTACACATCTTTTGCTTGTTTGTTTGTTTGAAATTTCACTCACTGAAATAGTCATGTATTTTAAAAATATTATTTCAAGGCTATGTAAGAGTTCATGACCCAGATCTTTTTTCTTCTTTGGGTTCTGTCTGAGAAATCGAAGGAAGAGTTTTCACACATATTAAAAAAATTATATTGAATACATTTTAGAAAGGATTACATTATGGTTTACTTTTTAAAATTGAAATTATCAAATTTTTTTGTGTAATTTCAATTCCAATCTCTGCAGTCTCCATTTTATACGAAGTTAAACTTTGTGTTCTTTCACTGGTAGGATACAATTTTTGGAATAATAAGACATGAAAAAAAGAAGCAGCTGTAGAATATTTTTTTGGTGACAGAAGACATTTTCAGATATGATTTTAGAAAAGATAATCCAATGTCTTGATCCTGAATTCAATTGCTAGAGGAAAACAGCAAAATGTTTACAGAACTGAAAGGCTACATTTCAAAACTGTTGTCCATCGTGGAATTGAGCACTTTAGTATATATTACAAGACTCTCAACTTAATTCAAAGAAAATAACCTCTTGCTCCCAACTTACCTTCCACAGTGCAGGCATGTTACAAGAACATCAGTTATTATCGATTTTTCACTAACCCTTACAAAATCATAAGTTGTCTTCTTAAATGCTACCAGAAAGTAAATGCTGCCTCCAAGTCATCTTAGATATAATCAAATGCTAGAAGAATTTAAGGACACCATACAGCTCTCTAAGCCACAGTGCACATAAGTGCATCCATTTTGCTGCAGCATATTATGATAAAACATTACAAAAAAAAAAGTGTACAAAAGATAATCAGAACTGTAGTTCTTAGCTTTCTAACACAAAACAATTTTGAAAAAGTTCATCTCCTTAAGATGAATAATGAAATAATATCTAACATTCTTTGCCGCAGCTGATATATCATAAGTCATGAAGAATCAAGATGAGAATTTTGCAAAATATTACCACTTCTTACAAGCTGTTTAGACAGCTTGTGCATGACTTTACTGCATGAGAAAAAAAAGTATTTTTGTGTATTAATATGAAAGGCAGATAATACTTACACTGCTTTCATGCTTTTGCTTTATAAGAATTTAGAAAGGTAATTAGAAATCAAAATAGCATTTGTTAGACACAGAATTATGAGACTATCACCATAGATTTTTCTTTTAACAGCCTAAAAAGACTGACAGAAAGACAGAACAGCATGCCTGCACCACTCTAAACATTCTGATTTAAGTGATTGTCAGTGTGGTTTAAGTAAAAAAATCTCCAATCACTATGTTTTTCCCTTCTTTGATGCAGATAATATAAAGATGACTGTCAACATTCAATAGATATATTTAAGATTTACTGAGAAGTTCATTACTTCCAGTCTTGTCTGTCAGACATTATTTGGAGATTTGTTAAATTATCTTAAAGCAGTGACAGCGGTAATCCTGCATTGTCTAGTTGTGTTATGGGTCATTGTTCTAGCATCTAGGAGGACATATCAATCAAACTGGTTTTTGTCTTGAAGTTAGCTGAGAATGAATGCACAGTCCTACCCTGACTCTCCCTCCTAATCACTTTCTGATTCCTATGCCACTCCTTCAGGGATTTTAAATATGTATATGGAAAACCTGTCAATCTTAAACCTTCTAGACAGAAAAACAAATCCTATCAAAACGTTGGCTTAGGATCACAAAGAGATGAACAATTAAAGGAGAGAAAATAACCTCAGAAAAAGTGAAATCATTTATCATGGTAGTTGAAGTACAAGCATTTCAAAATTGAAGTGTACTTGTAACAATCAGATTTTTAGGTTGTTTAGTTATATACGTATTCTTAAGCATGACTGTCGATTGAAGGTTGCACATACATATGTGCATACTATACATATCTATATAAGCATAATATAGTTACATTAAAAATAGTTTGCCACTGACTTTTCTGATGCATTACATTTTCAGTCCATAGCAAGCATAATGCACAAGTACACTTCAGACTAAATCCACACCAATTACCTGAACATATCACCAGCATATTCTCAATTTTAGATTTAGCAATTATTTGGGTTTTTGGTAGAAATAGATTGAGCAACCATTTTGGGAAGTTATTTTCAGACCAAAATAGATGTCACTTGTATGAAACACAAATTTCACTGCCCACTCAAATGTAGACAATAACATCAAGCAAAGTGAAAATTTTAATTCCACAGTTCAAGCTTTGCTTTCACCATAGTATCTACAAATTCACGACCAGTAGAGTAGATCCAGACAGCTTGATGTAGCATGAGGTGCTTTACCCTGTGACTGAATGCTGGTTGTTTCAAGGACTTTTGTAGCTATTTGATGGAGAGGATCAACAAAAGTCTGATGGGACTGACCCTTCCTATAACAAAGCAACACTGAAACAATTTTCCACAGGCTGAAGTGCTCACTGAGTTTTAGAGTTATGAGATGAACTTAGATGGCATACAGGACCTTATTGCAGGCCACTTCTAGTGTTCATTGTAAGTGTCTCCCAGTGGGACAATAAAATTCAAGCTTGCCTTAAATAAATTATCAACTGGTGTCAAATAACCCACATAAAACAAACAAACAAACAAAAAAACCACCAAAAAACAATTCAGCCACTCTCAAATTCTAAAATTTATTTCCTAACAGAACAAAATGCACTCTGGTGGATGACAGAGACTTCCAGGAAAGCAACACTTGCTTCATTTAAAGTCTTCTGAAACTATTTTCCTTGTTTCCATCCTTACAGCTACCCTTCTTCCTGTGGTTGACGGGGAACTTCTATTATAGCAGAAAGCTTTTTCAAAGTGGTTTTCTTTAGCTCTGCCAGCAGCCTTTCTGGCCATCACACTGACCATGATATTTTTCTGACTCACCTGTGGACCTAGGCTGGGGCAGAAGGGATTGCACTTGTGTGGTTCCACTCTTTCCTCTCAGAGAAATCCCAGAGGATGTCATAGGGCAATTGCTCATCAGCCCCGAGGGCTCTCTCTCATGCAGGATTCCACAAGGTTTCATCCTGTCATCTCTCCTTTCAACATGTATATGAGGCCACTGAGGAGATAATGAAATAATTTGGGCTGTGGTGTCATTGACACGCAGATGATACACAGTCCTACTCTACTGTCAGACCAGGATGGTGCAGTCATTTTGAGCTTCCAGTGCCTGGCTGAAATAGGGGGGTGATGGCAGTTTAATCCTGGGGAGACAGGTGCTGTGTTGGACAGGTAAAGGCAAGCATTCAGAAGACATCTTCTATCCTCATTTCTCAGTTCAACCTCTTCTGGAAGAGGCTGGCAGTCTCACATTTCTCTAGGTTTGGGTCTGTGTTTTCAAATTCAAAGAGTGGCAATAAATGCTATTTATCATTAATGTTTCAGTCAGAGGCAATAATTTCTACTGATGTAAACCCTGTCACACCAGTCCAGATCTTCTTCCAGAACATAGTACTGCTGTCTCATGTCCCTGAACAATGGCTACACATGACTGGCAGGTGTTTAATAAGGACTCAGAGCAATTAATAGTACCTCAGCCATGTAGGTGCCACTGAGAAAATAAATAACAGAATATATGGCACTGCCTAAGTGGTTTAGAACAACATCCATTGCAATATTAATGTGTCTTTATTTTGCAATCACAGTTGTGCAGGATATTTCTCTGCCTTTCAGCAGAGGTTATCCTGGTTGCACTGAGTCAGTCCCCTCAGATCTTGCATTCTCAGCCATGGGATGTGAAGGTTCATTCACCTGTTGAATCATCTTTGATCCTGCATCTAAATTCATTCTTTTTGTCCAAGGAATGTCAGGTTTGTTGATCACCAGGCATGGTGAAAGGAAGGGATGATGATATGTAATTGATGCTTTGTAGTAGCAATCTGTCTGGATTAAAATACTTTGTATAACATAATTTGAAAATAAATAGTTAATTTTACAGAGACATTTTAGAAAATAAATATAACCTTTCTTACCTGAATTCTAAACAGCTTTTTCTCAAATTTTGCTCAGTTTAAGTGCTCTGTGCATTATTCATTGCAAAAATTTGTACTACTTTTATAGTGTGATAGTATGAACTAAAAAAATTTGGCATGGCCTCAAATCATATTGAACAGAGAGAGACTATTAGCATTAACTTAATGCCAAGGTTTTCTACTGTTTTGGAAACACTATTATAGTCAATCTCAAAAGATTTAGCACCCATTTCTCTACAATTATATGGTTTCATCTGACAGTCTAGGATATTTTCTAAATCGAAAGGTAGTAGGAAGTACTTGTTGTTACTTTGCTGACCTATACAAAAGTCAAAGTAAATAAATCAGCTGAACTAAACTGTATTGGCTATGACACTTAACTACAGTATAGCTGATCAATTCAAAAATGAAAGTTTAATGGTTTATATTAAAATATTATGTGCTAAAGTAATATTTAGAGGAAGACAATGAAAAATTATTAGAAAGACATGAATGTTCTATGATCTGACATTTTTTCCATTAGAATGAAGAAAATATTTTTATCAGAGGAGAAAATAATTACATAGCATGCATGGTTCTTCTTTCTACTGATGAATGAAAGTGAACTATATTTGCTATAAAGTAAACAAAATGTAGGGGTTTCCGAATTTTTTTATACAACTTTAAATTCTTGTCAAACTTAAAATATTCCATAACTCAGACCTATGATTTAAGCTCTCATCTTTGACTGAACAACTATGGAACTATAGTGAACCTCCTGTACTTGTGTACTTATGTACTTGTGCAATGGTCAACTTTACATAAACCCCTAAATTTTCTGTTGTTTTTTGAAAGACACAAATTAAGACATTAAAAATACCTCAGAAAAAAAGTTACATTACCAAACAGATACTGGTTGAGCTGCAATCAAAAACCAAAATAGAGGTCTTGGTTTTAGTGTTTTATTGTTTGCAAATTACTTTAAAATGCCACAGTTGGTACTTGCTTTTTTCCATTTTTTTTTCTTTTCTTTTTTTTTTTTTTTTTCTTCTGCTAAAGTTGTTTGGGGGTGTAGGCTGTCAATTTGATTTTGGTTTTGTGGTGTTTTGTTTTGATTTGTTGGGTTTTGCAACAGTTCCTCCCCTTAGAAAATATCCTCTAATACATACATACATGGTTTCCAAGAGGGCATTTAATTAAAATTAATACCTGAAATTCAAGTAATCTCTACACTTACACACACACAAATTACCCATACAAGCTTATACATACTCATACAGTGCTCAGGGGACTACAGGATGGTAGAAGTTCCCAATTTCCCAACGGCATATCTGCAGAATGCAGTGTGCTAATGTTGGAAAAACATTCTCTTTCATGACCTGTCCCAGCTGCTGCTTTTCCCAGCCAAAATTAAAATTCTGAGGTTACTCCATTAAAAAATGTGACACAAAAATACAGACTACATCACTGACTGTAGATTGTATAAAAGCTTCTTGGGATATAAATCCCAAAGCTTTTACTTCGATTTACCAAGAATGTCCACATCCTTTTGTTCCTTGTAGCCTGAGGAACAGGCTTTTCGACTTTAAAATCTTTTGAACTTGTCTCCCCCTGGAAAGAAATCACTAGGCTGAGATTTACTTTGGTATTGTTCCAAAACTACTATAAATTACTGTCCCAAATCCAAAGGCTTTTGATATTAAACCATCAGGAATATTTTTGAACTCCAGAAAAACTGACATAACTGCATTTTTTTGAGAAAGTAAAGAAAAATACTTTAGTGAACACTAATTTAGTAAAATTTGGAAAAATAACCCAAACAACCATACCATAAAATATTATGGTAAAACAAGAAGGATCCTAGAACATTTTAATTTTTTCATGTGAAACTATTGAAATTTGGTTTTGCACTGGTAATTTTTGGTAAGATAACAATTAAAACAAATATTAAAATACTGACTTTATGCACATCCTGCTGACAAAGAAGCACCACAATATTTCAGTAGTTATTAACTTCTTCCTGTAAGTCCTATCCATATAGGACAACCTATATATTTGCGCTTTGCTCACATCAATTCTAAAAAGAAGCACTGTATGGCATAATGAATGAAACTTATCCTAGTACAAATAGATTACAGAAGGATCTTGGAAAATAAACTCTTGTTAGCATTTACGCTGACTCCATGTAAACAAATTGAGAGCAGTTAAATCATATTTGAGAGAAGCAAAATCAGGATGACGTGTAACTGCATATGGTCACAATGCAACAGCTGTTTCAGCCTATCACCTCTTGGCCCCCTCCTTTCCTCTTGAGAAAGTTGTGGGACCACTACATTAATAAAACCAGGTTTGCAGATAACTTCTCCAGCCAATGCCACCCTCTCCAAAGAAACTCTGACCATTATAGGCACAAGGACAACAATTTACAAGGGTGACAACAAGCAGTGATCGATATATCCATGGCACTGCCTTCATCAATACTGTGAATTTCATCCTAATGTTTTCAGCAGTGCACATGTAGTTTCTATCACAGCTGACACTTACAGTAGTATCTAATCACTGTGTAAAGGTGGTATGAAATGGAAATAATCTCAGAAAAAACTTTAAAAAAAACCCCCAACACACAAAATCAAAGGAAAGGTCAATAAATTCTCAAACTGAGAATCATCAATATATTATCCTAAATATTAATGGTCTTCAAGGTCAATGTTTTCCCTGGCCTTTATGATAATAGTATGAGCTATACAAAACTAAATGCATGAAATGGACATAAACCCATAATGCATTGATGCACATCAATTAAAAAAAAAAAAGAAAAGGAAAAAGGCATAGTAATTGTTTTAAATGGCTTCTGTTTCTAACCTTGCTTATTCACTGCCCTCTGAGTGCCTGTTAAAATAAGGGAGCAGGTCATTCAGCAGCAAAAGCAATTATAAAATGCAAATGACTGAGCATTTATTGTCAAGATTGGCTAGATAAAAAAGGTCTGATAATAACATGTTTCCAAGTAGATGACATAATTAGATGTTTGTATCATAAACAATGGGAAATAATACGAGCCTTTAGCATTTTTAGAAAGGCTGCAATTACACAATAGGTAAGCATTGTGACATAAATTTTATTAAAAAGTTACAATTAAATTTCCCTCTCAGAAATTAGAAGGCACCATCTTGTGGTTGCTCTGCAGGAATGCAGTCAGGACAACCTCTGACCTACCCTCTCCTCCTACCCCTTCCCACCACACCAACTGGAATGTCAACATTCTGCCATAGACAAGGACAGTGCTCTGTCATTCCCAGCACTTGCTCTGAAGGAAACAGTCAGACTAGATACTAGGCAAGACTAGAAGAGTTATCTAGTCCAAAATACACTCCAGGTTATCGCATTGTTAAAACACTTGTGAGGTAGAAAATTCAGAATTACTAACAATCATAGCAGAACCACGTTTAATTTCTAGTAAGTTTAAGATCAAATTGTACCATAACCTAAAGACTCTGCAGCTCATTAAAGCTGCATGAATTTTTGAGCCAGTTAGGATCAGAAACTCCTGTTCCTGCTATCCTTACATTATAAAAATGTGGTTTTAGCATTTTGCAGAAAGTATTTTAAATTATTATATGCACTCCATTTCAGGCAAGAGTCATCCAGAAAAATTTGTGCTGTCTCCAACGACATAGTAAGTCTCAGATACGGGTCACAGCTCAGCACTCAGAATTTCTTGTTCAATGGAATCTGCAATTGTAAGTAAAATAGTTCTATATGTAACACGTGTATATTCCTAGCTACTGATCTCTGCTTTGGGCCCAGTCCTGCCGAGTGCTCAGTCATAGTACCTTGTGAGATAAATTATCCACACTGGTCTTTCTCAACTTAATTGTGCAGCTGAGCAGTGAATTATTTAACATGGAAAGCTCAATAGCTTTTGTCTTCCCTGTAAATGTATATGAAATATACACAAGTATTAATGTAGCTACTGTTTTTACTGCTTTTATAATAAATTATAAATAAATAAATATTTCAGAGAGGTTAATGTAATTGATGTTTATGTTATGATTTGATTGTATAACCCCAGAAATATTTTGTTGGCTTTACTGTTTCAGTACATGTTAAGACTTAATCTACTATTTTGCACTACAGGTAGTGTATGATTTCATCTCTTAACAAATAGTTAAGGTATGTGTCTCATTTCACATTTGAAGTGCTTAACAGTTCAAAACTAAAAAAAATTTACATCTGCTATTTTTACACAAGCATATCTAGTTCCAGCCTGCTGAAGGCTCCATGAGTTTGGAAGGCCTAGAAATGATACCAGAATTTAAACCATATATAGCTGATTTCACATTCATAATTTCTGGATTTTCTGGAAAATAGTTAGTAATTTAGGATACTTATTTGTCAAGCGAGCTAGCTTTAGTAAGTGTCAGTGACTGGCAGTCTAACCGTGATAGCATCCAGGCTTATCTTTGCTTTGGAAAGATGTCAATAAGAGAGGAATTTCTCTCTTTCTGGAAAGTGTTGTGGTGGCACAAAATCATCTGTTTCACAGAAAATCTCAGGAATATCATACGTTTCCTTTGGACTTTTAACACATTGGGGCATGGATGTTCAGAACCACTTTGCTTACAAGATGCAACACTTTTTATTTTAGCAAATAACACCATTTTTTCTGTTGTTTTTCTGAGCTTGGTTCCTTTCAAGATTTCACTCCTCCAAATAGGTTCACACCAGCCAATATCTCTGTTTACGTGTAAGCTCCAAGAGTAGGGTAACATAAAAAATTCTAAAACCCCATATCTCTATTATACAATTTCAATCTGCATTGCCTCCCTGCTGGAAGTCCGACTGAGTATTTTGTCCACATTAAAAAGCAAACACTCATGCCCGCTTATATCTCAGGATATACTCAGCAGCTGAAGTTATCTGATCAATTTTGTTTCCTTGGCTCTTAATACAACCTTTGATTTTCCCTGTTTCCAAATATTGCCAAACACTATGCCAGAATGATACTCTGATTCCAAAGGGATCAAACCACAAATGTTACCAAAAATAGGTGCCTCCTCTCTCCCCATGGGTTAACCAAAGCAGCATTATTTGCATGGTTTACTCATCTCAGCAGAGGACTTGTAGTGACTGGAGATAAATGACAGGATTTTTCATCTCCCCCTAGGCTGCTGTTACTCCCTCTCCTAGGCAAAGGGGATCTGCTACACTTGGAAGGGTTGAAAGAAGACTTTTTCTGAAGGTCTTTGGGTACTGTAAGAAGAGTGGGTGAGGGGATGCTGGGGTAGGCCATATGTTGGGATGTGAGCATCATCTTTGTCTTAAGTTCATTCCATAAATTGCACTGAAACTTCAATGGTCTGCTGATACCAGGGTATGTGGGAGTAGCAGGGAGGAGATGGAAGGTTAGTGATTGGAGGCAAGAAGGAGAGAAAGGAGAGAGGCCTGACTCAACTCAACTCAACTCAACTCAACTGCTTCAAATTTATTCCTAACATTTTAAAGTACCTAAATACTTGATGACGAAATATTTCTGGTACAAATGCTGTTGAAAGGTCACATTCCTCCAGTCATTGCTATCTCTATCCAACACTAATAAACAAACAAATGGAAAAAAGCAAACACAAAAGAAAAAAAAACCAAACAACAACAACAAACCCCAAACCAAACAAACATAAACACACTACTCCCCCCTCCCCCAAAACTAAAGGACTTAAGGAAACAAATCCTTAATTAGAAAATTTCTGTTTGCTTCCTCTCACAACTTCCAACATGCTGCTATTGTCACATAAGATATGTATTTACACCCTGTAAAACACTGAATTCATGTAACAAAATTTTTATCAAATCAGTCCTATTTTTCTAATTGAGTGCTTGCTAAAAATCCAGAAAAGCTAAACCAAATTTTACTGATGTTCATATGAGACCCATATCCATTTTAGGAATGGGTAAAAATTACTGATATTTACATGGGTTTCTTAAGTAACCAGTATATTTTTCCTTACAAATTCATTTCAGAAACATAACATTCCAATAGTATGTTAACAGAAGGAATTAACCTGCAGTATTGTAAAGAAGAGGACCTAAAGGGTCCTTTAACAATTAAATGAATGTACCCATGTTCAAACAGTGTTTAGGACCTTGAAACCTCACACTGCCTTAGCGTGTGTTAGAAAAAATTTTTAACAATATATTTCTAACAGGAAACTTGAGTGCCAAAAGGTTGCCTCAAAAGAAGTGAAAACAAATAGTAAATTTTCTGAGTAATGATTCAAGTTACAAAAGCTCACTAGCATCATCTGGAAAAATATCAATATGAATATAGCTTTTGGATTTACTACTGATTTTATTAAATTAAATTTATAAACATAAATTTAAAAATGTTCATAGGTCATAATCTCCTCAAAATCAAAAAAAAAAAAAAAAAGAAGACCTAGCAAAATCCAGCTGTTTCTGTCAATGTTTAAAATTCAGAATTTGACATAGCAATAAAATATACTGGTTTAGTTTAGGTTTAGACATGGGCACATACATATAGAAAGATTTATTTAATTATTATGCAAAAATGATAATTTCAACTACAAATTTTTCAATATATCACTAATCTTAGCACAATTACAGTATTCTGGTTGTATAAATTGCAAGTACAGAACAAGTTAACAATAGGATTTTCAAAATTGAGTCAGTTTAAAATTACAGGACATCATATCAGTAGTAAACCCACCAAAAAAAAGAATCATGTTGATGTAATCTTTTCCAGATGTTACCAGGACAACTTTGCAAATGTAAACTCCTATAAAGAACATTTCTATTGAGACATTTTTAGATTTTGACTTTGAGCTACAGACAGTTTGTCTTTTGAAAACCAGAATTATCTGTAGAAGATTAATTTGTTTCCCATTACAGTTTCAGATTTCTTCTTCATCCATAAAATTAACTGCAGTGAACTTCCAGGAGTAAAAAGCTGTCTTTTTTCAGGCTTGAATAAGAGGAGAAATAGTCACTTGTCCTGAAATCTGGCTACAATTAAACACATTGAAGAAAAATTAAAAGCTGTAAATGTAAAACTTTGGATATTTTGCTGTCAACCTTTGTTATACAAATACTTTACTACAAGAATAAACAATAAGTATACATCACCTACATTTCACTAAACATCACTAATGTTTAAAGTATTATTTAAATAGACCATAAATCTAAAATAAACAGTAAATGACAATATTTACCTTTTCCAACTGGGCATTTTTTTTTGATTTATACAAAAACTCCCCCACTGCCACAAAGACAGAAAGCACCAATCCTGCTGCCAGCACGATGAAGATTCCTCCAATATTTTGAACTCCCAAAGCACTGGCCTCTTTACTTTCCTCTTCTGGGCAACCATTGCCTCTCCACCATTTCTCTTTCATCATGTGGAGCTTGCCTTCTTCCTGCAGCTGAAGAATTGCTATAGTGATCTTGTCTCTATATGGAGAACCTGAAGAGACCAGAGGGAAGAAATATCGCATGGAATATATTACATGAAATGTTAGTTATTCCAAATAAGAATAAATAATATCTCAGGAAAAACTGTATCTTTAACAGCCATAATATTAATCAAAAAGCCATTTGATTCTCAACACAGTCACACTGGTCACATAAATACAAACACCCTTGCTCCCACAAATACATATATCTACAAAACTTGATCCAGCTGGTGTTGACAGTAAGCCAGGCAACTTGATGCAACAATTCCTACCACATTTAGTCCCATGGTCTCAAATGTCTTCATGTCCAACTATAATATTCAGCCAAGCAGTATTTTTCTTTCAATTTTTTCAATTTTTTTTCCCAATAAGTTTTTTAATGCGCTTCAGTAGATTTAGTCCAATATACAAAAATCTATAGGCTGATGCTTCATAGCTTGTTACCCTAAAGCTAATACAAGGTCTGATATTTAATGAACACTTTATCCTATTATTTTATTAAAAGAGGGAAAAATAATTTCTGCTTCAGGACCAACCCACAAAAGTCTCTATTTGATAGATTGTCAGGCACTTAAAACACCTTTCAACATGCACTTATTAACAGTACCAGGTAGCAATACATTCAGAAGAACAGGGTTAAGTGTGTTTGGACAATAGGGATGTAAAATCTCATATTTTGATTTATTTCTTTCTCATATTTCATTATTTTAAAATGACAGGATAATTTTGTAGCTTTTGAACATTTCAATATTTCAAGGGGCAGTTCAAAGGCTGGTGTCATATCTTTGTATGTAATCTGCTCTCTTTTTCTTTACATTGTGCATAAGGGCTTTTCAAAGAGTATTTTAAAATCTACATGGATAATTGAATAATGGCAATGGAGAAAGCTTTTATTTTCTGAATGTTAGAGAGTAAATCATGTCAGTTAGAAGTGCTTTCTCTGTTAAGACTTGTGCAATGTTTAAGTAAAGAACAAAGCCATCATTTTTCCTGTCCTCCTTCGAAAACAGGAACAAAAGACTCTTCATTAAAGTGGTTAAGAAATCTCAGGAAAGAAAAAAAATGAGTAGATGAAAAGGCATGGCATCCCCTCTTTCAGTTGATATGAATGCAATTCTATGATGAAGCCCTCCTCTTGTCTTTCTATCATAATAATGCTACTTACTGGCTATAGTTTTTAGGGTTTCTTTCAGCCGAGTAATCAAATACATTTTCATTAACTTGTTAACCTTTTAAAAAAAAATCCTCTGTATCAGCTAGAGAGATGCTACCTGTTTAACTATTTAATGTACTGTGATCAACCGTGAAGGAAATGCATGGATAGGATGTTTTATAGTCTTTAAACTGCTGGAAAACATATATACTATTTTTTAAAATTTCTTTTAACTTATTCTATATTTCTTCAAATTCTTTTTACATATCTAGAACTTACCCTGAGAAGAAAGCTTTTAACAAAGAGCTGCTGTGCCAGTATAGAACATAGAAAGGACTGCTAACTACAAAACACAAAAGCACCTTTTCCTTTACTCAATAATAAAAAGTGGGAAGAGCCATCCTCAAAGTATTTAAATTGCAAGGACTTGTGCATTTATCATGTATGTTTAGAAAAGGATGATGTTCTATGCTAGGAGGTAAACTGTGTTTGCACAGGACTACATAGGAAGCAGAAAGAAAGGAAAACATTCTCTACTGTCTTGTGCATGCAAGGGCCTAAGTCACATCATTTCAGACCATCCTGATTATGCTGGAACTCTGCAAAACCCTATACTTGACACATTGCTTCAGTCAGATGGAAGAAATAAAGTGATTAGTCCACAAGAGCCTGGGGAAGTGTAAGTGCATTCTGTAATCTTTTGGGGATATTTTCAACATTACACTGTATATAAATATTTAACAACAACAACTTAAATAACATTAGATTCAGAGAAATAGTCTTGGACCCAGTTTAAGCTGTCGTCTGATCTGACAGGCTGCTTTCTAATTAAACTGATTTGCATTTTGTTTCCACACTTTCTGTGGGCCTAAATATAGTGAGTGCCATCTATTCTTCATGTATTATTTATACTTTTTTGGGGATCAGATTTGTACACTTACAATTCTAGTCTATTTGAAGCAGTTAAAAAATTAATTAACTGAGGAATTCATAAACAGAAACAATAAAGCATGGGCTAATGCCATCTACAATTAGTTAAGTTTATGAGGGTTGCATTAGAAACACACAGCTAAGAGAGATTTAGTTCAACGGTATTTGTATTACTTACTGTTAGTGGTTTGCAAAATTTTGCACAAATAGTTGCGGAATGGGCGTATTACAGAGCCTTTAGTGTTTCTACTGCAATGTTTATATTTGTTACACCTTATTATCCTGTCTAAGAAGTGATCCTGTCACAAGTAAGGATCAATGTGGGATGACCAGGATTATATATTGCTGCGGTTAAATCAAGCATTTAAAAATTTATACCCATGAAAAAGCTAGCATTGAATGCTGTCGTTCTCTTCTATTTCTGAAGGACTTAGAATGTTCTAAATTCATAGCTTTACATTTTGTAGCAAATACCGAGTATACACAATAATCTGATACTTTGAAAAAAAGAATTTTTAATGCTGTTTATACTGATTCTGGTAGCTATTAAGAGAACAAAGGAAGCATATGAACAATATTATTTCCTCAGACTAGACTTTCTCCTAGTTTTTTATGTCTTACAAACTGGACTGCCAGTCCCAGCAATAGAAAATCCACCCAGAAGCACCTGAAGTGGCTATAAGTATCACAGCCTGGTCTGTGGATGACAAAGGTAGCATAAAAAAGGAAGAAACAATAAATAAGGAATATGGTCAAGGCACCCAGATTGCACTCTGGATGTAACAACTGTTTTCCCTGGAGAACTGAAAAATAGTAGCAAGTAAATGCAAAAGATTTCTGACATTTACAGGTAATTTTCCCTATCACTCTCATCACATGTCTGAAAGATGGCTTGAGCCCTGCCATGAGTCTGGGTTGCAAGAAGGACAGGTCTTGTTTTTTACATTTTCAAATCTAAAGTGTTTAATATAATTTTATTTAAATTCTCATTAAAGAGAATTTACTGTTCAAAATGAAAACAAAAAAGCCATAAAAAGAAAATAGAAACTTTATGACTCACAGGCAATATATATGAATGAATTTGCAAAATACATACAGTATGAATAAGAGCGGAGTTAAAAGTGTAAGAAAAAAAAGAAAGAAAAATAAAAGAAACGGAGAATAAAAGTCTGAAACATGAGGAAATAGAAACTTCACATCTCAATCTTCAACAGAAAGACAAAGCAGTTGGAAAAAAGAAGCAGTCTTACAAGTCTGTGCATGGGGGGAAGACAGGGAGGGGACAGACAGTGATTTTTAAAACTCTCTTCCAAAATCAGGGGAAAAAACTGAGTGCATAATCTTCCATTGAGTGAAAAGAAAGGGAAAAGACCAGTATGGAAATATCTGACTTTTTCTCCCCTCTTTTTTTGTTGGTTTCTACTGCTTTTATTTCTCTATCAACTGGTTATTTTTTCCCATGACAAACCAGGACTGGAGGACCTACAGAATAAAACATATACATTATTTGCTGATCCTACTCCAGCTGCTGTTTTCAGGAATGAAAATTTCTGCCAGAAGAATTTTAAGCCCTCTGTTATAGATTATAGAGACCTTACTGCCTTGCTGCACAAGAGGGGAAGCAATAACTTCCAATTGCAGTTACCTGCTTATGAAAATTTAAAATAAAAATGAAAATTTGCATAAAATACCTTTTTCTAAAGCATCTCTACAAAACTAACAGTCTCCCAGAGTTACTGCAGAAGCTATACACAGATATGTTTTCTGCCCTGAAGTCTCAGTATATAAAGACTTATGCACATAGCAATATGTTTAAACATAAATTATGAACACATAAGCTTTCTATATTGAGACTTCACTGCATGCAGATTAGTATTTTGAGATTCTGCTGATCTAACTGGTCTTGAAAATGCTCCCTACTACATTTTAACTTAGTAAAATCTCCTGTCTGGTTACTTTTAGTCTGTTTTACTCATTCTATCATATGAAAGCAGTGGGAGCATATTGGGGCTGGTAGAACTGATCTTGACTCTAAGTAAACCAAAAGGAAGAGAAGCATTCTGCTAACTTCTTCAATAAGAAAATTTTGAACCAGGAATTTTTTTGTTTCATCATGCCAGGTGCATTTTGCCAAAAGGAATCACTATGAATTTCCTAGTATTTTTAAATATGCCCACAGGACATACTTACATGGTACTTTTGATTTACTAGATAGCAAATTACATTCTGAATACACAGAGATCACTGTTAGCATCTTTTATTCCTGATTTTTTGTTTCTTTTGCTATAAAATAACCCCAAGACCATTTTATTTATCTTGCAATATTATTTCATATGCTGTGTACTTGGCCTAAGCAAAAGCCAAAGGTAGTTAGGAATACACCACCACATTCAGAACCGAGGTACAAAATTTAGATAATTTAGAATTTCTTTGAGTAATAAAGTATTTATTGGAAGGAGAAAGCCACATTCAACAGGAAAGATATCTAGGTTTTGAAGCTGTATGTGACTAGTATACGTTGAACAAAACAACCAATTCAAGTTCCAGTTTTACCAGTTGAAAGGAAAAAGCACTAAACTCAGAATGGGAGAGTTCTGGCTTGTTTGTTTACTCAGCATGAACCCATTCCTGTTGTGGTTATACCAGATTGATCTATCGAGCCTAAAGCTAGTTTGGGTGTAAATACAACAAACTGCAGTCACAATCTCACTCCAGTGTAAGAATCCCTGAAATTTCCATAAGAATGCTGATTAACACCATTTATACTACTGGGAATGGGTGAATCATTTAAGTTTTAGCATAACAACATCTCTCTTATCCAATAGCTTAGCCCTATCAAGAACCACAGACTAAAAGTTCTGTCAGCAAACTGGTTGCGTGCTTAAGAATATCATATTTGAAAGTTTAGAGGTTTGTATTTTTCTGTTATCTCTGCTCATTTGTTACTATGATAAAGTTTTCCTTTTGCTTTTACAAGACAAAATTTAGTTCAGTCCTTTGGAACAGACATTCCTTCCTAGGAGATAACTGGTGACACACTATGTGGAGTTCAGTTTTTCGCAAGTGTCATGCATACTGCAGGCATAGGCATGACAGAAACAACATGGAAAGTATTTCATTTACACATAACTGTGGAGTAGATGTTTAGATTATGAGGAGCCATGGAAAACTATTTCCTACAGCCTCATGTATCACTGGGCCTGAAAAACCTTCCAGGAATCTAGAGTCAGGTCTCAGCAACCAAGACTGACAGTCACAGTTATAACATGCCATAGGAAAGTATTAGGTACTGGGTATAGGGGAAACACTTTATCTCCACAGAAATATTTTTATTTTAAAAGTTACAGCCTCATCAGCTCCCTAATCCTCTTTACCCTCTCCAAGAGGGATGGGAACGAAGCAACAGAAAGAAGGGTCAGCATAGCTTAGTTCATTCTCCCCTATCTGTGGGTTCTAAAATCTCCAAGAAATACATGAAGAAAGAAAAGGGATTCCCTCAGTTCCCAGTCCCTGGCTCCATTTTCAAAATCAACATTTTTGTGGAAAAAAAAAAAAAAAAAAATCAATGTTTCTAGATTCTTATTGTTAACCCAGACACTTCATGCTACATTAGGATTCTAATGTTTTAATATTAGACATGGTGTAAACAGTAAATATTTATTAAGTTGCATTTACGGTAAGGGAAAATTCTCAGTAGTTGTTTCCAGCAGTCTAAACTACCCCATATCTAAATTAAAACTGGAAACATTCAAAAGAAAATCCAAACCAAACCCGTTCACTATACCTTTACATACATATATGTGTATATATATACACATATATACATATGCATATGTATTCACCTTCAAGCTAGGTGTATGGCTTGGAAAAGACAAGTTGCTGGTAAGTCAGGAAACACTTAAAATCAGTACTTTTTGCTAAATGTAATGAAACGCGTTCCTCAGGTGGTGTGTTCACTAAGTGTTTTCACTTCTCACTCACACCCATTCCCAGCTCAGGCTAATTTCTGGTCATTTCTTTATAGAACCGTCATTTAAAAGTTCATGAAGGTATATAAAGGTATATAAAGCTGAAATGTAACCAAGATGGATGATATAACTGAGATTTATTACATATTGATTTCCCAGCCATAAGTATGCAAAATAATTGATACCAAAGTTAGATGAATATTTGGGAGTTGGAACTACAATAGCCATTCTCGTGTTCTTAAGTACTTACTGTTTTAGGACAGGAAAAGGGATGTACTTAAAAATACTGAGTTGCAACTAGCTTAAAACACAGCTATTCTCCACAGTCAGTACATTATAAAACAGAACAAAACAAGACAGGGTAATGGTTGCTTACAATGAATAATTTAAATAAGATATGATGATAACAGGTTTCATACAAAAAACACACCATTTTTCTCTTTCTTTTTGTAGTACCAAAATAACCTGAACAGAATGAAGAAGGTGTTTGTGGATTTTTTTACTATTTTAAATACTCAGATCATTATTAAATTATTGTATTAGCCAATTAAAATCTATTCTATTTTTCATTTTTTCCTGTTTTTAACACAGTTTAAGTTTTTGAGCCCCTCCTCAAACTATCATTATAAACTGCTCTAAAGCACATCTCTTAGACAGATTAAACAAATGAGTAACATTTTTCATAGACTCTTCATGCATTTTAACATCACAGACAATTTGAAAAGATCATAATCATAATACACTATTATCTCTCTACCCCTGTTGAATTTCACAGCTACAGGATGGGAAGATATCTTTGTTGAAACCTCTAGTGAGAAAATCAATGATATTATTTTTGCCACAGATGAAAGTATTCCATATTTATACAGTGTTTTCTTTTTCTTCAATTCGCCTTGCAAATCTGTGACACTCACATATGAATGGTTTGCAAATATAGCCTCCTCTGAAAGAAATATTTGTCTAACACTACCCAGCAATAAACAGATGAATTAACGAAGCCTAAAGAAATTCTACAAGCATTTCTGGTACATGTGAAGGTTTTGGTCAGGCAGATAAGATTGTGTTGAAAGACAAGAAAAGTGTAAGGTCATAACAAAACTGTCCAGACCTGAAAACCCATTTCATACTTTTGCAGAACACCCCAATCCTTCGGCCAGGATTCTGGCCAAAAAGGGAAATTCTCTAAACAATGAATATCTTGCTATAAACTGTTTCATCATGGGTATGAAGTGAGGTATGAAATGGCCTTGGGTGCATCTAACTGCAAACCATGGAAACACCACGTGCTGGGATGTAGTACACCAATTTTTTTCTAATTAAGGGCAATGTATCAGGCCAGAGATATTTTAAATTTGTAGATGAGTCTTTGTCAATGTAATCCAGAGACTCATGGAATCATAGAATCATTAAGTTTGGAAAAGACCTCCAAGATCATCAAGTTCAACCTTTGATGAAACACCACCATGCCAACTAAACCACAGCACAAAGTGCAAAATCCAGCTGTTTCTTGAACACTTTCAGGGATGGTGACTCCACCACTTCTCTGGGCACCCCATTCTGGCGCTTGTCAACACTCCCAGTGAAGAAATTCTTCCTTATGTCCAACCTGAACCTCTCTTGGAGCAGCTTGAGGCCATTTCCCCTTGTCCTGTTGCTAGTTGCCTGGGAGAAAAGACCTTCTTTAAGGTCTCCCCTAAGCGTCATTTTCTCCAGGCTAAGCAACCTCAGCTCCCTCAGTTGCTTCTCATATGACTTACTCCTAGACCATGTATACGACATATATGAATGTCATACATTACAGTCCTAGGCACAATAACATCAACATGAAGTTTTAATACTGTATTTGGTTACATCTGTTTGGTAAATTCCTACTAGAAGCCACTTCTCCAAGGCAGAGTCTGCTCACAACAACTACCGGATGTTAAGTGTTTTGGCAATTTCTTGTTGATAAAAAGCTCAGTCTCAGAATGCCTCCCAGACAGTGCTTCAATGTGCTCATAATCCTGAGGCAACAATAAAAAACAGTTCTTTCATCAAATACGTTAGCTACACTTTCTTACATTTCAGAAATAATAAATTAACTGCTCAGGCTGCTGAAATTCTCAAATTAGTTTCAATACATGGCTTGACCTGCATAAAAATAAATAATTTGCGGGTTTTTTTGGTTTTTTTTTTTTTGCATTATGTTCAACTAATGAAGACAAATGTATTAATTTGTTTTAGTTACAGGAGAACTGAAGCTCAGCACTTTTATGCATGTATAAGTGATGAATATTACAGTTCAGATTGTATGAAGGATTACAGACTAAGTGCAGGCAAGCAGAAAAAAAAGGCTTTCCATCTTGGTACATGGTTTCCTATTTATTTCTACAGAGACAGATTTGTTTATATGTCTCATCTCCAAGGACCAGTAAAAAATTCTCATATTATATAATTTGTATGATCTGACGGTAATAAATAGCTTCAAGAGAACTAAGGTGTCTTAACAATAAAATTTTTTTTTTTGCCTAGAATTATTATTATTTTTATTACTACTACTACTACTACTACTACTTTAGATCTTGAAAACTATAGACAGGGGGAAAATGCTTGTATGTTGAGTATTCATATTCAAAGTGCAAAACAAATTTGAAATTAACTGAGTATATATTATATGCATACACATAAGAAAATATGTACAGTTTTTAAGTAGAGTACTGGATTATGAGACAGAAATTTTTCTCCAGGAGCAGTACTTTACAACAGATAATAAAGGTGGCTTAGGTATCCTCAATGTCCCACACAACATCATCAGGAAATAGCTACAGAGTCTGAAATCACAGCAATGATTAAATTGACAGCCAGTGTTGACTGTTTGGTTTAGTACTTTACAGAGGAAATATGGGAATACATTTGCAACAATGAAAGTTTTAAAATTCCAAACCGTTCAATATTTTCAGATATGTAGAATTTTGTTTCAGTTACATCAACCAAGTGTATTGTTAACAATTTTGGGGTCTAAATGTATATATCATTTAACTGTTATTCCTTTCAATTTTGAAACTGCCTGATTTTTGAAAGGTTTTTGCATCATTCATATCTGTGGCTTTATTGTATGTATATATGTATTTAATCAGAGATGTGTAAAAAGTATAGACCTTCTATTTACCCACCAGTGTCAGACACAACAGAATTACTGGAAGAGTAGAAACAAATCACACTAACTGTCTCTGTGGAGCCTAGGGTGTTCTTTATCTTTTAGTTCTTCAAATAAGGCAATATAATTCTGATTTTAGAAAATTTTTTGATGTTTAAGAAAAGTAACAAAAGTATTTAAGGAAAAAAGTGCCTGTCTCTCCTGGGAAAAAAGTGTCTAAAATTATGTTCTGCATTGATCACTGACTGCCAAATGTATGCATTAGTTGAAATAAATGTGCTGGTAATGCTCAGTGCCAGTCATTGTGCTCACTAGCATTGTTTTCTAGCCTGAGATTTAAGGAAAGTTTTCAAAACGACTCTTCAAAACATGTCACCTATTAAGTTTGGTGGAGGTGTGAAAAGAGAACTATGTCAGGATACAGAAAGCAACCTTAGCTACAGTAAGGGCTTAACTTCAAAGAGTAAGTAATGTTTATAAACTCCAAACTGTTACTTTTGAAAGGATCCATGGGATCAATTTTTTCTTTCTTTTTTAAAAGTACTTAATGCAAACCAATATTATCATTTCTTATGGCTCTCTTGCTACCACAATTTTCTTTGATTCTTAGCCTAGACTTTCAGGAAAAAAGAAAAAGAAGGAAACAAAAAGAAGCACCAATGTGAAGGTATTGGGAAAAAAACAGTTTAAAACATACGGAAAAGTCACTTTGACATCTCCCCTCTGCACTGCATTTACATACATCTGTTAAAGTACCACTGTTTTATTTCTGTTACTGAGAGATACATTAGACCTTTTTGAAACTGCCAGAAAGCAGGGAAGCCTCTCAGGATTGTCTTCAGACTTGGCCCAAAAGCTGGCTATGCAGAAATCCCATTTTCTCTTCCACATCCCTGTTTGCCTGCTATCACTGCTTCCTTCATACTATGACTAGTTGTCTTCAAGCTTCACTAGCAGCTATTTCAATAAATATAGAGCAAAATAATTTTATGAAAAAAAGAGATGAACAATATTCTGCTGGTTTAGTTTACTAAACCAGCTCAAATAGCTGTCAGTTTTTGTGAAGTGCAGCAGCCCTATGGAAGTCTGACAGGACAGTGAAACTTCAGCCTTACTTTTTTTTTTTTTAATTTAATAAACCATGTGGTTCACAGAATCAGATCTATAAATCTTTGCTATCCTTGTTGTTTCTAATAGAAATAAATTAAAATTAGAGGAACAGGCTGAAAATGTGCAGGAATGTTTGTGCACCTTTGCAGGACCAGTGAAGAGCACCATAGAATGGAAGCATCAAGCATGTAAAAGTCTCTTGTCAAACACTTCTTTAGGGAAAAAGTTTTTCCTTCAAATCTGTCCCCAAAAAGCAGTTGGAAAAGCAACAAAAAACTTCATCTTCTTACCAAGAAGAGAAAACTCCGTCAGAACTGAACGTTGGCAAGAATTGAAGTAATGTGGTTGGTCTGATTGCCTACACTAAAACATATTGGGAATACTGAAGTAAGGTGAAGGCATTCAGTGATTAAAATATAACATTCCAACCCAATTGTTTTGGAGTATCTAGTAACCTTCTCTAAGCATAAAAGAAAAAAAAAAGAGAGAGAAGAAAGAGATAGAGCCAAAAAGGAAAAGGAAAAAAGAAAAGGAAAAAGAAAAAGACAAGGGACAAAAGGGAAAGGGAAAAGGAAAAGGAAAGGGAAAGGGAAAGGGAAAGGGAAAGGGAAAGGGAAAGGGAAAGGGAAAGAAAAAAAAGAAAAAGAAACAATGAACTGCACAAAAAATGCATCCAAGAAATAGAATATAATAGAATAGAACAGAACAGAGCAGAATAGAATATTTCAGTTTAAAGGGACTTACAACAATCATTTAGTCCAGCTTCCTGACCAATCCAGGGCTGACCAAGTAAAACCACATCGATAAGGACATTGTCCAAATGTCTCTTAAACATTGATAGGTTTGGGGCATCAACCACCTCCTTAGAAAGTATGTTCCAGTGTTTGACCACCCTCTGGATAAAGAAAGGCTTCCTAATGTCCAGTCTAAACCTCTCCTGGTGCAGCTTTGAAGCATTCCCACACATCATATTCAGACATGCTGTTGCAAATATCAAAGCTCTGGTCTTTTAAAAGCTAGACAAAACATAGGGGACAATATCTTACACATCTATAGGATGATGAAGTGTTATTCATACATTTACAAAGCATTTACTCTTATTTAATCTACTTTTCATTCTACAGGCAAGCCCCAAAAGTAAGCTAATTTTTAGTTGATTACAAAAAGACAGGCTGTAAAACCTGTCTGAAATTATAAATGCAGCAAGGAAGGAGGCTGACTGAACTCTAAGGGGAGACTTAAGACTATTCTTTTCACTTGCTGTTGCATATTTAGAAAATGAATCATTTATTTGTTTGTATTTTTAATACATTAAGTTGTAACATTTGAAATTACAAGCATCTATTAAAAGATCTGTCTTGAGTAATTTCTATTTCCTGCTCTTTCTGATTTAAAATTTTCTACATTTAGAAACATGCCACTAAAAAAAGGCAGATAGTGAAATATTTTGTAAAATAATGCAGGGGCATTAAGAAAATGGTCAGGTCACTTAAAAAATTCAGTATTATAACATAAAAATTTTTACTGTGAACACTTCTTATGGGTCACTCCCTAGAGACAGAGCAGGTAATATAAATCAGATTAATTTATACATGGTTACAGGATACAACATGATAATTGTTAAAAATTTGCTGATGAAACTATTTATTTGTTTAAATTCTCTTTGAATTCAACAGCCTTTCACTGAAGTAGGAAGAACACTATTGTATTTAATTTATTAATGGCTTAGATAAATATAAATAATTCATGAAGTCATATTCCTAGAGAAGGTATCAAGTAGCAGATCATAAATTATTGTCTGAAACCCTTCTTTTTATGCAGTGAAATCTTTAATCTAAGTGAGTGGAATGTGAAATACTCTTTCTAGATTCTATGTCTGATGTAATTATATTAATTTTACTGTCTTCAAAATGCACATACTCCAAACAAAATTTTAATTACATGCTACACAGCTGACTGAAATTCAAAAAATTACAAAAGAAAGGAAACTAACCCCACTCTTGGCTCTGATTTTACAAAAATAAAATTTAAAAGTGTTAAGATTGGCTACATTACGCAAAAGTATATCAAGAAATTTCTACATGCAAGTGATGTGCACATCACATTAGTTGGCCAAAGAGATTTTTTGGAATTCATATGTGAGTGGGCACATTTTTGAGAATCTCTTAGAACAATGTACTGTGAAAAATATAACTTTTTGTGTGAGAGGTAAAAATGTCAGCAAAAAAAAAAAAAGACCTTTTTTTTAGATATTTCATTTGAATTTACAGAAAAGAGAACTTCACCTAAAAAGGCACCTCTGAATCAATAGAACATGAGAACCTTGAAGTTTTGTTTCATGCTTTGAACTTAAGTGAATGTGCTGATATCTGGGGCCTGCAGCCAATGCATCTCTGTTGGAAGGCTGTCTATTTTTATTCTTATATTTTTCTTTTTGACGTGTGAGGTATAAGCTGCTTGCATCACAGTACTTGCCAACTTCTATTTTTAATTCATAAATATACCCTGTGCAGATCTATTTTACGCACTTATATGAATAAATTTTCATACCTGTATCTGTGTTACTATTGCAAGTTATTGTAGCTTTGTATAATGAGTATTTATGTAAGACTTATCTTGGCAATGAAATGCTGGAAATATTGACCCCAAAATACGTCATCTAACATCATTCATATCCTGAGAGATGTGGTTTGTCCCCATGTGCAGTGAAGTGTCTCTATATAGTCAGGGGAGTGCTCATTGATTTTTTTTAACAATTTTTGAGTTAAGAATTAGCTTTCAAAGATCTGAATGTTAAACCCTTTCCAGCATTTTTCAGGGTATCTTGGTTTTCCATCAATATGGAAGAGCCAGCAATACAAAGAGTGATATGCTCCAGAAGTAAGAGACATAGGTTGATCACAGCAAGTGAAAAGTTAGTCAAAAAACCTTGTAAAAGTGAAGAGAATCATGCAACAGGTTCAAAGATTCTTCTCATTATATTTTGCAACTGAGGCATTAGTAATATTAATAGCAGAATTTGATTGTATCAACTGCACAGGAATAAAGGATAAAGAAATGCCTATTTCACCTTTTTCTCAAACTTTTTTTTGCCTCACTGCTACACCACTAAAGCCCCCTCTTAACCTAATTTGCAGTTTTCTGCAGCTCAGCAACAGAGAAACATTAGAGAAACGACTAATTTCTTCTATGCACCATATCTCTCAAGCACTACTCTCCATTTTGTATTTCTTAAGAGCTAGGAGAAATATATGCAATTTTTAAAGATTACTTACACATACCATTTTTCACTTTCAAAATGTCAAAGGCATTACTTTGCATATATCTCCACACATACAGAGTTTGTCTGGCATACACAGACAGGATAGTCCTCATCTGCCGCATAAAGGCAGATGATCTGAAAGGTGCATGTTCAGTAGATCTATTCATATGGAATCAGTTCCAAATATTCACTTGTCAGCCATCTATGTGCTCCAGGTTCAACATGGAAGCAAATGGCAATTCAGTATAAAATCTGCCCAAGCCAGATGGGAAGTAGCCTGCTGTCAAACACGCTGAAGAGAAACAGGAATTCAGAAAAGAAATAAGAACCTGAAACCATCCCAGAAAGATGAAGTATGATTTTTCCAGAAGATGATTTCAACTATGTTCCTTCCAAATGGAAAGTAGAAAATAGAAAAGGAAAAAAGAAAAAAAAAGAAAAACACAAGAAAAGTGAAAAGTAGCTTCGCAGACCATTAAGGCTTTAATATAAAGTGCCTAGAAGCTACATTTCCAGCCTTTCATGTGGTTCACTTCACATTAGCAATAATGTTAATAAATATTCATTATGGAAAATAGCATTTATCACTTAATATTACTGTGTTTTATGGTATGTTGACGATAGGAAAGTCACATTAACTACGTTTCAGTAGGACATAAAAAATAGATTGCTGGATAGTCCAGGTTTTCTTGAAAAAAGTGCTACAATTTCTGTTTGTTAAGATGACCATAGGCATGTGGATGTGTCATAAACATTTAGGAACTCTTCACAATGGTAAATTTATCCCAACCGTGCTTTATTCAAGAACAAACCAAATTTTGAACACCTCTACCAAGCATGATGATGAAATGGAAAATTGAAACTGCTGGAGATGATAATAAACACTTTAGAGTATCTGTAATGGAAAGCATAAGTTGCCCTGTATACCCAAAGGGTTTGTTCTCCCTCCCTCCTCTCCCACTACCCCTTTGTTCATTTCCTTTTTGTGTCTTTTCTCTCTCTCTTCTTCCCACCTTCCCTCCCCTTCTTCCTCCCTTGAAAATTGATCTTGGATGGTGAGGTGAATGCCCCCACAAAGACAAATTCCAACCACTAAAAGAAATTATTGTGCATTTCTAATAGATATCTGCGGATTATACATATCCATATTATTAGAATATGTTAGAAATTAGAAATCAATTATACACCATGTTGACAACTATACACAAATAGTTTTCCTCTCTGCCAGATTCACTGATGAAGAACAGAGAACTGGCAAAATAGTGCCTCCTGATAAAACATGCCAGAATAAAGGAAATAAAAACCCCTTGCTTGTGGATCTTCAAACTGGAAGATAAAAAAAAAAGCAAACAAATGTTCTCTAGCAAAGCAAGTGTTATATTCTTGGTTACAAAGCTATAAACAATGTTGCAAAGATAGAAAACAAAACAAATACAACTTCTTAAAAGGTTCTCCCTTATCTGCTCCAAAGTATCAGTTGCTATCAAACATCTCATCTCAGATCTGTTCTTCTCTTTTCATTATAAATCAAGTTTTTTTAGCCTAGCACCACAGATGGCTGACTGAAAATGAATTCTGGTATATAAGAAACTTTAATTTAAAAACATATATCATGAGAATCATTGTATGCATAACTTACCAAATTCACTCTCCCTAGTTTATATTTTACTTCAGCAAAAAATTCTGCCTTGCATCTATTTCAAACATCACTGTATCTTGTCGATTTTAAAGATGTACACTGATTCTGATGACCCTATTTTGTGACAAAAGTACACAACTTCCAATTTCATCAAAGTTACATTTTAGCAATCTAATCTTTGTTTAATTCACTAGTGCTCTTAGAGGAAATAAAATAATCATGTTTTGCTTCTCCATTTTTATGGAAGGAATTGATACCCATGTACTGCCTGATCCACTGGGGCCTTTTTCTCCTAATCTTGTGCAACTTTCTTTCTCTAAATTTAAAATATTAACATCCTGAGCAGAGTGATTTTACTGCAGTACTCTAAACTGGTGCTATATTTGGGTGGTTGCATTTACCAGGTGATTATCTTGTCATAAACTGATAGCATATTTTTCTGTTAGGAAAGCTTTTAGCTCTTTTTCTTGTAACTGCTTAAACTCAAGCAAATTATGTTCTCACTAACTATTATTCTATTGCCTTCAAAATAGTCAAGATATGTTGCACCTACTTCATTTGGAGCTGTACTCCAAAAGTAACCATATCCTTTCTACTGTAGTCAATATAAGACCTGTAACAACTGTGTCCTACAAATTTAACCTTATGTGCAAATACTTCTGCAATTTCAAGGTACTATTCCAGGAGATAAACCAGATTTTTTAAAAATTTTGCAGATGACATCTGTATCTTCCCAACACAATGCCTGTAACACCATATGAAGTTTAAAAAGGGCAAGTGCTGGATTCTGCACCTGGGACAGGGCAACCCTGGTTGTGTGTATAGACTAGGGAATGAGAGGCTGGAGAGCAGCACTGTGGAAAGGGACCTGGAGGTCCTAGTCAATGGCAAGTTGAACGTGAGTTGGCAGTGCCCTGGCAGCCAGGAGGGCCAAGCGTCCATGTCCTGGGGGGCATCAGGCACAGGATCGCCAGCCAGGCAAGGGAGGGGATTGTCCTGCTCTGCTCTGCACTGAGGTGGCCTCACCTCGAGTGCTGAGGCAGTTTTGATATTAGAAAGCATCTAAATGAAAGCCTCAAGGATGGTGAAGGGTCTGGAAGAGAAGCCATATGAGGAGCACCTGAGGCCACTTGGTCTGTTCAGCCTGGAGGAGACTGAGGGGAGACCTCATTGCAGTTAAAAGTTCCTCATGAGGGGAAGTGAAGGGGCAGGTACCAATCTCTTCACTGTGGTGACCAGTGACAGGACTAGGAACGACATCAAGCTGAGTCAGGGGACCTTTAGGTCTGATATCAGGAAATGGTTCTTTCCCCAGAGGGTGGCTGGGCGCTGGAACAGGCTCCCCACGGAAGTGGTCGCAGCACCAAGCCTGACAGAGTTCAAGGCGTGTTTGGACAATACTCTCAGGCACATGGTGTGGTTCTTAGAGTGTCCTGTTCAGGGTTGCAAGCTGGACTCAATGATCCTGATGGGTCCCTTCCAACACAGCATATTCTGTGATTCTATGATTCCATGAACACAAGTAGTTCTGTGTTGTTCCGCTTGGAGACAAGTTGCTCCTCAGATAGACAAAAGCAGTAACACATCCTTTGCATGTGAAGCCATTACACTGCAGTTTTCCAAGCACTTGACAAGTTACTCTTAGGATTATTAACTCTAAAAAGATATTACTCAATTGCATGTCTATAAACTTCTTTCATAGTCATTAAATAATGATGTAATCTACTTCTATAGATATAACCATGTCATAAGTTCTTTTAAAGCCTCAGAATTATTTTTCCTCTAGAAATGGGATTAGCTATAATGCATGAGAATATTTTGCATTATCCACTGCTCTGTAATACTTTTTAGCTTCAGTAAAGCAAAATATTTAACAAAACTATTCTGACAGACACCATGGAAATGCTTCTTCATAAAGATTCCTTTCAAATGTATGTGCAAACTATGCATCATTCTAGCAGAGGCTGCACAATCCCTTTCTTCTGAGACTGTGCACCTAATAAACGGGATATAAACCCATTATAAATGTCAGCTCTCTCAACAGCATTTCATAGATACTGCCCAAATATTAGATTAATCTCTTATTCTTAGCTGTTCTGGGAAAGGCCCAGATGCTGTTTTGTTCTACCTTCGTTTGTTTTGTGAAAAATTTTACTTTACATCCTATTTTACATTCTGCTCTATTTCCCCTTGTGAAGCTGTCATCTTTTTTTTTCAGATCTTTCTTCAACTTCTTTTGTTAAGTTTTAACAGTGTTTCAACTCTTATTTTACCTCCTTTGGTGACCACTGATTCCTGCAGGTATGTCCTCTTTTTGTTTCATATTGATCCAAGAGAAATGTCAGCTCACATATCCCCGTGTACAATACTGTTATTTCTCTTGACACAGATTATTTGTTGTTACTTGGAATCTTGCTGATGAATAAGAGCTGAATAATGTCTTTGATACGACTCAAAGTTAGTGAAGAAATAGTACCTACTCTCCCCATATGAAGTAGGAGACAAAGATCAACAGACAGTTTACTTAACTTCCTCGCCTCTTTACATTCACATTTCTTCCCCTAAACTTAAACTTCAGAATTCTGTTTCTGGATTTATCATTGTTTTAAAGCTGCTTTCTCTGGTGTTTATGATGCTACTCTGACTTACACATAAACAGAATAATTTCTGAAGTGTTTTGGTCTCTCTGATTCCTATCAGTTTGGCATTTCAGAGTTCACTTAAATTTCTGGGGCAGGCTTCAGATTCTTCACAAATTGGCATGCAGATTGTTCAAGGATTTTAAACTACCCCTCAGATTTGATTTTCTCCATACTAAACTTAAATGGAAGATAACAAAATAACAAAAAGGTTTATATATAGGAAGATACAAGATGCCAAAAAGACCACCAGGACTGAAATCCAGTTCATTCTGTCACGTGCATGTCTACAGAATATGCTGAGCAATACAAGAGCCACAATAGAACAGGGTGGAAAAACTGGGATGAATCAAAACAAGATTCCTAACAACTGACTGTTCAAAGACAGAATGAACGGAACCAATTTTTCTTCAACAGGTGTCCATTACATAGAAAATTACTGAAATAATGAAAATTTCAAAGATATTATTGAAGTAGCAGTAAATATATCCAATATATAGGCAAATCTGTATTTGATAATGCTAGATACCTCTTTATCCAAGATATTCCAGTAAACTTTATTTCTTAAAATTCCTTTCCATGTACTGGATTTAAAGTTCTGGACACAACTTTCCCAGTACAATGATTTAGCATACGCTATTGACACAGATAAAAACACTATCAAACATAACACCTACCTGAGAAAAAATAAAACCATAGCCATATCAATCACAAAATGATAAATTCTTGTTAAAAATGAAGTTTGAATAACTATTTGCCTGAGAAATAAGTCAGCAGAACAACCTTACAGTACTAAGTAGAATCATTGTGCAGAACTCAGTCTTTGTGTCACATCATTTTTATTCCCAGCTATTCTGAAACCAAAAGCCAGATCTTCATCTCATGTCCTTAAAAAACTCATTGCACTCAGTGGGAACTCAGCTGTTGCTGAATCCCATTCTGTGGATTCTAGGAGCCAAGCTAGAGCCGAGCTAATACCTGTAGTTGGCTTTTAGTCTTGCAACTAAAGTTTTGTACTTTGTAAAAAACAGCTGACCTGGAAAATACTTAAAGGATTGGAATTGCCATTCCAATATGCAAAGCCATATTCCACAAGGCTAAATCAATATTTGTTTTGTCTGTGGCATGATATGGAATCTTTCCTCCTCCTTTAGCAATCTCAGTGATTAGCCCTCTCACTTTAGAAGCATCAGCCCCATTTGCTAATGCGAGCCTTTCACTACTAGGACTTCATTCTCTAAAGACAGAGATCAACATTTTTAGAACTTTTTTTTATAAAATAAAGTACTGTGAAAAGTACTTCTGTTGTTGTTGTTGAACATATGGAAGGCACCATGTACGACAAATTTATCATATGAAAATATCCAACTATTTATAAAGTAACCACTGTTTCCTATTTGGAAAATACAATAAAATCCATATACTTTGACAAAATATGTATTTTCCTGGCTGGGAAGAAGAAAATAAAGGTAAATGCTAGCAATGTAGAGAAAGGAACAGTGTACTGAACTGTTTCCTATGCTACTGCAGCAACTAAGATTAATGAACAAAGAACAAGTGGTTGACATATCACCTACCCATAGGAGTTCCAACGCCGTAACCTTTGGAGTCTATCAGGCCTCCAATCTGTGTCAGGTTACAGTTCCTCTGTGTGACAAACTCAATGGTTGTCGACTCCATTAAAAATGCGTAATCAGAGGTCAGCACGCGTTGGATACCTTCTTCATTACTTTTGACAAGTACTGACTGCCTCCTGCTGCTCATGAAGGCCCACATCTTGTCGTAAGTGGAGATTTTGGATTTCTGAAAGACAAATATTAGATGAAATGTGAATGAGAATAATATCCTTATAAGAGTGAAAGCAAATTCTGAGTTTGTACGTTGCTCTCTTCTTGGATTTTACTACATGTCAGGTTTTACCAAGGCAATTTTCTAAGGGTGCCTCTGCCTTTCATCTCATCGGTACTTCTCATCTTCTCCATGTAAAAATAAACCACTGGACAAACTGTCAAATGTGAAATATCTGTTGTTAATCTGGTTTTAGTGATTGTATGTTTTTATGCAGGAGGAAGGCCTACAAGTACTTCAGGTCACTGGAAAACTATTAAGAATTTAACTGTAACAAAAATAATCAACTATGTTGACGAGTTTTGTAGGAGAATCTGTGGATTCTGGCACAAGTGAAATTTCACTCTTGTTTCAATCACTCAGCTGAACAATTCTGAAAACCTAATGCACAATGTGCCAATCTGAAGTAATCAAAGTACTTAAAGATGGCAGTGTATGGAGAAAGTTGTGAAGAAGAGGGCAGATAACATTTTATCTATCGTATATGAAAAAAAATACTTGGAGAAAGATTTTAGGTAAGAGATAATATCACTCTCTGGTCATAATAATGCTAGCCTGCCTTACAGAAATTGACTATTGGAAGTCCTAAAAATTAATATTTGTTTTCCGATTTAATATTTCCAGAATACAAAGAACTGTTTTGGTAGGAAGGCAGTCAGTAATTTGGGACAAAGGAGTCAGTAGTTTGGAAGAAATTGATGCTGTGCAACTACAGAGGAGTTGCTTCCTTTTTTCCACCTGAGTAGCTTTAAAAAGAAGATAATTACCTTCTCTCATTTTTGTAAAACACAGTGCTTAGGAGATCATAATGACTGGATAAACTGAAGGTACTAGAAATACTGAACATTTTATACCACATTTGCCCCATCTGTTTAATAACACTGTAAACTCAAGATGTATCAGAAAATGTTCTGTAATGTTACATTTTACCTAGTAAATAAAATGTAGAAATACCATGTGAGCACTAGTTTTTTCAGACTTTTTAAGGTGTCTTTCCTCTTTTAATGTCAGCCTTAAACATATTTCTGCCATCAGCTCTGGTAGAAATACTGAACAAAGATTGACACTACAAACATTTCTGAAGTTCAGCTGATTGATAGCCAGAAATTCTGACCCAAAAGAGAATTAGCAGTGTATGTGGAATGAAAAGAACATTTATTTAGAAAAAAGAGACTACTTTCTCCCCCTGCTGAGATAGAATCCAAGAGCTCTTTCAATATGCGTGAGGACTTAGCAAATCAAGCATTTGAACTAAATCTAGTGTCAATGCTAACAAAACTGAAGACTTTTAGGGCTCTGCATTATGTGCATTGTTACTGTACAAACACAGTCTGGGCCTGATTGCAAAAGATGTTAGCAACAATGAAAGAGGAAAGCATTTTTCTTCAGAATATTCTGTGAACACATAGAATAGAGGCGACCAAACAGACAGGGTCTCTCCTCAGAGTGTTTTTTTTTTAAATCAAATAACTCTTGCAAGCATTTAATATTGCATTGTAGTTCAATAGACTTCAAGCAACGCACATCAGCTCTGTAGGAATCTAATTTACTGCGTAATGCAGACAGGGTGAAAATAAATGTTTTTCAGTATTTGTAAAATTTTACCAAGAACCCATATTTAATTCTTTTCTCGTACAGTCTTAACCCCAGTAAATATTTTAGCCACTAAAAATAATCCGAACAGTGTAAAACATTGGCAGAGAAAATAATTTTAGTAAATGGTTAGATGCATATTGCTGACACATACTGAGAGGGAAAAAGAAAAAAAGAAAAAGCCAAATGAGATATAATAAAAAAAATAAAGAATGAACTGTAATGCATACATATTTTTCTATTTTTGTTGAGAAAAAAATAAACTCCGGGATGAAAAAATATTAGCAAGGGGAATGGTTGCTTTCTACTCAATCATTAGAACACAGGAAAAAAATACAATATCCTCTAAAGGACAGTGTTCATATTATGATGACTGATTTAATTAGCTAGGATGAAGCCACTGCTACTATTGAAAAGAAAAGAAAAAAGGTCATCAACAAAATCAGAGAAAGCTCCTGCACAGGACAGGGCATTTACTGGAATAATTAAAACAAAAACATTAAAACAGTCTACACGTGATTAATGAGACTTTAGAAGAGAACACAAAACCTAGAATATCAGTGCACATGGCACCACTGTAAAGTTAACAGTGATGTCTCAGTTTTCTCATATAGGCAAAACACCAATGTGTTTTTGCACTACTTTTTTCCACGCCTAAAAGCTGAAATTATGCCAGGGAAAAATGCCTTTCTACTTTTGAACCCTATGTTGTTTTTTTTTTTTGTAATGCACAAGAGGATTTTTTCAATCTTAAATTAAAAAACCTTCATCATTTGATTTAGGAAAATAAAACCACAAATAGTTGCTTTGTGTTTACCAAAATACTCAGCAGACTCATTGATGAAAATCAAGAAGTCAGAACAATCAAAAGCATCAGGAGCCCATTTGACATTGAATTAAAGAGAACGACACTCCAATATGCATCTTGTAGTTATGACTGTATCATTCATACTGTTAGAAGCAGATGCTGCAATTTACATTATGTTTCCACCTTCTTTCACTTTGTGCAAATCAGTCTGGTTAATCAACCTATATACTCCATCAATGAAGTGTATTATTTTATCTGGGTTAGTTCACCATATTGTTTCATCTAACTGGAAATCACTGTTGGGAAATCCAGCCTAACCTGAAATCAGCCGTAAATGATGTCTGTATAAGATAACTTGCGGTGACATGATTTACCATGCTTGTATTCCCTCAGGAATACTGGAGACAACGCAGAGTAGTGAGAAAGCTGCCTCTGCCTTGAATTTCACTAGAAGGAAAAAGAGAACTAACTAATAGGAAAGCTGGAAATGAAAAGATTAGGCAAATCTAGAAACTCATTTCAACATCAAGCCTGATGCATAAAATGGTAGCTCTCACAATGACATTCAGAGGATACTGTCAGTGTCATACTCAGCATTCATAAATTAATCATTGGAAGATGACTGTGCTTGTCAGGCAACACAAATGGAACCATGGCAAACGCTCTAAGTTAGTCATAGTCTAATCTATGTATGAATATGAGTCTGGAAACAGAATGAGTCACTGTCAATAATGTGTTACTTACTGCTCCATCCTGGAGCACTGGCTTGGAAAGAAATATCTGAGCAGCAGGACTTTTGGCCACAAGGTAAGAAAAATATCAGGATGTTTAATAAATGACAGAATAAACAAGGATCAAAGTACATGGAAGCAGACCTCATGGTACAAGTCAAGAGTGGATAAATGTACAGTAAAAATGCGCCAGGCTAATTCTGATGTTTCCCTATGAAAGAAAAATAACAGATCTATTAATGGAGATTTTTATTTTAATGATAGCTTACAACTTCTTTGCTGGCTTCTAAAAGCATTTAGGTGCCACAGAAAATGCTTCAGCTTTGCTTTCCCCCTTGCAATATTTAAACTCAAAAGAGGCTGTAGTAACTAAGGAAAGATGGAAGTTAATTAAGATTAAATTTTGAGAAAAAAATTTTTATAAGTCAGCAACCCAGTTTTCATATATTTTATGAAAGCACTTTCCACCACATGAGAATTAAATCATCACAATCATTATGTCAGGAAAAAAACCCACAGACTCCTACTCCTACTCCTACTACAGTATTTTCGATATATGACACTGTGTGTAACAGCTTTGCGACTTTTGTTTTGCCGAGCATTGCATGCTTAGTGGACACAAATAATTTTCCTTAAAGTTGATTCATGATTTTTTAAAGCTGAAGGAACAATGCCCATTCATTCTAGCCTTCTATAATGGACAGACTACAAAACATCACTTCTGAATGACTTCATCAGGCTCATCACTTATATGTTTGCACTGACAAAAAGAATGACATGTGAAAAGAGATTTCAAAAAGACCAATCTGTATGAGCCTTATCAAGGTGTCCAACATGGTCTCTCAAAACATCTTTGATGGCAACCTGGAAGGATAAGGACTCGACAGATGGAGCAGCTACAGGTGGAGACCTGGCAAAGGAAGTGGTAGTTAACAGCTCAAGGCCAGATTAGCATCTTGTCAAAATTTGAGTACCTCAAGGGTCAGTCCTGATACTACTCAGTATCTTTACAAGCAGTTGGGAAAATGGCATTGAAAGCACCCTCATAAAGTTTGTGGATGACACGAAACAGAGAGGAGAGGTAGAAATACTGAAAGAAGGAGCTACCATGCAGATAGGTCACAAGAGGCTTGGAAATTAGTATAACAGAAAATGCATGAGGTTTAAGAAAGATAAATTCATAGTCTATCCTGGGAAAAAGTAATCCCAAGCATCCATACTAGCTGGGAATTGACTGGTGGGAGTGAATCTTGGCTGAAAAGGACTTATGGTCCCAAGAAGACAGCTAGCAGAACATGAGTAAGCAGCCCATCTCTGCAGCAGGAAAGCAAACTGCAGGCAATATCAGCAAGACTATAGCCAAGCCCAGAAGAAAGGAAGTGATTAATACACAATACTTGGCACTTGCCAAGCCACACCAAGAATGCTGTGTCCAGTTTTCATTCTCTGAGTTCAAAGACAGGTTAAAATTAGACAGTGTCCACCAAAGTGATCAGAAGATTGGAGATCTTAACTTAAAAAGAAAAAATTTATGGAAATGTTGTTCCTAGAATGGAAGGCTTACAGAGAATCTAATCACCTTCTCCCATTACCCAAAGAGAATGTTAGAGAGAAGCTGAAGGTACTCTCTTCATTAGGATGCATGGTAACAGCATGAGAGGCAACAGCCAGAGCTGCTAATGGGAAATTCTCTGAGTATATAAGGAAAAAGTTCTTCACCATAAGAAAAACTGAGTATTGGAACATGTAGCTCACAGAAGTAGTAGAATCAGCTCACTGGAAATATTGACACAGCTTAATGTAACTCTGAAGAAGTTAATCTAACTCCATGCACTCTGAATAAATTAATCTAACACCACGCTTTCAATTGGGAAAGCAGACCTCCTCTTACAAGAGTAAGTGACCTCTAGAGACCCCTTCCGACTTTGAGTTTTCATTGATTTCTTTGCTTCTTTATTGGTATGAAGTTATATACTGTAATAATAAGAATTTCTGGACACTCTTCAAATTTTGACCTTGAGCAATTTCAAGAAAACAAAACAAAATATATCATTTCCTGTTTTGAAAAAAAAACCCTAACCAAACAAGTAAAAACAAAAGAAATAAACAAAACAAACCCCAAAAGTATTGTGAATTTATGTAGTTGATACATCAAGAGAAAGGGAGATACATCATTATCCAGAGAAGTGTGTTTTCTTGTCTTTTTCTCTCCTTCATTCCTTTGAAACTCAAGTAGACTCATCCCAGTTGTTTCGTACATGACCCTTTGGAGATCCTGAACACGAGTACAGGAATCCAAACTTAACTGTTCATATAGTAAGTTATTTTATTAATTCCTTATTCTTTTTTTGTAAGTTTGACATTTTGTTTTGACATATGCCCTAAATCTACATAGCTGTGAAATAAACTAGAAAATATATTTCTGTTGTTCTTAATAATGGCAAAAGCACTCAATATCTCAATATTTTTTTCTAAACATAAGAAGGCTAGATGTCAAATTTAGGTGAAACAAATATTATAGTCAATCCTCTTATGGCTCATAGATGTTCTAAAACATCTGGGATATGTCTCCAGTATTTTAGGCCTCAGAGGATTAGTACCATTAATAGAGAGATCAACAAAGTTAATTAATGGAATACATTTCAAATCATAGTGTGACAAGCTTAAAACTGAGAGAACAAACAGCCTAAGGTAAAGCATGTTTTAGGAATCCTGTAATTCTCCCGAAGTATTATAAATACAGCAAAAGTCAAAGATAAGGCTATCTGAAAGAATTTGAACACTAGCATAAATGAAAATAAACTGTACAGAAACATGAAAAACTGTTCACCTGCCTGTAGTTTCACCAAATGGAAATTTGTAAAGGTTGATTGCTACTGTTCAAATACCTATCAATGACCAGTGATGTGTTTTCTCCATTGTGTACCTCATGTACTTTATTGTTTCTGTAGCGTATATCTGCGTACATTGATCCACCTCTCTCAGTTCTTAATATGAAACTGAATTCTTTGGAACAGGTACTATTTTCTCCAAGCAACTCAACATTTCTGAAGTGGACAACAATGTCCATTCCTGAGACTTCTGAAGTAAACAGTAATACAAGAATATAAGTAATATAAGGAAATAATAAAAGTAATAAATAATAATAAATAAATAAATAATATAATGAAATTATGATATATACAAGAATCAGAATAAAAGATCACACTTATTAACTTTTTATCTTTGCACACCTATTTTTTAGCTTTCAAAAATCACTACACATCTTGTTGAAGATACTTTGTTTTAAATAAAACATTTAAATTTGTTTTAATGACCAAAATAATTTCTAGTTTCTCATAAGCCTTAGCTAATTCTACACTCCTAAAGTAAATGCTGCTTTTGAGGCAGCTAAAGCAGTGTAATTACTGATTTTGACATAGTTGAGCATGTTAAAACACAATTTGGTCTTAATTGCATATCTGCACCTGATGCCTCTGCAGGATAATACAATGCCATGCACAATCCAAACTCTGCATTCAGATAGGTGTAGTGCAAAGTTTTGAACCATTGTTATAGGATAAGGCATCGTTTTTACAGAGCACAGGGCTAATCACTGGCACCTGAAGTATCCTGAAAATGTACGTTACTCTGGTTTTGCTGGACAGCAGACCAGACTTAAATCAGCTTAGCTGTCCTCTATCACCCAACAGATAGACATAATTCAAGTGGGCTTCTGAGTATCATCTGATTTTTTGAGCAGTTTAACCACTAGCTATAAATACTGATCTCTTTAATACCGAATACCATATTTTCTTTATTGTCTCCTAGATCTATTAGACTAGCTTCTTCTCAGACATCACAGAAAAAAGAAAAAGACACTCTCCTTTTTCATTCTGGTCTCATTCACTCTAACCCTTTGACCTCAGAGTATTACTTTTCCATTTTTTTTCTTTTATTTTTTCCCTATTTTTTCAAAACCGCTGAGGCCTGAAAACCCCTACGTGAACCAAACAATTTAGATTTTGTTGTGTCAGCATAAAAACAATAAAACTAATGCATACAACATTCTCTCCTCCATAGAGGCAGTTTTTATGGTCCATAGAGCACAAATGAAAAAAGGAAAGGTGTTTCTGCCAAGAATAGAGCTACAAGGAATGAAAAATGCAGTGCTCAGAGAAAGACATTTTCACTCTTGCCCTGATTGTGCTGACTTTTTGTTTTAAAACCCAAAGATTTTGAACAAATGTTAAATATTTCAAGTAACCTATGGTTAAAAAAACCCAAACCTTAATGCTATTGAAATAAGTTTTTGCTATCAGCTTTGACCTGGAAATAAGTAAAGACTTCATAGCTCCATAATCACTAATGGATTTCAGAGAACTTTCTTGCCTTTTACACCTGAATGATATATAGCTCTCTACTGAATAATAACTAACATCACAAGAGTTCTTGTTGTAAAATACTGTGGAAGATGACAAATGTGATATATCTCACACTTCTGCAGGTTTCTTCCTTTATAAATAGGAGTAAGAATTTAATCAAACTTAATCTGCTTCTAAAGCATATCCTATATTCTGGATGTTTGTAAAGATAAACCTATTTCTGCTCACTCTGCCTGTTCTCAGATACAAATTGCACATACAGAACTCCACACTTCATTTGCACTGTATCTGAAAACAATCTCCTTTTCCAAAAGCACTGACTGCATTGTTTTATCATTGGAACTGAGCATGAAGTTCACAAATATTATTTTAAATATTACCTCTAATAGAGTAAGAATTTCCCACAATGCCACAATTCTAACAGATGTATTCTCACAGCATCTATACCCGTATGAGAGATGTTTGTGCAATATTCAAAGCGCAATTAAGATGTGCTCTGCTCAAAACACTGTTGCTGTTGAGATTTGGTATAAACTTATTGGGCAGCATTAGAAGTTAAACTTAGCAGTGATTTGGTCAAAGATCTCTTTGAATGAGCAGAAGAGATAGAAAGCCCATCAATTATTATTTGCCTTTTTGTTCCCAAAAAAACCCAGTTAAAAATAAATATTGTTTTATTGTCTCCACAGGTTTCAAAAACTTCATGGAATTTCCACTGTCATTATTTTCCTAATGGCACCACTCAAGCAGCAGCAGTAGCGTTAGCTATTGCTTGTAACGATAATCATCAAAATAGCCTAGTTAAACAGACAGATTGTTGGGGATTTTTCTCCCCTTAAGTTCACCTATCAGTTCTGTTGACAGACATAACAAAACTCTTTACATCCAAAATGGTCAATAATTTACAGTATTTCTTCACAAAATAGCTCATAAAATATATTTGCCATATATACATTAGCATAAGCCATCACTGAGGCATTTTGCAGTGGGATTTGGGTTTAGCAGTCTGTACTTTTTATTACACAAAGTATATTACCAACCACATTGGACCATATGTGCTAACAGCTGAGTCTTTCTCTGTACTTTTCTGACCTTGGTGACTAGAAGATTGGAGTTAATTCAGGCAAACAGGATTGATGCCATATGTGGTTTTATCAAAGGTATAGAAGAGTGGTGGGATACTGATCAGAAGAATTTTTTGTTAGCAAATCTGTCAGATCCTGGAATAATTCTGGCAGTTTTATCTTTAAACACCATTAGTCTCCTAAACAACATACTTGAAAAGATAAGCAACATAATGCTTAAGGAGCTTCTTCCTTCCAACAATCAAAAGAATGAATAAAAAATCATCTAAAAGATCTGGAATTAAAAGTTACAGTATAAGACAGAGGAATTTTTCAGCCAGACTGGTTCCTGAAGAATACATCATGAAGAATTCATCTAGAAACATAAATGAATTTACATGTTATCAGTTAATGATCCATACAGAAAACACAGACAATAGAAGAGTTATAAGATGTAGTTTTGAGTATTTTTTGGTACTAATATATAGAGCCCCTACCGAACTTAACAGAAGTTGATGGAGAAAATTGCATTGCTGACAAAATCATACAACATGTCAAAAGTTAGAGTAAAATTCAATTAATGTATTTATTTGCATCCTGCAATTTAGACATCTGTAGTAAGTGAGTCCAGGCAGTATAAATGTAGTTCAGCAGAGAAAGGGATATAGTATAGCTTTTGAAGACTAAGTTCTACAAAGGCTCTGCTTTATTTATAATTGGGAACAAGCAGAACAAGTGTATGGCAGAACAGGGGAGAAAGAATTCACTTTCCAGTCTTATTAACTGGTCTATTTGAATTCTTTTCACAAGAATTGCTCAAAATTAGCAGCAACAAAGTAACTGAAAATTTCCAATGAATGAAAATGTGAAAACTAATTACCAGCTTGTTTGACCACCTAGTGATTTAAATCAGTCATGTTGGTGTTAAATAATATACCAAAACTCAGTCATAGATTATTCTAAGATTTCTGTGGCTAATCCTGTGCCAATTACTTAATTATTGCTCATTACAAGCACCTTAATATATAACTGAACTGTGCAGAACCAGTCTCGGGGGAAAAAAAAATTATCATTTTGAGAAGCACTATCATGTGTGATCATCTGAAACTACTGAATCCAGAATTCCCCTAATTCATATATTTTTGTAGAGGAAAAACAAAGGCAAAATCAGTGAAAACTTCATGCACTGTATTTCCACTACCCTATACAAACTGAAGAAACTTGTGCTGCTTAAAATCTGACTATAAATACATAGTTTGCATTTTCAGTAGAACCCTGGGTACTGTATCTCCTTTAAGTTAGGGCGAACTTTAAATTGCAAAAGCAATTTTAATTTGAACACATTTCGCATTGGCTGTAGGAACAGATACTTATTCCTGAGACAACAGTGGAGTTCTCTCTCATGTTTGCACCAGGAAGTGTCTGTCATAATGTATGGACTCAACATTGCAGCCTTAAAATTATAGATGTTCTGTTCACATTACTTGCCCTGAATTCTTGGAAAGATCAGGGTGAAAAGCACTGTCACCTCTCATTTCTTCCCATTTTCAGCATTTTCTCCATGTACTTTATTATGCAAACAGAGGTCCAACTGTAGGCTTATTAAACATCATCTTAAATTACAGAAATCAGAGTTAAAATGGTACTAAAATTGAGCTATATTGGCCAGAACAAAGGAATAAGTAGCTGGGCTGGGACGACCTCCCCTCAATCCTTACTTTTTTTTTTTTCCTATGTGAGCAAAAATTTGAAATTTCAGTGATAAACTAAACTTTCAAAAAAGTTTCAAAGAAGTTTTAGATAGTAGTGTATTAGGAACAAAGTAAACAGAATGATGGAAAAAATAAGAGAGAGAAAAATTTCATATCAAGCTCAGTTGGCAAAAAAAATTAAGATAATACAGGAATCAAAATTTAAACATGGAATTTTTTATTTGAGAAAAATAAATATTTTTTATAGATAATTCCTCAGCTGACATAAAAATTTTCTCTGCTACTCAGCAAGATCACATCATGTGAGATGCGTCCAGAGATACCTCAGTGACATTTTAAGCTTTCTAACTAAAAATTTCTACTGATTGTCATAGTAGAAGACTTTTTACTATTGACTAAAATATTGTTCAACATTGATGTACTTATAGTTGCACATGGTAAAAGCAATTACACTGTATAATCTATGCATTTTGGAGGCAGAACAGAATTTTTTATCAATAGTGAAAGGTTTCAAATGTGGCTTGAAATAATTAGTCTATGGTCTCTAACATCCAAGTTCTGAAATACAGTCAAGAGAAGGAACAGATATTTGAAATGTACTGATATGGTCTAGTGGAAATCTATGTGCCATCAGAAAAATATTATGTGGGCTGGTATGTGATAACTCCAAGAAAATTTACCGTTAATGACCATAAGGGGGTTGGAACTAGAGGATCTTTAAGGTTCTTCCAGCCCAAACCATGCAATGATTCTATGATTGTCCAACTGCCAAGGGTTCTGGACATTTCCTTCATGGAATCGCTGGGTGTAGCTGTGTATCATTCTGTTTCCCCGTCAAGCTGTCAGTAAATTGATCAGTTGGACAGAAAAGTAATTCTGTTATTCATCTATTAAAAAGCTAACGGGAAACACAATTTCTGATGTAGTTTGAGAATCCATTAAGTTGAATTTAGCTAAATTTACATTATTATCTCTGCTAATCTGCTTACGAAAACAAGCCAGCCTTTTCAGGATGCTACCAAATTATTTTGCTGAGCAGTTTCCAATAATAACAACGGGGACTATAGTGTTTGACTTATTTCCTTATTTTGTTTTAATTGAAACATCTGAGAAAGTTCCATTTGAGGGAATTTTATGGAAACTAATATATGAGAAACTATTTTAGAAACCTCCAATAGACAATAAGCAAATATGTATTAAATTTCAGTTGAAAAAACTAACAACCATACTGGTGACTGACTTAATGCTTTGCTGTTTACATGTATTATATAAGACTGAAAACAGTGTCAATGAAAACAAAAATAGAGTGAAAGCACAAAAAACTCATCTAATACATTCTACATTGTGTACCATACTACTTATACCACTCCCTCTAGTTCCCACAGAGTTTGACAAAAATTATCAGTTCCACTGATAGCATTTGTGATTGTATTTTAGCACATTACTGATGTCACTGTCAATGCATTATTGTGATTATGTTATTTTGCGTGATCCTTTGGTTGACCCCTTCACTACTCACAGATAGGGTTAAAGAGATCACCTATCAATTTGAAAGCCATAGTGTTGGAAAATGTGTTGTAGCAACATGGCAAACATGATTTCTCTGCATATGCCAAGAAGAAAAGCAGCCAAAGCAGTGACATTAAAAACAATTTCAAACATGACAAAGTGGATGAAATTGCTTGGGCAAGTAAGGAAATAGTTTCATGTTTATTTTGAATATCAGTCATCTGCTGAATTTGCTTAAAATGTGCTAATTAACATAATAGGTTTTTCTAATGAGCACCTGGATCAGCAGTTGGACAGATACACCCTAAGTTCATTTTAAAATAAATAGCTGCGGATAAGTGAAAGACATTCTCTGTCAACAAGTAAATTAATAAAGAAAAATAACCTGCTTTAAGATGTATAGCTCCATAAACAATTTTTAACTTGTCATAAGACCCAAATCAACTTTTATGGTTTCATCTTAGCAATAGCTAACTTCAGTAGTGTGCATCAACACTTGCAATCAATGTCATTTATCAAAAGGGATGGGTATATAAGGGTATATCTTATTAATTTGCATGTATATTCTTATAATTTGATTCTGGTTTATGTTTATATGACAAAGTTGAACTGAATCTTTTAGGAAGGTGACAACTTACTGAAGATCTCTGGGAAAAGTATATTCACGTTCAGCATGACAGATGTGATAGCATCTGTCAATTAGGCCACAATTTCCATTCAGACCATGACAGTATTTGCCTTAATTCTATGACAGATTTTTTTTCTAGCAAATATGTTCTATAGCTACCTTTATCCCTGATGGTGTTATTACTTTAAATACAAAAATGTAACTAATCAATTACTATGTACAAAGAAACACCAAACAAAAAAAAATTATTTATGAACCACAGTCACATAATTATAATATTTTCTTTACATTCTAATTACTCTCTATTTGATTTCCTCATTTTGAGCTAAATGTAAGAATGAAGAAAATCCCAGTAACTTGGTTATTTGCTCTACTTACTCTAGAGTTGCCAAACCATACGGCATCATATTTCTGGGTTTGTTTCTTATCAACTGTGGGTCTTGTAAGTAGGAGTGAGAAAATTCATGAGTTGAGACAAAGACTGTTTAACAGGTAAAGCAAAAGCTGTGTGCACAAGCAAAGCACAAAGAACTCATTCACCACTTCCCATGGGCAGGCAGATGTTCAGCCATCCCCAATGGGTACATCGTGTGTACCCATCACTTGGGAAGACAAACACCATCACTCCAAACATCCTGCCCCGGCTTCCTTCATCTCCCCCACCAGCTTTTCATGCTGAGCGTGATGCCATATGGTGTGAAATATCCCTTTAGTCTGTTGGGGTCAGCTGTCCTTGCTCTGTCCCCTCCCAATTTTTTCTTCACCCCCAGCCCATTCACTGGTGTCGTGGGATGGAAAGCAGAAAAGGCCTTTGCTCTGGGCAAGCACTGCTCAGCAGTGCCAAAAATGTTCCTGTGTTATCAACACTGTTTTCAGCTCAAATCCAAAACATAGTCTCATACCAGCTACTGCAAAGAAAATTAACACTAACCCAACGAAAACCAGCACAGGCTTTTAAAAAATGTCTAGCGTGAGTTAAAGACAGCTAAAAATTTGAAATGGCTCATCTATTCCAAGAGGAATAGTGCTGACACTGAAGCTGGTAAAGGAAGGGAGGCTCAAGTTGTTATGTTTTATTAATGTAATCACTGTTCCCTTCCTTAATTCAGTTTGGTAAATTTCTTCCAAGAAAGGCCATTTGTTCCAATAGACATAGAACATGCAAGGAAAATAAAACTATGGAAACTCATTCCTGTTCTGTGAGAGGATGGCCCATGTACCAGTGTCCCAGATTACCACAGCAGTCCTGGAATCACAGAAACGTTGAGGTTGGAAGGAGCCTCTGGAGATAATTAATCCCAAAATCCACTTCCAAAGAAAGTCCAGTAGAGCAGGTTGTCTAGGACATTGTCTAGGGTTTGAAAATTTCCAAGGATGGAGACTTTAAAATCCCTCTCAGCAATATGATCCAGTGCTTGACCCTCACAGTAAAATGTTTAAATGTAAATGCTCATATTTCAATTTTTGCCAGTACCTTGTCTTCTTTCACTGGAAAGCAGAGTTTGGCTCCATCTTTTTTACATCCTCCCATCACATATTTATAAATATCAGTCTACATTCCCCACACACAACTTTTCTTTGTTCCAGGTTAAACAAACCTTGCTCTCTCAGCCTCTCTTCTAATGATGGATACTTTACTTCACCAGGGGTTTGGCATTTTCTTTTGTTGACCTGCATGATGTGCGCACCTGCCCATTCCACCAGCCTATTGAGGTTCCTCTGAATGGCAGCACAACTATCTGGTCTGTCAACTACTCCTCTCAGTTTTTTATCATCTGTAAACTTGCTGAGATACTACCATTCAGATCATGAGTGAATCTGTATGGGACCTGACATCCACATGAGAGCATAAATGTTTATAGCTGATCTCCAGTTGGACTTCAAGCTGTTTATAACAAGCCTTTGAGCCTGCCAGTTCAACCAGATTTTAGTCCTACTCACTCTCCACTTAATATGGTCCTCACTAAACTAAATAGATATCTTTAACCAATGATACATAAGCAAAATTTGTCCTTGTGGTCTTGGTGTTGAACTCTCGTCCTTGTCTTGATCTCCCTTTCAAAGTCTAGTAAAGGCATTCAAATAGCCTCCAGTAGTCTCTTTACACTACTTATCATAATGTTTTGTGGACAAAGTGGATTTCTGCTACACTGAAGATTCACAGAATTATAAAATCATAGAATATGTTGCACTGGAAGGAACCACAATGATCACTGAAGTCCAACTCTGGGTCTTGCTCAAGATTGCCCCAAGAGTCACACCATGTGCGCCAAAAGCATAGTCAAAACACTTTTTGAACTGTGTCAGGCTTGGTGCTGTGACCACTCCCCTCAGAAACCTGTTCCAGGGCCCAACCACCCTCTGGAAGAAGAAGTTTTACCTAATATCCAACCTAAACCTCCCCTGACATAATTTCAGGCCATTCCTTCATGTTCTGTCACTGGTGACCAAAGAGAAGACATCAGTGCCTGCCTCTCAACTTCCCTTCATGAGGAAGTTGTAGATGGCTGTGAAGTTTCCCCCCAGTCTCCTCTTTTCCAGGCTGAACAAGCCAAGTGACCTCCTCCAGCACCTCCTCATCCTATCTTTTTAATACAACCATTTTGTCTACATCTTCAAGTACAAAAAGTAAACACTTATCTCCATTTCACCCTATTACTCCACTGTTTTTCTTGCTAGGTATAATGACTTGGGTTTAGAGTCTACTGCTTCTTATTTTAATTCCACTTCCTCTGCTGCTTACAGATGTTAGATTGCTAACATTTTGAAGACAAAACAGCATCCCTGCTGTCCCCAACATATAAGTAAAAACAAATAATTAAAAAACTTTCCTTTTTTTTTTTCTGTAGTAGTTAGTAAAATCAGTCTTAGCTCAGTTCCTTTGTTCAAAACGAAGTCTTCATAATTGTTTGATCTTCCGCTAGAATTTTTCTTAGCTCTCTTCATATTGATTAGACAAAAACCCCTGTCATTATCTCAATATTCAAGACTGGAGTGCATGTCTTAAAAACATTTACTGACAATTCATTAAAACTTGCCCACTGTGCCTTATCAAATTGAACCTGATTTTGTGACCTTTATGCCTCACTTAAAAAATTTCAATCTGTTTTAAATCACTAGCTTAGCTGGCTTTTTTTCCATTTGCCTACACCAAAATGCTCCTTGTTTGCCTCAACTCTTTTGACCCTCACTCACGTATAGTATGATTAATGCCTAGAGAAGAGATATGCTAAACGTTTGCTTTGACCAGCTTATTTTTCCACTTTCAGTTTTTTTATCTCCTTTGAGTCTTTTTTTGATGTGTATGAATTTACTTGAGACTGGAAGCTGACAAGAAGCTTAAGGCAATCTTATTTTCTCCCCCTTTAAACAGGCTTTATCTAAGCAATACCAAATACCATAGCCGCAGTGCAGTTCCTTTTCTTCTTGATTGCAGGGCAGCCCATTTACTTGAAATTTCAAATGATGGAGAAGGAACTAATACAAGCTCATGCATACATTTACTTGTCTTTGGGATCAACATTTTGAACTCCTTGAAGACAATGATTAAGCTATTTCTTACTCTCTACACAGCTCTCTTAGACTGATTTACAGGTTATAAGTTAGTCTACTTCTTCACTTTTATCATCCATTAGAACAAATATGCAATGCTTGGAAAGATAATAAAGCTAGCAAAGAACACACATCAATGGATGTAAAATACACCAGCTCACTGAAGCTATCTTATTTTTTAAAAATCTTGCCTAAGCATTGTGCGAGCTTATACTTCATTTTTATTTACCTCTCTGGATTCTAATAATCCCTCAGAAGCTGAAACTAAAGCTATTGTCCTTTTAATAGTTGTGTCTAAATAAATTAATTTATACTTGTTTTTCTGATGTCACAGGATCTTGATTTTCTAAGAGAAAATTAAACTTTCAGACATTTCCAGGAAATTTTATCCCTTTAAAATTACTGTCCAAAAAATTTTAAATACATGTCACATATTTCAAACATTGTATATAATGCACTTACTGTATAAAGTTTGTAAAGACACTCAAAAATGAAATTTCCATAAGTCTTCTAAATCCGTGATGAATTGTACATGGTGGAAAATTTTATTTTCCAATTGTGGAATATGAAAAACTTACACCTAGGTCAGAGATCCTTAACAGAACTCCAGACTGAGCTGACTAGTTTAGAATGAGGTCCAAACAATGGTCACAAATAAACCAGTGAGAAATAAAAGATACATTTTTTGTGAAAACTCATATATAAATATTATGAACCCTATGACATAACACTCAAAGGTAAAATTTCTACTAGTCTTTCTGGATTATGCTTACCCCCCTTGACTAATGGCATTCAGTATATTTCTATATTATACTAAATGTTTCAGTAATTCATTAAAAGACTTATTCAATAAAGAAAATCATTGATATTAGCAAATTGATATTAGCAAATTATGTCATAGAATCAGAGAATTATAAAAAATCACTTAGGTTGAAAAAATGTATCTTCTAAGATACATCCAGTTCAACCATGATCACTGCCAGGTCTACAACTAAACTATACAACTATCCTAAAATTCATGACTCCAAATTGGTTAAAACTTTATCATGGATTGACAAAAAAGGTCGTATTGATTCATGGAAGGGTTTAGACTGAAAAGGACCTTCTAAGAATATCTAGTCCAGCCTCCCTGCCTTGGACAAAGACTTCTTTCACTAGATCAGGTTGCTCAAATCTCTGCCCAGTCTGACCTTGAACTCGCTGATACTCCCTACCAACACCCCTACTTTATAGTCACTAGTAACATTCATGTAAAGAGGTCCTTGACTCTCAGAATCACTGTCTCTCTGTTAAAAAGAGGTAAAGTCTAGAAATAGTTTTAAATAGAGCATAAAAACATATTCCAACTCATTGAATACGGCTATTAAGCATTTTTCTTTATGAAGGCATTATTTCCTTCGTTGCATTATTCCTACCAGCTCCCAAATCCCTAACTTAGCCAATCCTTAGCCCTTTGGAAGAGTATATAATTCCATATATCTTTATTCATAGATACAGATACACCCCTTGCTGTGTGTTTTTATGTGTTTATACATACAAGTACCATATCTCTGTGTGGTTGTATTTTTATAATGTATTTCTCACAGATCCTAGATGGAACACTAAATTTAGGTAGACTAGGTAATTAGGTATAACAAATAGTCCTTTCTATATAGCAGCTTCTCTAGAGCCTCCTAAATTTTATGAAAGAGTTAAGGAAATTTAGGTATTTTGGGCCTTGAAGAGCATCAAAAAACTTGCAGTAGAAGATATTGCAGCCTTGCAATATAATTCTTAAGATTTGAAGGATACTAATTCCAGTGAATCTCTACAATGTCGATACTTATATTTTCAGAAATATTCTGTCTGCTAAATTGAACTAGCCAAATCACTTTTTGTCCATTTATATTTCCACCCACTTCTCAAAGGTATGCAGAAATCAGTATTGCCTTATACATCTGCACTGATCTGCAAGGGAGAGTTCATCTGGGAGGGCTGAAACTATCTCTTTTGAAAACTCTTTAGAAGTAAACTCCTCATTATCCTTTCAAATACATGACCTGTGGCTAGACAGCTATAGGTCTTCTGAACAGATCAAGATGCAATCTATTCTGGAAAAAATACTGACATAGCACAATTTGTTCTTCAGATGAAGGAAGAGAATTTGAACTTATTTCTTTACCCTTATTTAACATGATGAGGTAAGTGGTGGAAAGGGAGAGACAGTAAGGAATATGATGAGCCTCCACAGCAGCAAGCACTCAGGACCAATTTACTTGTATTAATATAAAGAGGACACTTCTTACGTTCTTGATGAAGCTTAAGAGCCTTTTTCAAAGCTTATAAATACTGTATAAATATTTAGAGCATGCTATAAATTTCATTTGGTTATAAAAGAAAGGTTACACAGGTGAGGTTCTCATTTGCATATTCAATTTGAGCCTTACCCTAACAAAAAAGAAATTTTCTTTGTTTATCTATGTTCATAAACATCTTCCCAATGTCCTGCCGCTCTCAGTATGAAATATAAGCATTGCTATTTGTGTCGGGACTTTTGAGACAGGTCAAATATGACAGAAAAGCAGAGAGACATCAAGACAGAACCAATGCACTAATCTTGAGATACTAATAATTTCAATAGAGCTATTTCATTTAAGAACAGATGGGCATAAGAAGCTACAACCTTGTAGCTGTATTACTAGAATTCTAATCCTGACAAATGTCAAATGACTTTGTTTATATTATTCTACCATTCTTAAAATAATAATTTTTATTAAGTAAATAATTTTCTTCACCATTCTCACTTTGGTTGTTTCCACATCCCAGTAAGGGGGAGTGTATGGGAAAGGGAAGCAGTAACTATTTCTGCTCTATGAAGAAATTTTTTCAGTAGACCTATTATTCCTGCTAATAGCAGCTGCTAGAAGAAAAGTATATTTGGTAAATATTTCATGACTATGTGCCAATGAGAAGACACCTACTGTACAGTATGACCTGGAGCAGCTAAGAAAGGGAGTTATCGTTAGAAAAAAGCTGGACAAGTCTGCTTACTAGTACCAAACTTTGTAGAGCAAAAGATGGAAGAGGAAAGAAGGCAGTTCAGTGATTTGATAGAACAAATAGTCAAGAAGGTGCACTTTAAACAGTTTCCAAGGTAACTACCTCTGAGGCTGGAATCTATAAATAGGGGTACAAACAAGGTTTCAACTATGATACCCAAGAAAATCAAATATGCAAAGGAAAAAAAATAATTTAAAAAGTGGAAGGTTGAATAATAGAACATGGAAATCATGTCTAATGAAAAAAAACCAGTAAAAGAATAGTATTAGAAAAAAAAATAATGCATATTAGTGGTGTCAGTAGTATATTCACAGTGGCCTGAAAATCATTGACAAAGAAGATAAAATTTTCTACCAGAGGAGTATTTGAAACAAAATTATATGACTTTATAAGAAAATTGGATGTGCATGTATGTGCACATCCAATTTATATAACTATATATACATACATGTACACATACACACACTCTGCTTAGGCTATCTGATATTGCTATAAGTGCAAGAGAGAAAATGAATAGTATGGTTGATATAGGATTTTAATCAATAAAATATATTTAATCTGGGCTATGAATTTATCAAATAAATATTCCCTTAAATTGTGAATATTATTATTACTGATTCTTTATTTTAAAATATGCCTTTCCAAAGACTGCATTAGTTTTTCCCTTATGATTTGACTGAAATAAAGCTTGTTGGTTATGTGCCAATATCAAATTCAACCCCAGTACTTTTGATGTTACAGCAAAAGGATTTTTCCCAAAGGTAGTAAAAAAAAGACAAAGAGCAACAGCTAGATTGTCATGTAAATACAAGCATCTCTGAGCCAAAACAGATTTGACAAACTTCCCAAAATGATAAGATGCAGAGATGATTCAAAAGACTAAAAATTATTAAGGGGGATTTTGTGTACATGTGTGTTACCCACATGAACATAATGTATGCATGCATGTTGATGAAACTGAAAGCAACTTGATATATTTGTGTTTGATATCTTTTAAAGATTTGAGTTTTCAAGAGTGACAGTTCTTTACATTTTTCTGGTGCATTTAGCAGAATAGAGAGGAAAGAATAGAAGGAAAGGAAAAGGAGAAGAAATAAGTTCTAAAATCCAAATCTCTTTTCAGACACTTCTGATTTTAACACCAAATGCTGTTGCAAACAATGATATGAACCAGCTCAGGTAAGCTCTATGAAATATAAATTACTAGAAAAACATAGGTTGTGAAAGAAAAGCAAGCGAATCCTGTGGGTTTGCCTAGATCTAGTACTTAAAGAATAAGATTGATTCTCCTTTTTTGTGTTCTGAAAAAAACAGCCCAGAATGTAGTTTAGCTGCCTTAGGACAAATATATATGTTGCACCATCCCAGGATATTTGTTCCAAACAATAGGATAAACTTTGTTCCATAAAACCAAATTCATCCCTTTAAAGAGACATGCCATAAGACTGACTGTTGCATCAAAGTACTTCAAACTGCTGGAATCTGGTTGCCTGAGCTCCTGAACTCCTCCTAGGTTATGAGGTCATGTCATGGTGAAGGCCAGTAAATGAGTATAGATAATAATATGGGCATAGATCTATGGAGAAATGAAAACTCATTCAGAACAAATGATACAGTATTACTTTGAAAATCTTCCCAGAAGTTCATCTTTATTTCATGTTAAAAAAAATTAAAATATTTAAGTGTATCATAAAATTACTCAAAAAAGCCAAGAGAATTTTCTCACCTCAAAAAGCCAAAACTTATCTGTTTACTGCCAATGAACCTATGAGTATTTCAGATTTTTGTTAAAGATTAATCTTTAACAGAGGTCTATTGAATAAGTTCTATGGCTCTTCAGTTTGTTCTGGGTAAGGGATGTTTTGTTTTGCTATTATTGTTTAGATACATTTAAAACTTTTAGGTATACTTGTTCAAAGTAAATGTGGAGGAGTGGAACTCCCTGTTGCTGTAGGAGCAAAGACAATGCACAAAAGAAAATCAAAAGGCAAAAGCAAATAATCAACTTCTTGATTATTCAAGAATACACTTTCATGAGAATTTCCTTCATGTCTCTTTTTTATGTTCAAAAATTTTAAAGCATAGTAGGGCAACACTTCTGTCACCTGAAGATGAAGTGAGCACAGAGGTAAGAATCTGCAGAAAGTGCAGGAGGGTAAGGTACTTGGTGCTTGAGTATACAATATATGCATGAGCATTCAGATATTTAGGTATTTTCAAAGGTAGGTATTGCGCTAAAGTTCACAGCTCTTCCTAGTATGTTTACAAGAGAATTTTAGACACATACTATAACATACAGGATGTATTTATATCATTATGAATTTCTGCCTACTGAAACTGAGGTAACAGGGGTCTCTGTGAAGAAAGCTGTTGTGTTATGCTAAATCCAGTCAGTAGATCAGCAGGTGTTAACGTGTAGTGAGAAGAATAAACAGATTTTAGGCATTCCTTTCCAGGACATGGAATCTAACACAGAAACCAAACATGTATTGTTTTGTCATAATAACTAGTTCTCCTACTATTTAAAGGGGACAGACTGGTTTGGAAGCTGATATGGAACATTTACAACTAAAAAGCCTTAGAAGACTTGCTCTAATATTCTTCAGAAAGAATAGAAGTATTCCAATTCATATATGATCATTTTCAAAACACCTGGTTTTTTCAATTAACATCATATTTCTATTATATTTTTGTGTACTCTTATGTGAGCCCAAAGAACTTAGTTGCATGATCTTGTTGCTACTCTACCTTTCCCCACTAGCAAAAAGTAACATATCAAGGAAAAGCAGAAGATTAATTACAAACATCCAAAAAGTCAGAGAGAAATAAATCGAGAGCATAATGTATGAATTTTTTTTAGTGTTATTGACTCTTCTCCCATCTTAATCAGTCTCTAAGATTTATACAGGAAATAAAGATGAAATATACCAGTTTAATCAGCTTTCAGCTTTCATTGTTTTTACCATGAACTTAATGCAGTGAAAAGAAATGAATTGTAGAGAGTTATTCAAGCAAGGGGATTTGTCACTGCAAGTATTCTGTTACTGCATGGCTTGAATCTTGGAAAACAAATTGATGAATCTTTGATATGATATTATTTCTATCATCTTGCAAGCTGTGAACAATGATACACTTGCAAGCAATAGAATAATACCCTTTAGTCTTTTAGAGGAAACACATTTAATGGAATTTCAACCTCTGAGGACTCAATCATCCACAATTTTCATTCTATTCCAAACAGTCTTTAAAAAAAATTAATCCTTCCAAAATCTTAACCTCTGTTTCATTTTAATAGTAGCTCTTCTCTGAAGACCACTATGGGACTCACATAGTCCTGACTGTCACATCAGATCTTGCATGGTGAAATCAGGACCATTGTGCAGGGCATCCTGAGGATTTTCCTGCTTGCTTCTCTCTACAGCTATCAAACAATAACCCCCCCTGTTACGCCTGACATAGTGTTTATTAGAAGCTGACTGTGGGTTGAGAGGGACGGCAAGGACAGAAGGAGAGAGAGAGGTAGAGAAGTATAAGAAATACACTAGCAATGCTAAATACAGGCAGCTGTCAAAATCCTCTAAAAGCTATTGTAATTTGCAATGTAGGACCAAGCACAGATAAGGTGCCTAATCAAAATAAATGAGCCCCACAACAGTGGGAAAACAAAGCTCATGCATTGAAAACAAAGCACATGTTCACAATTCATTTAGGGAGAGAGAAACTTTATCTAATGAGATATCGGAAGCTAATGATAGGTCAAACTCTTCTGACAGAAGTCTTTGTGATCAAGACTTCATCCCATACAGTGAATAGGAGCTCTAGTGGCAGGAGCACCAAGAGAGCAAGAAGGATTGAGAGTGAAGACATGCTCTGCAGGCTACCAATTTTCAAGCTTCCTTCTGTCAGACACTGCCAGACTGCCTTAGTAGTACAGAGATACAGAGAGTATGGAGAGATAATAAGCTGAAAGTGAGCAATTTTCTAAGGGAAGAAACGAGATGAGGTGAACACCTAACAGCTGCCAACCAGAATTAAATGATACTAGGAGGATACTTACCTGACAGTTGATGAATGGAAATTTAGCAGGTCTGTACAACTTCTCAATCTGCACTTTTGTACATCAATTGTATTAAAAAAAAACCCCAACTCTTCAAAATATAAAAATTAGAAGATTATTATTTAATACTCCCTTTTCTCCAAATACCTGTATTATTATTTTCTAGAATTATTTTAAGATAATGATCTGATGGGGTTCTCACAGTCTCATTCATGTTAAGCTTGCTATTTCAATTTAATAAGTTTCTAAAGATCATCAACTATTTTTTGTGTTTGGTCTGGTGGTTTTTTTTCCCCAGTGAAACTGAGAGGAAAATCTTCACTGGAGACAAATAGCACACACTATTAACATAGGAGTCAGGTAAATTCCAGGAAATCAGCAGTAATAAATGCTCTCATGACCCATCTTAAAACACCTTTTTCATCTCTGCTAGAATTATGATAATTTCTGATGACAATCTACCTTATTTTTAATTTTTTTTCCTCTGTCATATAGTCCTGCATTATTTTTAGTTTCCAGAGTAATCCTTAGAGTCAGCCTATGGTGAGGAGGTATTGGATTTTAATATGAGTGACCTTACATGATACTGAGGAATAAAGAAATTTTGTGGAGACATAAATGAAAAGAGAAGCTATGATATCAGCATTGTGATCTCTTTCTGATAGCATTTCTAGGATTCATTTAGATGGGTTTCTATTATATTTTCACTGCCTAATCTAATTTTACAGTAGTCTGAAAGAATATATTTCCATATACCCATCTGGGTTTTTCCCCTCTTTCCTGTAATTTGATGTCATGTGATTTCTATTAAAATGATGCAGAAAATTAAGGCATTGTGAATTGTTCCCTCCAACAAATAAAGTATGAAACACCCTAGCATGATTATGGTCCTTGTTTTTAAAAAGGTTCTTATTATTTCACCTCATTGTTTGGGGTTCTAATTTTACTGACCTGCTGGCAAACAAGTAAATTAAATGACCCACCAAAATGTGGAGAAAGATCTGTTAACTCTCCCCATTTCACAGATTTGTCAGGGGGAAAATGACATATTTTGTTCCTAGGATTTCTAAAAAGAAATGCCTTCTATGTATGACAATGCACACCATACTACCCTCTCAGCCTAAAGATCAGACGCATACTTTTATTTTATTGTGGATGTAAGAACTGAAGATAATTTCTGGCTTAGAACTCTCCAGTGAAAACTTCCTTATATTCTTCAGCCTTTTCTCCTCCTGCACATATAGGGAAAAAGACTAGGATTTCAGGTTCTCTTTCTTTGGTCTAAGACATTGGTTCCTTGCAGACCTTCATAGATAATTTATGAAGAAAGATACTGAATCTTTGTTTAGAAAGAAAAATGTGGGAAAGGGAGGTTGGAGAAGACAATGAAAAAAACAACCCTCTCATAGTCTTGGATTAGAAGGGTTCTCAGACAAAGAAAGAAAACAATGCAGAATTAAACCTTTGATTTTCAAACTGCTAGTCAAATATAAACCATTCCTAACATCACCTACTGAAGTATGTAAATACAACCTCCTTTTTTCAATACATAAACTGAAGAAAAAAGACACATTAAGTGGCCTGATTTGTAATAACATCACTTGATAAACAGAGGCTGAACTAGTGGATTTTTGTCTTGAACTCAGGTGTGAAACTGTGATCGGTCTAAAAAGGAGATGATAAAACAGGGTAAGCTGCTGTAATGGCTACTACAGTTTTCACATCATTAGCAGAGCCCACCCCGGCAGCAAAACCAAATAAGTATCTGCTGATAGAGGACCATGTTGATTCACAGTCATGGGTCTTTCCCTTTCAGAACAAAGCCTAAGCAGCCCTTTTCACATCCCGTTGGTAAAGAGCTACACTGAGAAGCAGGTAACAATGACTGCTCCCTACAGCATCACTGCCACTCACAGTTCCCCTCTCACTTCTCAGAAGGCAGGAAGTGTGAACTGAAGCCAAGGGAACCTAAACCTATCATGCCCTCTCACCATAAGGTAAGTTTAAAGACCCAGCATATGACCATCTATATATGTATAAAAGTTACAGGACATTTTCAAAAATTTCTCTATATACAGTTATATTTTTTAAGTGAAATCCACAAAAAACTTCATAAAAGAATCCTTAATGAAGTTGATAGTAAACAGTTTACATATTCAAAGTGTAATTGTCAGTGGGCTGTGATTACAGGATAAAAGATAAAGATGCAGTTAAATATACAGTATGTGGTGGCACTTTTCACTTTTAAGCTTCACATATTATAGGCATTTTTCCTGCAATGCACACTGTTTTTTTACACTGTTTATTTTAACACCATACATTATTTAACAGGACCAATGAGCAAATCTCTTTACTTAGAACCAAAACTCTCCAATCAAGATATGGGAGAAAATCCAGGTCTAACCTCTAACATCATGAATTTAGCTTGATAATAGATATTTGACTGGGTCTATGAACATTTGGAGAAAGCTGACAGAAGTGATGAGACATAACTACATTCATGGAGCCTTTCACAAGGCCACAGGCTGGGCTGGCTGCAGAATGATGACTAGGAAAGATTCTGTGCACCATTTGCAGAATAAAGGCAGCAGGTGAGCAATGTACAAAGCTTGACCTTATCTGACAAGCCATCGAGTTCCCTTTCATTTCAGGAATGATCCTATTCCCTTTGCCAAGTCTTCACTGGAGGAACAATCTGTCTGACCCTTCATAATTCTTCCAGATCTTACCTTCACTGTCAGCCAGCCTCCCAGCTTTTATTCCACTATCAAATTTTCTTGGCTTTTTGCATCTGAAAATAGAGACCTGTAAGTCCATTAAATGTTTCATAGACTTCTTTCTACTATCTCTGAAACATCTGGAAAAATCGTGACTACACTGACAAGCATTTCTACTACAAAAAAATAAAAGTGGACTCAGGTGATTTGCAAGACAGTTTGGAAGACAAGTAATGTCACTGTAAAGCAGCAATCTTCACATCTGCTTTTTATTTTGGCAATGTAGTTACTAAACATAAATGGAGCTACTTTTTTCTCAAGAAGGATATGAGCTACAAATCACTGCCAGTTCAGGCAAGTATCACTATGTGCATGTCACTTTCTCATAGTTTACCTTAGACTGACTGCTGTCATAGACAACATGCTGAGCTAAGAGATTCAATGGTAGTCATGCTGATATTCTTATACTTTAACCACTTGCTGTGATTTGTTTGAATTAGAGGTGCCCATATAAATGCAATTTTTCTTGCTCTAATGTCACAACTACAAAAGCATAGAGCATATTCCTAGATTTATATTATTTCAGCTCACCTGACATTCTCCTGCATTTCTAGACAAAGTTACAAGATTTATGTGTTTTAGAAACCAAGTCTGAAGAGACAATATAGACTCTCCTAGATATCATTTAGCTAGAAATAACCCTAAACTAGGTTCAGTCCATATTCTCCTAAGTAATGAGATGATCATAAACAGAAAAAAACCTCATAATGTGTTAAAACCCCATGAAATAATTAATGTGGATCTACAGTGTTGGAGCAAAATTCACAAGTGGCATACCATGATGGTAACAGTGACCACAAGCCAAATTCTAAACTTCCATATGGTCACTCAGCATGGCTGGGGTACTGGGGTGCTCAGGAAATTTCTTGCTAACAAAGTTCTGTTGGGAGCCATAACCAACCAGCTGTCATGATTTAGACTATGTTTGAAATAGGATCAACCCCAAGGACAGAAAGCCACTGTTCCTTTGTGCAACTTCTTTCTACAAATTCTACAGAATTTATCTCTGTCATAAACAACAATCAAGAGTCCATACATAAATTAAAAAAAGTTCATTGGAAGTAGTTGATTTTTACAAAGCATTGGAAAGAAAAATGCTTCAATGTATCTATCTTGTGTATATTTCCCTTACAAAGCACTTTCATTGATGCATGTGGTGACTCATCATAGTTACTGAAAATTGCAGTTTCCTCAAAATCACAAGAGTACCAGGTGAGTTCCAAGGTCTCAGAAGCTTAAAATGCTATAGGTAGAAATTAGTCTGAGGGAGAAAAAATTATTTTGGGGGATTAATTCTTTATTTTTTAATTTAAAATACTAAAACCGTTTTTATTTTTTTTTTTTTTTTTTATTTTGACAGTAGAGTAATTTCTAACTGATCATGCTCATTCTCATCATTTGGCTGTGTTTTCAGTCACATACAGTTCCACTCTGGAGTTTACCGGTGACCCCTGCAAATACTTGCTAATGTGTGTGCTTTCCACAGAGAGGCAAAAGGCTCTCTCACTTGATTAGTTCATTGCGCACAAAGAAAGTGATCCAAACAAGGTTATTATGTCTGCTGGGATACAGAATTTGGAGACATCTCAAAGAATGCACAGACATCTAGCAATGCATCTATGTGAAAAGCCATGTAACTGGGGATAATCTCCCACGTCATGAAGATGAGGCAGGGAGACAGAAAGAGAATGCACCAAATATATGTTTCTCTACATTAAGATGTAGAGAAAGAGAAGCTCTTTTCCCTTAAAGTATTTCCCTCATAATAAGATTATATCATCCATCTTCATTTTTTGTATGTATATGTAATGTGTGTATATGAATATGTATATATATACACACACATGCACAATACATATATATATACAACACATATATGTGTGTGTGTGTATTCTATGTATATATATTACATATATATATATGTATATATATTATCTTAGCTGACAGTTTGTCATGATTGATCTCATTTTCAAAATACTCCTTAGGGACAGACCATACCAGGTTACAGAAAACAGCTTTAAAAACAGAAATTGAAGATTCATGAAGAACAGACTGTTTCTTGATAGTAATTAACAGTAAATAGGAAGTAGTACAGACTTAAATTCTAATGATTTGTTTATCGGATTTTATAATAAGTTATTGCAACAATTTTTATTGACATTTCCATTTTGTCATTAAATTTCACAGGGATTATGCAGCTCATTTTTCTGGGATCATATTCATGCGAAAGCTAATGAATGACAATAAGAAACACTGCAAACATAAGGAAGAGTCAAATAAAAAACCAGTCCTCAGAAAACACTGAAACTCTACTGATTAACACCATCCTTTAGTATCCTGGATATCTAAATGAATGGAACATCAACAGAGAGGTAACAAGTGAGGTGTAGTCATAAGGACGGTTGATGTCCTTTAATGTCACTTATATGAAGTGCAAGATCAGGCTTTGGAGTGTAAAAATAATTCTTCATCTCTGAAGTATAAATGACAAGGTGAGAAAGATGTAACCAAGAATGGAAGTGCTACATGTGATATCTATGTGCTATATTGTAGAAAGACAAAAAACTTCCAAAGAAACCTAAAGGTAGCACTGTTTTGTTACTAACACTAAAATGTGTTCACAAGCCACTCACCACGGAAATGACAGTTGCTTGGCTAGGTTTATTTCATTAGAAGAGTTAAGCAAAAATATTTTAGCTGCATTGTAAAACTAAATTTAAACACCTCAGAATAGGCTTCCTTCAGATCTTAACCTCAGTTATTAATTGATTTAATTGATCGGGTAACATATTCCCTGAGAATGTAGAAGTCCAGAAATAATCTCTTTGGCAGAGGTCAGATTATCTTCTACCAACATGATATTTTCCCTCACTTCACTTTGTTTTTAGGGATACAATTGATGGAGGCAATAATCAGCTCCAGCTGGGAGGATTCTTAATTTTTTTGCTTTAACTAACTGGGTACTTATACTGCATAGTGATGTGAGCACTTCAGTGTTATCACAGTAATATGCAAAATGTAATAAGTCACAGCAATAAGCAAAATTACTGTTTTGTATTTTAATATATACATTTTTAATTGCCTTTTGTTGGACTTTTTTTTTTGTTTTAATGTTTACTTTTGCTAAATTGAAGATTAAAAATTGTAATCAGAAAATATCCTGTATTTTCCAGATATTAAGGCAAGGAAATTAGATTCTTTGCAGATGTGCTATAGCAATTATTGAACATGAATACTCAAGTAATTACTATGTTAAATACCTTATTCAAATAGGCAGAGTACAAATTAAAGCTATCCTAGTTTGTCTGAAATCCATAGCTTGCTATGAAGCAGTAATTTTCTCTTCTTTTTCCTCCCATTTTTCTTTCTGCTTTTGTTTTTTAAAAACAACAACAAACATTCACACTCAATGTTCTAAGTGGAATGGCCTGTTTTTTGCACCTTTGTATCTTTGACATCATACCAAGAAGGAGACGACATATGTCTACTGAAGTTACTAAACAGAAACGATCTAAATTAAAGTAGACTAACTAGAAACAAAATTTACGCTTTAAATGCCATAAATAGGAAGGAAATACAACTCATACAGAATTTTTCTTCCATCCTGTATGCATAACATTGACAAAAAACCAGAAAACTTACAGTCCACTTGAGTGAACTAAGTAACAAAGAGTTGCTTGGGATGAGACATATTAGCATTCCAGTGAAGGAAACCCTGAATTTTCAGATGTGTTAAATGTCTTCTTTCCCTTCTCTTATTTTAGAATGTTAATCTATTTATCTTTTTGCTCTTTTGTTCATAATAATACACAGAAATGGGATATCTTAAATGTTATGGACGCAAAGAGTTCTCCCCTCAAATGTCTTAGCATTAAAAAATCAAGTTATTCTTTCCAATGTATTTTCTACAAACTGAATCACCAGCTAAAACCAAGTTATAATAACATTGCTGTCACTGTTGGAATCAAGGAAGATCCAGTCATCCTGTTTCCAGACCAGTCACTGGAGGAATGTTGGGTCTCCCGTGAGACTTAGAAGTAGGCACTTAGCTGTTCAGAACAGCCAGACTTTGTCATTTCTGCATAACATCAGAAGAAAACTTTCTCAGGAAACTAATGAAATTGCTGACTGAAGAGGCAGGTGGCAATTGAGGATTTAAACACTAAATCAGCAATTAGTTACCTAAGTCATCTGTGGAACAGATGGCATCTTAGGAGAAGAAATGATGGATATATAATTTTATCTGAGTAGTTTAGATAGGTAAACTTGGGGGGAGTGCTATAAAAATTTAATGCAATATTAATACTCTTTAATCAATTTATCAACACTGCAGTTTGTTTTAAAATAAGGGCACTTAAGAATTACTTCCTTCACCAATTTTTATTGCAAGAAAAACATGCTTGGTTATGGTAAGCACTTCGACGCTGCATTTAAAAACAGAGATTAATATGGCATGTTATTTCTTTAATGATTCAGTAGAATGAGTTTTTAACCATCAAAACTAAAGATACAGTTTCAGTCAACTAGAAGGGAAGAAAAGAAAGAGGACACAGAATAACCAAATTCTTAAAGTAAATGGGTGAGCTATCCAACTGGCATATAACCCAAAGGGGTAAAAGACTGCTTATAAACTTTCAAAATTTAAAAAAAGTACAAAATTCCTGAATGAAAAGAACACTGAAAATTAAATAAAAATACAGTTAGAGAGAAAATTATGGTGCTTTCTTCAGACCTTCAAGAGTTATTCACCTGTTACAAGATAAGATGTTCACAGAGATTCACTTTTTAGTCAACAGAAAAGGAAAAAGAGAATATCTCCACAGAACAATTCTCTAGCTGTCACAATCTTACATTAACTACAGAAGGGAAATAAAAAAAATCAGTCAGGTTGTGCTCTGAAGCTAGGGAAGATGAATGACTTGGTTTAAGCCAGAAAGATAAGTGAATTCAGGTAAATTCTTCCAGAGAAATCTGATAGCAATACTTACCAAACTGATGAGATTTTTACACTGAAATATTTTTTTCTGTTGGAAACTGCTTTTCTGCATGTATAAAAATTTTTGAAAGACCTTTTAATTGCAAGGACAAGATACTTTCATTAGGCAGTATGACTGGAACAGGATGATAAAATTAGGGACCCTACCCAAGCACTTTCACTGTCCATACACTTCCAGGTTTTAGATGGGCTCAGAAAATGAAGACAAAAGTGAGGAAAGACTTCCACGTTCCACTTTTACCTGACCTTCTGGAAAATCCTGTGGGAAAATATGTCATTGGTCCTGAAAATACTTTTCTGGGAGCCTTTTATACCCCTCCCCATGATCTCCACTGAGAAAGGAGAGATTAAAAATAAATTTATTTTATTTTTCATCTCAATATACCGCAGCCTTTTCTTGTTGCTTGAATTCCAGATATTGTCAACCATTTTCAAGGGATGGATTGAAATGAAGTCACTTGAGAGCTAAAGAATGGCATGTTGAAGAATACCACTAGCCATATGCTATTTATCAGGATCTAAAGGAGAATTACAACCTGCCATTCTGTTGTCTGGAAGCAAAGGAAGCACCAGATTAGGCTATGAGAGAGTTGGGCAGCCAGAGTACATGCCAAGCGAAGCATCAATGTCTCATAAAATGCATGTCATAAAATAAATCCAAATAATTGCTTTCAGCCATGGCTTTAAAACATAATGAAAGAACTTAAAAGGACCATAAGACTAATGGCAGAGGACTTAGGGCTAGATCTAACTGTATTTAACAATGTCATTATTGTGCAGAATTGACACAAAGGCATGACAGAGATTAGAAATACAATGAGCAAAAAACATTTCATGTTGTTTCAGAGAATCCAATTTTAAAATAAATTTTCTGAGGAATAAAAAACCCCACTCCTAAACCTCAGACCTGCAACCAAATAATCACAGAGATTTGTTCATCCTTTCTAAACTGTAAAAGGGGTTTTAGTGTTCTGATCTCAGGCCACATAATAAGCACTTACTTCTCTGCTGTCTGTGATAAATATCAATGCTAGGCAGATGGAAAGATATAACATAGATGTTACATCTTCACAATAATGTCCAATGACAGAGGAGTCCTGCTGTTGGGGAGGAATCAACACTAAAGACCTGTTGTGGTAGTTTCACCAGCTGTGATTTAAAAGTGATAGGCTTATTTTTTACGAGCTCGTATCATCGGTTATATCCATGTATAAAAAAAATAAGGAAATATTTAATTATAAAGATTTTAGGAAAGTAACAAGTTTCTTTATGTAAATTATCTGACAACATCTCCAAAGCTGCACTATTATGAATATTTACATACCCAGATTATTTTAAATTTCTGGTAAGTGTAACTCTCCATAAAACTCTTTTGTAGACAGACCTTGTATTATGAACTTCAAAAATTAGATCCAAATTTCAGATTTTCTGGTCACAGTTTGGTTTAATTAAGTTACTGGATAAATGGTTACAGGTTCAGGGTGCCACACAACAGTTAAGTGTTAATCTTAATTTACTTCGTATCTTTTTTTTTTTCCTGGTTTGGGAGTTTTTTGTTGGTTCTTTCGCTTTTTTTTTTGCCTTTTTTTTTTTTTAATGAAGCTGGTTTTTTCTGTACAACTGCCTCTGTAATAAAACAACTCAGTATTTTGAATGTACTGAGCATATATAAACTTCACTGCATTAATACAAAGCTGAGGGCTGAGGAAGTACCAGAAGAGCTGGAGGCAAGCAAGCTGTTAAGATCCCAGATGGCCTATGCAAGGGAAAAAGCTTTCCATGACAGGAAGATGTTTGGGCATGTGAAAGCTGAATCACTTTGTTTATTGCAGAAAGTGGTAACCAGATCATCACATTAATGCATGGGATTCTACTGCACAGGGAAATTCTTGTCACTACATGAAAATTAAATCACTGATGCAAATACATTCAGGGGTTTGTGCCTTTTATGAATTGCACTACATGGCTAATTTCACTCAGATTTTAACTATTTGAATTCACGTTAGGGCTTTAATGTAAATCTATAGTAATATGGTGGCTAGGATATTGGAGACAAACAAAAGACAGTAAAAACCAATAAAACAAAACAAACCAACAGATAAACAAACAAAAACCACCAAGAAAGCCAACCCACAACAAGAGCCATTATCACTAATACAACAATTAGCTGGTAATTGAGTTGCAAGTCTCTGAAGTTAACATAGGAATAAGCATGGCATAACTGTCTTGTAAAAACATGAGAGAAAAAGATATTATTTTCATGAGAAAGTGCATTGGTGTATGACTTTTTTTTCTGACTGTACACTAGAACTAAAATAATTTTCTGTATAGGTAGAATTTAAATCACAAGTACTCAAAAGCATTAGCTCTAATTCAAGATTTCATTTCTCAGACTGAAGCAAGAGAACAAACTGACCCGGAGCAACCAAGACTGTGAGACAACCAGAAACCAGAGATGAATGTTATCGTTCCGAAAGGAGTGGTATGATTCAGTAGCTGACACAAGGAAGGTGGGGGAAGGATATCAGCAGACATTCTAGCAATATTCTATGCCTCTTAAGTATAAATTAGCATTTTTAAAATCCATATATTCTTTAAGATCTTTCAAATCACAGGTGTCGTTAGTTCCTTGCTTCACTAAAACACAGTGAATTTAATAGTACCCCAGACTTGTTAATGTCATGCATTTGATGTCAGCAGTAACAGCATTGCTCTGTTTATTCTGTACATTTCTGCATCAGTAACCTGTGAACATCCTGCAGCAAATTTTCATGTACTTTATGTGGACCAATTTAGTAGAAAACATTCTGGCAAAGTGGATTTCTGAGTGTACTAGTTTAAAAAAAATTTAGAAGAAAGAGCTTTTGGTAACTCTACATAGAAGTCAACAATTGTAAATCAATTATGTGATCCAATACCCATCTATTTGCCTAGAAACTTTCAGCACAATACACGGGGATTGCATAGAAATACAAATTTCAGCAGTAAAACAAAAAAGCAATAAATCCACTGTCCTTAGTAAGGTGCACAAAGTTCCATATGATACAATTGTTTTGGTAATGCATGTCATTATGAAAAATAAATTTCTTCCATTTAGAATTATGATAAAATATTATACTACAGTAATTACAGGACCAGATTCTTCTGATAAACATTTTTCTTCATGGCACCTGCTTGTATCCATGTGTTAAGTTTCCTACAGCTGAGCTTTGGAGCAGATTTGTCCCTCATCTTTTATTGAATCACTATGTAGTTCCTGAGGAAAAGTAGTTTAACTTAATTCTTTGGACTTTATTGTTTTGGTAATCAATTAAAACGCTCATTGTTTTCAGAAAACTGTCAGGAGACCTACAGTAAAAAATAATACAGTTCATATAGTCTAATTAGCTAAATTGCAATGAGTGAGACACCTACCTCTAGGACGATCAAATATTGTCACTAACTTTGGTCTATAGGGATTTGGTTTTTTCTTTTTTTTTTTCCTAACAATGCCAGGCAAAATGCTAATTTTAATGTGACTTATGCAAACACAGTTAGAGGATGTGCTCCATATTACATATATTCAAACCATATTTTCCCACTCTGAAAACTACAGTGTTCAGTTCTTTCTACAAAAGAGATATAGTAAGTGAACTAAAAATATACTACAGGGGTCTTTAAGCTTCTAAAGCAATCTTGATTAAAGCAACAGATATTAGACCAGATGAAAAGCTGTCAGAATAGACACTTACAGGTGATCTCACTTACAGGTAAACTTGACCCTGAATCTCAGTGCTCACAGCTGATATGGTTGGCTGAAACTCTGTGTTATTTGTTTCTGAGCAAGTATGGAAGCATTGTAATACAGCAATAGAAAATAAGGTTTGTCTGTGTCCTCTCGTGTTAGATAAGACTGAAGATTTCAGCTTGGAGTGGTTTTTGTAACTTCAAGACACTGACATTTAATTTTCTCAGCATAATTAAATAAGGTTATTCTCTCCATTATTAATGTGAATTTGCTACCTAAAACAAGAACCTAATTGCAAACTTCCAGGTTGCTAACTTCTGTGCATGTTAGATACAGATATAAATCTTATTGCTATCTCTGTTTTGCTTGCTTTGATAAATTGTTGATGGAGAGCAGCAAAATCACAAAAAGGGTGAGATTATTTTACAGTTTTTTATGGTGCCTTTGTCTATATTTATCAAGGGAAAAATATTGGTCTTGGCTAATGTATGACAGGAACACCTCAGCTTAATTCTAAATCCAAAGGCAAAATCATTTTCTCTTGCTGCCAAATATATCTGTAAGCACTGAAGGCCGAAGCAACTTGCTTCTAAACATCATTACACAGTGCTCTAAAACGAAAGACCAATCTCAACAGATACCATGAGATGTTCATTTAAGCTCTTAATGTCAAAGTCCTCAGTTGTGAACTTTGTTGTTCCCCTGTTGTGGATTTGGAGGCAGAAGAATTTGAAGCACTTCAGAGTACTCAGCAAATCAAATTCCATTCTGGCTCTAAATTCTTAAACTGTCAGTGCAACCTTTGATTCAGTGTGCTATAGTGCATTTATTTGTTTATTAGTGTGAACAGAGCCCAAGGACCAGGGACAATTAATTTTCAATCCATGCTGCATTTCAGTGAGAAAGGTGCTTTTAGATAATTAATGCTGACTCCTTCTTCATATTGCCAATAAATGTATGTGCTCTAAATATTAATTGAGCAGATTAAAGGCATAACTTCCATTAAGCAGTATTTTGATTTAAAGATCAATGAGGAGAGAAAATTGCTTCAATGTTTTATAAGAAATATGTATCCATCCCTCTAACAAGAGATATTCTTAGAGAAAGATGATTAAAAATTGAGCTCTTTTTCTAAAGAAAAAAACCCTGCATAATCAGTCTCAACCACACAAAATCTCTAATTCATCTTCTCGAAAACAAACTATCTTACAAGTTTGCAAAGTGAATGAACAAAACCATCCATCAGTGAATATTTCCTTGCAAGTACTCTATCCTCACTAACACCTGCTCCTTTTTACAATTGCTCAGAGAAGCATTCAACTGCTATCAGCAACTACAAGCTCTTACACTGACAAATACTCTCTATGATTCACTGACTCTTCAGTTTTGCCATTCCCAGCAGGAAAATCTCTTTAAAGAGAATGAACTTGATTGATGTGTTGAAACTCAGTTTTTCTGCAGTAGTTCCTGTGTGGACCAACATCGTTTACAGGGTTCAGAAAAAGAAACAAACATGAATATCCAAGGCAGTCCGAAAACAAGAAACTTTCTGAACTAAAGTTTTTAAATATTTATGCTCTAGAGAAATGATAACATGTTGTTTGTTTCCTATGAACAGCTCTAAAAGCAACATTTATACTCATCCACAATGATCACCTAGGGAGGCAGTCCTTGTCCCAGAGCCATTGCACTGGAACTGCTTTCTTGAGAAAGAGAAGAAATTGCAGCATTTAAGTTTAAAAACTAATAAAATTCTGTTCCCTTGGTACAACTTCCCACATGGATAGCTATCTAACTTTTTAACTGTTTTTAAAGTGACTTGTTCAGAGCTGGAGTCATGAAAGCCATCATACACTAATTTTCTGAAAGCTTGACAGAACCAATATTCGGAGTATAGATAAAGAGTAATGAAGCACTTTCTTTCCCATAGGAAAGCTTTCCCACTCGTATTCTTTAATGCCAACTAACCTTCACATCTGCTATTTCCCTATTGATTGCTACAACTTGGCACTTTTGTAGAGTGTCTGATGAGGCAATTCCATTCAATGACACCACTTCCTCTTCAACAAAAGAAGTGCAGTAAAATAACAGTGTGTTTCCTATACCTTCAGGGGAAAGGCTCTTTGCAAATTATGCACACAAACATGTAGTCATCATTTATGTGTGTGTATGTGGAGAAGAAGAGCATTTGTTCCTTTATACTGAACTGCTGTCTATGTAAAATTATGCAAAGTAGATCTGGGTTTGAATTTTTTAAGCAAATGAGGAGCCATTCTGGGTCCCACTTAAAAAATCCATCTCAAAATATGTCGTGTTCACTATGGAAATAAGCTTGAAATTAGTCATCATTTAAAATACACTCCAAATATACATTAACAAGCCAGTAATGTTCATTAGAGAACATCAGAACTAAGAGTGTGTTTGTTTTGCTATCCTTGAATATGAACAAATCAGATTCTATTTTCAAATTAAATGAAATAATTTCTTTTTGACACATATTACAGTAATGAAATATTTCATTTCAAATTAAAATGGTAAGCAATATCAATTATCTAATAGTTCTCATTATAATACTGTGGAAAACACCAGTATGACAAAAAGAAAAGTAGTTTTTAAATTCAAGATCAAATATAACACGTTTGTTTCAAACAGAATGAAACTATTAAATGATTGGTGTTTTAGTTGCATTTTACTTTGGCTTTGCTCTACCCCTGAACTCTACTATTTTTTGCTTGTTTGTTAATTTTTTTTGTTAAACTTCAGATTTATTAAGCTTTAGTGGCCACAACTAATTCTGTGTTTAGTCTTACTTGGAATTAGGTCCTTTCTTTTTTTCTTTTATTTTTTTTTTTTTGTATGTCTTTAAACCTAGATTCACAAAGGTATTGAAATACCTAATAATTACTGGAATCAATGGGAACTTATATATAAAAAATAAACCTAGAAGAATTAAGGATTTAGTTCCATTTTAGGATTTTCCGGTTGTATTAACAACTTAAATTACTCTCACAACAATTAATTTGCTTTAAGTTGAACCAGTACAACTAAGAAAATTTTTTTTCTTTTGTGAGCAGGAGAGAAATAAAATACAGAAAATAGTTTAGGAGATCTCAAATACATACCTAAGACTGTTCCTGATAGGGTGTTTGTGCATGGTTGCCTAATTTTGATGGAAAAGAAAGTTTAGCCCAGTGACCTTGATTTTAAAAAAGATCCTGTCCTGTTATCCTTACTACTAAAAATATAGTCTGGATGTGTACCAGACAGAGATACAGAATACATTTTAAAAAATATATGTGAAACTCCATGTAAAGATTTCAGTAAACATTTTACTTTAAACAATCCACTTCAAAATTCTTACTTCAAATTCAGGGGTGAGAAATCATGATTTTTTGGCAATAATTTTTGAAACAGCTTTGCATACTGGAACAGGCATCCTAGAGAGGTGAGTGACCCAAGCCTGACAGTGTTTAAAAGGCCTTTGGCTCAGGCCCTTCATAATTGCTTTAACTTTTGGTCAGCCCTGGATTGCTGAGGCAGTTGGACTAGATGATTACTCTAGATCCCTTCCACCTGAAATAATCTATTCTAGCTATAATAATTTTTCTGTTCTAATTTCTAACCCAGAAACCCAAAATGATAAAAAAACCAAAATTTGCAAAACATAATTAATGATTCAGAATCTGTTAGAGGTATAGTTTGTTATGGATGTCAGCTAATTTTATTTTTCCTGTAAACAAGGTTGTTAATTTTGCTATGTCATCCCACTAATCTCCCATATGCAAGCTGAACTGTACCCCTCAATTTCAAGTTTCCATGAAAATTGTGACATAGAATATGTCGAGACGACCACATACTTCCTACAAAATATGCAGACAATGCAAACACATTACTGGTGCACACATAGAAAGCCTGCACCTGTGTCTCTAATTTAATTTGTAAAAAATTGAACTTATAAATGTTACAAAAATGACAAGTTATACGGCAGATGACACAGCAACACCTGCCCTGCTGGTGGAAGATAAATGTACTGAACCTCTAATATGATCAAGCACCTGGAGCCATATAAGCAAATCAAAATGTTGCATAGTATTTATTCTTTGTTATTTTTACTTCTTTTGTTTTCTTTTCTGAAATACAGGCTTTTGCAATCAGTGGCTTACTCATTGTGACCAGCTCAATCTTTCTAAATGCAATGTTTACATACATAGACCATAATTTTGGCCATATTTCAACTCAGACTCTAAGCCAAAACATGAACTTTTTCTATGATTTTCTATGAGAGATTTTCCTTTTTTCCTTTTTTTTGAGTTCATTTCAGTGCCAACATGTTCGAAAATAATCTCTTTGCAGTTTTTAAACCATTAATCTAAAACTAAAAAAATATTCCCACTGTGGTAGTTAAGTCAGTTAGTTTTATTATAGAACTGGAATTGTGTGTATCATTCCTTGTAAAATTAATTAATTTGAGTACATAGATTTTTTAAATCACCACCTCTCCCTATGCTCAAACTGCAGTTTATACATACATGAAAAGTGTTTAGTGCTTAAAAAGTGGCCAGAAATTTTATAAGATTCTTCTTCAATATTTTTAGCCACCTACACATTGAGTATCTACACCCAGGTACTAACCTAATTTTCTCTACAGTCACTATACAGGTTAATTCCTGTAACTCTGGGGAACGCTGTCCTTCTAGGACAGTTGCTTAGTATGGAGGAACTACTTTCTGGTGCCTTTCAGTTTCTTTCCAGTGTCAGTCAGGGGCGCCTAGATGACTACTAAAGAGGAAAGCAGGTATCCACATACTGGAGTGAGGAGAAACCTGCCTTACATCTTTCCTAGTAAAACAAATCATGTGTGTGTGTGTGCATGTGTGTGTGTGTGTGTGTGTGTGTGTATGGGTTCTGGATTTGAGACCAACACACAGTATACTATTATGCCTTCCTATTAAATTCCCTCAATCAACATGTGATACCCTTTCTATACCAATTCACCAATTCACCAATTTACTTTTAGTACAGTCCTACCCCATGCATTTGGAGAAACTTCAGGAATACAGCCTATTCCTGCTTTCATTCATTATTGTTTTAGGGATGCCACGCTTTGTTTTGCAATTCTTATATCTAAAAAGAATAATAAATTACCTTTGTTAAACATTTTACCTATGAGTTGAAACTAACTACAGTAGCAGTTGCAAACATTAAAATATGGTTTGTGTAGTGCAAAACAGTGAAAGGAAATAAAATATTAAAAATTTGAATGACAAATATGACAGGAGGTTTTTAATGACTTGATTTCATCTTCAATGTCAACAAATGTAAAAATAAAAGAAAAAAATCTCAAATCAAGTTATTGCAACTGCAGCCTTTGTCAGTGCATGTGGTTTTGCTGTTATATTTATTCCCCTAAAAGTTAGAGATTCAATTTACCAAAGTAATGCTACATTTCAGAAATAAAAATTGAAGACCTAAAGATTAAGACCACGAGTCTCAATATTTTTTTTAAGTGTTAAGACATTTATTTGTAGTATCGAGAAATCAATCTTTATTTTGGAGCAGAAACCCAGAAATTCATTATTAGAGGAATAAGAATGTAAAAAATAATTGGCCTCAGTACTTCTGTAAAATGAGCCCCATGGTTTCTGTTCAACCCTCCTTTCATCTTTGATGGTCTGATTTGAAAAGATAGCCACTGAAACAGCCAAATCTTCTTAATTATGAACAGGCTGCGACTGGAAGAGGAAACTGAAAAATCAGTGTTTCCTCCACTAACTTCTGATTGCAGGGGTAGCCAAACCCCTGACTAGAATGCCATTGTTGGATTGCACATCTATAATGAACTGTGATAAACATCTCTGCTCTTCAAGGACCAAAAACTGCATCAGAAATTCAAGTTGTGACCATAAAATAAATTAAGAAACCAAGCTGGCTTTTTAAATTCAATTCAAGTAAGTTCCTTAGCAATTCAACCTGACTAAGAATACACTTGAATGATAACTACCTGGATAGGCTTAGATAAAAGTTCTAGAATCAAAGAAACTATCCTCAAAGCTTCTTTTCCAGATAAGGTAATAGGGTGAAGGAAGAGGTAGACAGCCTTCCCATAAAATCACAGAAAATTTTTGGTGCTAGTATTCCTTCCTCACAGAAAGTTCCCTTAGGGATGCATATTCCTTTTTCAGAAGGTGGAAATGTATGAAAGAGTACATGAAACTTCTATCAGAAATGTCAAATAGAAGCTTCTAAACAGTTCTGGAAGAGTCCTTGTAAGTCAAGGAAGGCATCACCAGTATAAAAAAAATAAAACACTAAAGACACAGAAAGACAGTGAGAGCTAAAGAAAGAGGAACAGAACTGTTTCTGTCTTGCCACTGGCCTACAGCAAAAGAAAGTATGACTCCTTCAAAGACAGACCAAGAAATTCAAGTCTTCAAAGGCCTCCAGGGTATTTGCCATTTTTTATAGTTTGTTGAGGTGTAACATATTTCAGTTCTCAAATGCAAAGATACACAAACAAATATTTTAAGGTAAGTTATACTCTTCATTAGTAAATAATAGTTTACTAATAGTATGTATTAATATAGTAAAAGCTCTCATGCTTCCTTCAAATCACAATAGCTCACATGATAATTTATCTGGATTTTGCTTGCAAATTGCTTTTCAACATCTCTTTCTGATCACTGACTGCTCATGGCTTGGAGGGCTGTGCTCTCTTCTGAGTAAAAAAATGCCTGGATGGCCAAGCCCAAAGAATGGTGGTGAATGGAGTTATATCCAGTTGGCAGCTGGTCTCAACTGATGTTCCCCAGGGCTCTGTATTGGGCCCAGTCCTGTTAAATATCTTTACCACTTGTCTGGATTAGGAGACCAAATGCACCCTCAGTCAGTTTGCAGATGACACCAAGTTGTAAGGGAGTGTTGATCTGCTGGAGGATAGAAAGGCTCTGAAGAGGGATCAGAGCAGGTTGCATTGATGGGCTGAAGCCAAGTGTATCAGGTTCAACAAGGCCAACTGCTGGATCTTGCACTCAGGTCACAACAACATATGCAAAGCTAGATGTTGTGGTAAGAGCAGCCACTGTTCCAGCAAGCTGCCCAACAGAAAAGGACCAGGGGGTGTTTGTTGGCAACTGGCTGAATATGAGCCAGCAGTGTGCCCAGGTGGCCAAGAAGGCCAATGGCAGCCTGGCCTGTATCACCAATAGTGTGGCCAGCAGGACCAGGATGGTGATTGTCCTCCTGTAACTGGTGAGGCAACACCTCGAAACCTGTGTCCAGTTCTGAGCCCCTTTACTACCAGAAAGGAACTGAGGTGCTGGAATGTCCAGAGAAGGACAAGGGAGTGAGTGGAACACAAGTCTTATGAGGATCAGCTGAGGGAGATGGGGGTATTTAGCCTGAAGAATAGGAGGCACAGGGGAGACCTTTGTGTAAATTCACTACAACTACCTGAAAGGAGGTTGTAGTAAGGTAGGGGTCAGTCTCTTCTCCAACATAACAAGCAATAGGATGAGAGGAAATGACCTCACGTTTTGTCAGGGTAAGTTAAGACTGGATATTAGTAAAAGTTTCTTCCTGGAAAGGACTGTCAAGAATTGGAACAGGCTGCCCAAGACAGTGGTTATGTCACACTCCCTTGGGTATTTGAAAGACATGCAGATGAGGTGCTTAAGGACATGGCTTAGTGATGGACTTGGTAGCATCAGGTTAATGGTTGGACTCAGAGCTCTTTTCCAACCTAAACCATCCTATGATTCTCTGATTCTAAAGCAAGCTTTAGTATTCTTTTTAATAAACTAGTAAAGTATATTGTGCAGATTAAGGATCTTTAATACATTAAATACAAGTTCATTAATGCATAGATACCGAAAAATGCCTAAAAGGCAAAAAAGCTTGCATAATTACATAATTATTACCATAGATATATTGCAAAAAGGATGGTTTAATCAATCTCAACAAGCACTCTGTTTGGAGAAATTAATAAATCTGGAGAAGAAATTCATCAGCATAATAAGACTTTAGGTGATGTCTGGGGCAATTCTGGCACTGAAAATATTTCTCTACACAAAGCAATGCTAATTTAGTTGGACAACACCTCAGTACTACGATATATAAATTGACAGGCAGAACTAAGAGTTCACCTCTGCTAATGAATGGAGGATTTCAGGCTGTTTTAGTGGGCAGGAATTCAACACTGAAAGTTGATCAGATGGCAGGACCTCACAAAAAAATGGCTGAAACAAGGGCCAGTTCACTCTGGAGAATTGTTTCTGAATCACATTCCCAGGATGAGTCATAGATCAAATCTGGCAAACTTTACATGGCTACTTGGTGACAGATCTATTTGCTTTGAAGAGCAAGGCACTTTTTTTTAGACTCTGATAGTTAAAAATGTTCACAGGTACTCTGAATTTCCTAAACATACCCTATCTCTGAATTATGTCTTTCATACAGAATGCTGTTCGCAGTTAAAGGTTTCTCTATGATCTAGTTCAGTTCCCTTTCTCACCTTGCTGAAGATCTGAAGACAAACATAAAGGGAAAAAGCTGAAAAGAGAAGAAAAAAGAGAAATGTTCTCACCCTGCCTCCTAGGGAAAGCAGCAGGAGGAGAGAAAGGTGATAAGGAGAGAGAGCAATTAGGTTATGCATTTCTGAGGAAAAACCCTTGCAACTAAACTTATGATGAGAACCCAGAGATCAGTAATTCTCTTACAACTGATCCTGTCAGCAGTGTCATTACAGGCCCTGAAGAGGCCAGAAAATGGAGGGCATCAGGTAAAGGAAAGGAAGCACAATGGGTTACTAATTAAAACAATACCTACATTAGTACATAAAGAAAATGTACATTGGAAAAATCAGCAATTTCAGTGTTGTTGATTTTCTCATTGTCACACTTTCAAATGTCTAGGCACATAACTCACTTCCCAAAGGATGTGGATTCCCAGTGGCTTTCACATTTAGCAGAGTGATAAAAGATTGCCCTGCCATGTAATGACACTCTGCTCCACTCCCATCAGTTCTAGCCTTCTAGCAGCCAGAGCAGCTTTCTTCACAACTGAAAAATAAAAATGCAACAAAAATGTTCATTTGCAGCTGGATCGGAAATCTGGGTTGACTCTTGCCACAGGCCTATGGCATGTAGAGCCAACAGTGCTTGAGGCTGAAGGTAGGAGAAGAGGTTGGACTACTCACAGTTAGACTGGATTAATTGATCCCAAAAAAAACCAAACCAAACCAAACCAAACCAAACCAAACCAAACCAAACCAGCTATTGAGAAAAGCAATTTGCAGTGATTAGGGGTGATCAAACTCCATCTGACTTCAAAGGAAAACATCTTGGGATGCATTAGGTGGAGCACTGCCAGCAGCTTGAGGGAGGTGATCTTGCCCCTCTACTCAGCCTTAGTGAGGCCACATCTGGAGTGCTGTTACCAGTTCTGGGCTCTTCAGTGCAAGAGAGATGTGGAGCTCCTGGAGCAAATCCAGAGGGCTATGAAGATAAGTAAGGGACTGGAGTATCTCTCTTATGAGGAATGGCCGAGGGAGCTGGGCCTGTTGGGCCTCGTCAAGAGATGAATGAGAGGGGACAACATCAATATAAGTATCTGAAGGGGACTGTCAAGAGGATGGAGCCAGATGGCTCGGTGATGCCCAGAAATAGGACAAGAGGAAATGGGCAGAAACAGATGCACAAGGAGTTCCTTCTGAATATGAGGAAGAACTTCTTTACTGTGTGAATGATTGAGGACTGTAACCAGAGAGGTTGTGGAGTCTCCCTCACTGGAGATATTCAAGAACTGTTTGGACACAATTCCATGCAATGTGCTTGGGGATGACCCTGNAATCCAGAGGGCTATGAAGATAAGTAAGGGACTGGAGTATCTCTCTTATGAGGAATGGCCGAGGGAGCTGGGCCTGTTGGGCCTCGTCAAGAGATGAATGAGAGGGGACAACATCAATATAAGTATCTGAAGGGGACTGTCAAGAGGATGGAGCCAGATGGCTCGGTGATGCCCAGAAATAGGACAAGAGGAAATGGGCAGAAACAGATGCACAAGGAGTTCCTTCTGAATATGAGGAAGAACTTCTTTACTGTGTGAATGATTGAGGACTGTAACCAGAGAGGTTGTGGAGTCTCCCTCACTGGAGATATTCAAGAACTGTTTGGACACAATTCCATGCAATGTGCTTGGGGATGACCCTGTTTGAGCAGGGAGCTGGGACCAGATGACCCACTGTGGTCCCTTCTAACTTTACTCTTTTTGTGATTCTGTGATCATTGTCTTCTGTGGCATCACTATATATTCTCCAAAAGAAAAGAGGCAGAATGGGTTTCTCTTAACTGCAAAATGATTTTTCAAATATCTAGATTATTACATCCCTCTGAATTATCTACATTTTACAGAAATTCTTGTCTTTTGCTGATAAATAATCCTGAAACAATTCTGGACTCAAATTGTGGTTTGGGTAATATATGCATATCAGGCTTGACGTTCTAAGGAGAAACGTAAAGTTGTTATTTTTTTACCCAGTCTGGGCTCTGATTTCTTGTATCCTGTATTTCTATCCAGCTGGAAATTAGATCTTGCTATATTTTATCATAGCTTATACACTGAGAAAGATCAATTTTATTCAGACCACCATGTACCTACAATATGGATCATTAATGCATATGCACTAATTAATGCATATTGCTGGATGCAATTTTGAAAAATAATGCAAATGCCAACTTCTTGTTTGTAGGTTTGTTTTAGCTCTGTACAATATTCATACTCTCAAATACTTATGGGACAGGAAGGTCAGATGGGACCATAGGGTAGGCCACCTGAGAGTTCAATGGGGAGATCAGCCTAACACTTTTTCCCCTACGAAGATTTTTGGTAAGGCAGAAACCGATACTGAGTTATAGAAAATACTAATTGATTCAAAGGGAAACTAGAATTTTCCTAACACCAACTTTTAATTTATTTTTGATGTCTCTCTTTTACTTCCTTTCAAAAATAACTAGTGGGGACCAAATTCCTACCTTTAATGATTTGTTTCAATATTTTAATTGTTGTGAATGTCTACTCTTGTTGTCACTGAAAAGTTATAATTTTTTCTTTGAGAGGACATCAAAAGGCATGTGTACATTTTTCATCCATTTCTAAGAGCTGTAGCCTGAGACAGATGTAAATGGTAAATACGAATCCTGTGGTTTTGGAGTATAACCAAATATTATACAGCAGCTTATTAAGAGTTCTTACGATCTGGATATATAGATTAATGCACTATAAATCTTTGTAGAAATTAAAATCTGAATAGTCCTTGAATTCATCTTTTTCAGTCCTTACTGATGGGAAAAATGATATAAGAAATGAGTAACCGGGAAAGGAGAAAGGGAAGGGAACAGGCATGGGTATGGACAAAGATGAGGGTGGAAAGGTACTAGATTTCTGTCACATTCCATCTGTTTTTAGTTTCATGCCTCAGCACTGAAATGCAACACGAAGCCAAACATATGCTCTTATTTACTGTAGGAATAGTAATCACTCTAAGATGAGGTAAGGGTCAAGACAGAATAAAACCATTGTCCCCATATCTATACAGTTATTTGGAATGAAGCACTTTCCGTGGATTTGTTCTGCTTTATGCCTTCAAATTCAAAAGAAAGTTCACCCCAGAGAACTTAATAGTACCAAATTTGTTGTAATTTCTTCTGTATAGAATTCAAATGCACTGCTCTTCCTGTTATAGTCTGTGGTGATGCACCATATAACCTATCTACCATTGCCTAACTTCCCTGATCTTTTACAAATAAGTAAAACTCAGTGATGCAGAGATGTCTTAAAATCTCTGGACAAAGCCTGTATCTCATTCCCACAGGCTCTGCTATTGCAAATTTAGCTCTTATAAGTCTAAGGTGTGACCACAGACCTTGCTTTAGAGATTTACAACTATATCTGCCTTTTTTTTTTTTTACATTAAAAGAAGCAGTGGTTAAATAAGTAGTGTTCTTGCAAAGAGGGAATAATGGCAAAGACAAAATGATGCATTTTAGCTTTAGGTTTTTCTAGCAGTTAGGTCCAAACCATCATGATGAAAAAGAAGGATAAAATGTTTACACGATATTTATATTCAATTCCCTTTTTAGACAAATGTACCTCATGTGTTTTCATGCAAGAATAAGTCTGTATTTGTTACATCAAAATGCAACTTACCTACAAAGTGAAATATTATTAAATCAAACTGAACATGTATCTGTAGTATCTGCTACCAATTATTTTTTATGCATTATTGGAATTAGTACATGGAAGTTGTGACTCAAAAGATTGTTTTCCATTAGTCACTGTCAGTCACTGGATATTCGAGAAGCTCACAAGCAGTACTTCTCTCATCTTTGACTTGCAACAATTGTACCAAATAATTAACACACACTGCCAAACTTCATGTTGTTTTATTTGAAGCATTCAACTAAAGTGTATACACCTATGTGCTTGTACTGCATATTTACTTGTTAAACAAATAAATACCATTTGTCTATTACAGTGTTCAAACCCAGGCTTGAAAACTCCACTGAAGTACTGGCTTTATGCATGTCAATGCCAGCCTTACACATGACAAATGAGTGACATTAATACCTTTTTTCTTGCTGCTATTCTTCCATTTATGTCAGAGAATCTGTCACTTGTACTCCAGTTGCAAGCAGTGGGAAAATTCCCCTGTAACTCCTTCCTTCAGCTTTAAGAGATGGTTTCTGAGACTTTGTAATGTATAAGTAGAGCTTAACACTATTTATTTTAACAACAGCCTGAGAATGTGGAAGAGGAAGACAGACACAGAGTGCTGAATTGCTGCTCCCCTAAATATCCTCACTGGAGTGGTAGCAAAATTGTGAGGGTAAAATGTGAGAGGGTGGGGGAAAAGGAAAATTAGTAAAAAGGGTCAGCAGCATGGATCTTTATAGAGAGAAAGCAGTGCAGGAAGAAATGAAAGATATTGTAGAAAAGTAGAGCTGGAGCACAAAACTTGATCCTAAAGAAGAAAACGAAAGAAACTGGCAAATGTAAAGGATAAATAGAATAGTCAGTCTATCAGATAATTCTAAGGTGAGTCAGCTTTCCTGAATTAACCCCTTGTCAGCCTTTCACCAGAATTACTTCCCTATCTACCTTTCATCATGTGATCTTGAAAAAAAATGCATTCCCTTTTAGTGCTTCAGCTTCCTTATTAACAAAACAAGGATATAAAATACACATCTCACAGAGAGCTGAGAAGACCTTTAATTTGTGATGCAGAAGTCATGACACTAATTCCTGCTACTAGAGAATGAAAAAGAACTTTGTTTTTCACTATTTGGTATGCAGATGCCTAGTAATCATAAGTGAGAAAAGTCCCATTGTGCCTGGTACTACACAAAAACCTAGAAAGAAATTATGACATTGAAAGTTACAGATATGAAAAATTATGGGAAAAACAAAAGCACATGATAGCTTCACAAAAAAATCTTAACATTGTAGACCACATAAGCACATATGTGTCGAACTATATGTTTTTGTGTGTGAGAGTGGAGAATTGTGGTACAAATAGAAGCAGGGTAGAATTAGTATTGTTCTTCTCAATTTCAGAGTTGTCATTCAGCAAGGAAACCAACAGTAGGATATTTAGAAACATAGACTGAGAGACCACAGAAATCAGAGGCAATGAAAAATCTGAGGTTTTTTCATCCAAAAACAGTTAGTGTGAGATCACTACCTTTCAGGAAAATAATATATGCTTTTTATTTTATTCCAAAGAGGAAGAAAAACAGGCTTCTGAAATTTGAAAGTGGTCAATAGTGACAAAAGCAGCCAAGAGAAAGGAAGAGAATTTCATAACTAAGAAAAAATCCATAATTTGAGAAACATAAAAGCATGTATCAGGAGAGAAAACTCCCACCCTAGAAAACAGCAGATAAGGCTCAGAATTTGCTTTCACATATCTTTCCTTCTAATTCTTGGACAATACTAAGGTCTTCTTTATTGTTCACAATGAATTAGCTGAGCAGACCCACCAGGCACGTAAAGGACTTTGAAAAGTATTTCCTTTGCATGCTCAGATGAGATAAGCAAATATCAAGAAGAGAGAGCACTGAAATTTTCCTTCGATTTCTGGCTTCTAAAAGAGTTGTAATGCATGTTTCTCAGACCATGAGGAGGCACGAGATGAAGGACCTAGTAAAACCCTGAAGACAGCGTTCTCCTTTTTCACTGAAGCTATTTCACAAGGATGTTTGACTCACAAGGGTAACAGCATTTTCAACATATATCTCATGTGCTCTCCAAGATTTTACCTTCAGGAGGTTTTAATCCAGCAGTTATCTTGTTTCTCTGATACCCATTTAGCTCCTCTTCATAATAGGTTCCTTTGTTTTAGCACCACACAGCTTTGGCCATGCTCCAAAGTTTTTTTAAGAAAAGAATTCAATGGACTGCTATGTATCTAATTTATGCAGAAATTACTGTCAGTCTCGTGGGCACCTACCAAGCCTCACTGTGATTGGAACTAATAACTATTACCAAGATATAATTTCATTTAACATTAGCAAACCATCTGGTGCCTTTATTTCTTGTTGTGACACAGTGCCACTGTTTTATTCAATCCTCTCTCATTAAAACAAGACAAAGTAGCTAAGGATAAACATACATACAGATGATAAATTTATCCTCTCAATCATCTTTGTGCAACCCCCACCCCAGAACTCGTACCCTCTTAGATTTTTGAAGTACGAGGGTCCTACTAAAATCTAATGTGAGCTCCTGTATAATGAAGGCTATGTGTTTCATCAAGTAGCCTCTAAATCAAAAGTATAACACGCTTGGGCTGTGCTGTATTTATCTTCCTCATAATAGCTACCTGTGATGGATGAATCCAACCCACTTCTAGATAAGTTATACTAGTGCTTAATGACTCTCGCTCTTAAAAATATGCACCTTATTTCTGGTCTGAATTTGCCTAACTTTATCTATGAAACATTGGATCTCATTATGCCTTTTTCTGTTAGATTAGAGAGTCATCTACTGTCAAAAGTCTCATTCCCATTAAGGCACTGGAAAACCATGATCAAGTCACCTCTTAACCTTCTCTTCAGCAGATTAAACAGACAGATCTTTAGCCTCTAACTGTAATGCTTAGTTTCAGATCTATAGTCATTCTTTCACCTTTAATGAACACTTTCCAATGTTAAGCATATTTTCAAAGTGTGATCATCAGAACAGGACATAAAAGTTCACTAGTATTTTCCTTAATGCCATATAAAAAGGCAATTCCTAATTGATATTCAGTTATCTATATGTCAGAGAATATAATATATACAATTAAAAATAGTTTTATCAGATGCTTGTTCTTAAGTGCTTTTTTGTATTTTTTAGTATATTCTATGAGATATGCAATTCTAGCAGTACCTTGTAATGCAATTCCACTTAAAGTCTTATTTTAAAATATTTTCTTGCATTTTCATTTTCTCATGTAAGGAAATTCCATTCCTGAAGTAATTAGTTTTTACAGAATAGAAGTATCTTTTCAAAACAAACAAATACAGATATACTATGATGACCAAAATTATAGTATATTGTTTTCTGATAACTCCACATCATTAGGTAAAAATACCTAATTTTACCAGGAATTTTGCTATTAAAGACCATGTATATATTTTGGTTTATCTTTCATGGAATACATATCTAATTAACCTGCATTCCTTACACAGGTAGCTCTAGTGAATAGCATTTACATCAAGAAAACCCTAATGTTCTCCTGGACATTGCTTCAGACACTGAATGAATCAAATGGGATTGTGTAGTTTTCATTTATTTTTCTATTTGAGAATAATTTTCACTTATTGACAATCTGCAAGAACAGATGTAGCTACGCCTAATGCTTAAGTTTGGATTAATTTCATCAGGTAAATAATATCTATTAATAACAAAAGTATTAATAGTAGTAGCAAATAATATAAATTAATTTACTACTAGATAAGATAATAAACAACAGAAAAATATTTCAAATCAGTTGGCCCTAGTTGGAACAGGTCTTAACTATTGATTCAGTTTCATGTCATAAAACACCTGCTAATCATGATCTGTTCACACAAAAAGTCCTGAAAATATATTTTTTCAATAGAATAAACCTTAATTTGACCTAAAATTTGTCAGCTGAATAAATAAATCCTATTTTTTCTTATGATTTCTCTTTTTCACTCATAGTGAAGGAGTAGAATTCATTAATGTAAAAAGAGTAATACTAAATTATGCGATCTGACATCCTAAATTTTTTGTGTTTAAGTCTAGGTTATTTCAACTGCAAAAAAAAAATCTTCTACGAAGGATGTGAAAATGCTATTTCATTAGACATAAGGCCTCTCTAGTTCTTGGATACAATATATTAAATAAACACAAAGTATATCTAGACAAATGTAAACAGAAGAATAAAGAGAGAAGAAAGGAATAATTGTGCAGAAAAGGGAGTACTATATTAACATGCAGAGGGGAAAAAGTCCAGAGAAAGAGGAAGAGTCTCTGTGCACTTAGAAACTTAAAACTCCCACATTAAGGACATTAAAAAAAAAAACAAGGTGAATAAGAAAATTAAGGATTAGAAGAAGCAAATCTAAAAGTTAAAAGTTGCTTCCTAATATTTTAGTGTCCACAGTTTGAACCTGAAATAGAATTAGATCAAAATTTTCTGCCATACTAGAATTAAGTTAAAGCCCTATAGAGTTTTCTGGTAATTCAATAAATACCTTGTGTTATTTCTTTATGTCTCGAGACATAAATAATTTTGACTCTTTTAAAAAGTTCAGCCTTTAAACTTTTAATGTTGTTACTTTTAACCCTTCACATAATTCCTGACATGAAGAGACTTCTAATTGATTAGTTAGTTCTATCAATTTCATCAGCTCCTTTTCCAACAAGTGTTCTGAGGAAAACACTCAGAACATTCCCAATGCATGCTGTAAGTTAAGCAGCCTGAAGCATTCTGAGATATTGGAGTTGGATTGATTTTTATTTCCAAGCGGAAGCTGAAAGCCTTATAAATGACTTATTTTTTAAAATTAAAACTATGTGTACGCTTTGATTGGGTACAAGGTCTATGGTCATAAGATTAAATAGTGATTATTTAGCCTTGATATATAAACAAATTTTGTGTTCTCTGAATTTGATGAGAGAAACTGAGCACACCGTCTTCACTTTCTGTCCCAGTTTACAAGTTACCTTGGTCCTCAGTTTGCTGTTTACAAATGCAACGTGACAGTTAATGTAGAGCTTTAGGTGATAGCATAATAACCCTTAACACTAGAATATATTAGCCAAAAGTCTTCAAAAAGTACCAAAGATCAGGCAAATATTGTTAAACACCTCTCTGTCTGGAATATCTGAAACATCTCTGTGCTATCAAACACAAGGAGTTAGAGAACAAACCATCTTCTCTCCCTTCATGAATACTCATCACTAATTTAAGTCCGCTTAAATGCCTGATGAACCTAGAAGAGAAGTATTTTTCTCTAATTCAATATCATACTTCACTATATTTCAAATTGAATTACCTTAGTAACAGGTTAAAAGGAACAGAGAAACTGGAATAATCTGAGCTTTTTACATGGACCTAAAATTTCATTCAAAAGTTTCTCAAAATTAGGAAGTCCAAAAAGTTTTTTCTCAGTACAGCCACTAATACCCTTAATGTTTCTTGAGTAAAGACTACAACTAGGTATAATGCTGCTGAATTAAAACTGACTTTTAATCTGACAAAACTTGATCTTGCACACAGCTATCGAAGATCTGAGCAAAGTATTCAGGTTTCTTCATGTACTTCGCTGCTATACATTCAACTCTTTAAAAGAAAATCATCAAAAAACCTTTTTATTTTCTCTGAGAGATTTTTCATTTGATTCTTTTGCTATCTTTTTAATCATAAAAACAAAAAACTTTATTTTACTTCTTTTTGACATCATCAGGAATCGTACCAGTTGCCCCTCAGCAAGGTATAAAAGCTTTACCCCCAAAATCAGGACATAGCATTTTTTCAAACAGAATATAAAGCTTACCTTGAAGAAAGTCATGGTTGCTCCATCTTCAACTGCCCCATACTCTATCTTTGTCTGCTTGGCCAAATCATCAGCAGAATCAATAGGAGATTCCATACGTTCCACTGTCAGAAAGGCGGCTAAGTTAGCAGTGTACGAGGAAATGATGATAAGTGTGAAAAACCACCAAATGCCTCCCACTATCCTGGTGGAGAGGGCTTTAGGCATGAGCTCAGAACCTAATGAAAACCAGGGGAGAAAGGTGAAACTGATGCACAGAAAACAATTAATAAGTGTTCAGCACTTTTTGCCACAGTGGGGAGATGGAATCACTGTGCAAAAAAAATCTTTATGCTACAGGTTTACATGTACTGCTTGTACAAACACACAACTGAAATGAAAAATAACTGGTTAAATTTATAAAGACATCTTTCTGGAGCTGTGGGAATCAAAAGATAGTAATGGGAGACTCAATGGTCAGTGCTTTTTTAAAATTTCTAAACATATATATATAAAGACCAATACGAAAGAAGCAGTTACTTCAGCTTGCTTTCCAGAAAAAATAAGCAGTTAATGAAGGGACCAGATGTGAAATAAGGGATTTCATATCTGAGAAACAAAGTCTTAAATCTATTATAAATATGATTTTGAGTTTTGTCATTTGCATTGCTGTAAAGGATAGTTTATTAAATGTTTAGATAAAAAAAATTAACATCTCCCATCTCTATGTTTAGCCCCACAATTTCATATAAATATGGCTGGCTAAGCCACACACTTCAATTTGATAGAGTAGCAATAAAAATATTAGACTTCTATGCATAAACTAGATAACGATAGATTATAATGCTTTGCTGGAGTTGCCTGCTCATGGCACTAAAGAATGGAGGGGGAGATAGACACTGTATAGTAATTTGCATAATTTTTATGCTAATTTAGAGCCTAATGAGACAAATTGAAGCACATAAACTCCTCTTGTGCCTAATTACTAAAAATAGGAATAAATTAATTTCACTGTAATATACAATTACAAATATTTATTATAAATGAGCATGTATAGATTTTTTCCATAATGTTATAATTGAATGAAATGAAATTTCTAATGATGTCAAAATAACAATTTCAAGCTTCATTTTAAGAACTTTATGTAAGATCTTTTAGAAGGACCTGGAAACTTGTTTTTAAGGGAACAGTTTTACCATATCCACTATACCATTGTACCGAAACAATTCCTTTTTGTTAATTGGTTACTCTGCTTGCTCTTAAATCTCCTGGGTAAAATGGAATGAAGGCAAGATGGACTATTTTATTCCCGTTAAATTTTAGTGCTTATATTGCATTAGTTAAGGAACTGGTCCAGCAAGGTAACACATCTTCATATAAATTAAAGATTATGTAAAACTTCCAAACTCAATGTCAAAAAAAGAACAGAAGGACTGGGGAGGGAGGGAGGGAGAAAGAAAACCAAAGAAAAGGAAAAAAGAAGTGGTATCATAACTGGACTACTGTATTCAAAAACAGCCCATCTTACCCTGCAGTTCATCTTACCCTTGCTGTTTCAAACAAAAAAGGCTGACAGACTTGGACATGACAGCCAACTCCAGTGCCAGACTCTGCCTAGAATTCTGCAAGGAAAAAAGTAGAAAAGTACCTGTCTGATGTAGTTGCTCCTAGGCCCTGTTAGTCAGACACTTAGACACCATAACGCTAAGAGATTTCCCAACAAGCCCACCATCAAAAACTCTTTTTAATTGCTCTCATTTCATTTAAAAACCAACACCAGTAAAGTCAGATAGGACTGGGAAGAAAAGAAGAGTGGAAATATTCACCGCAGTTACCCCAGTTACCACAAGTTCATACCTTACCAAGGACTGAAACCGAGTGCCACCTGGGCCCATGAAACAGAGCCTGGTCAGGGGCTGACTGTCATGTACCCAAGGTAACGTCATGTCCAGCACTATATCCCACAGTTTCCTGGGAGCGAGAGGTGCCAGCAAGACATGCATGAGTTTCCTCTATCATGTGTCCTCCAGCACTAAGCAAGTCTTTTGTAAAGAAGCAGCACTTAATAAGTTAATGTGAGTATGGCCCAAGCATTTTTATACTGCTTCTAATGGAAAGTTATTGCTATTAGGTGAGAACTTCAGTGCTTGTCTAAAAGCCTACTTTTAGATGACTTTAGGGTTTTGAGAATTTTTTTTTAAAGCAATCATCAAAATCGAGACTGATATTGCATCCTTAGTATGGTGCCTTTAAAGTTTATTAAACGATGAACTGAGTAAAGGTAAAATAATATAAGGCAAGGACAGAGGGTCAGCCTTAATTCTGAAAAACTAGTTTTCCTTCATGGAAAACTATTATCCTCCAAAGATATCTTTTAAAATGAAGGCTGGGGTTTTTTTCTGCTTTTGATTCTCAAAAAAAAAAGTTTAGATGTTTGGGACTAAAATACCTTTTTCTTGCAAAAAGATGATGCAAAAAATCTAAATTGCTTTTTCTATCCTCCAGAAATATGAACAAGCTTACAGCCACGGAAGAAATAAAACTCAGCATTGATAGTGATTCTGAAAATCCTGAGAACTGTGAATGGAATTCAAAACACCTTTTTTCATTCAGTATTTATATTTTTTATAGCTTCCTTGAAAGCAATCATTATCTTACAAACATGTATTAGGCAATTGTTCTTCAACTATATAGTTTCTTGAAATGTATATTGACAGTCTAGTAGATAGTAAACACTTAGCCAACTATAGTGGTATTTTTATCTCTGATTTGAAATCCTGATTTCTTTTTACCCATTAATTCGTGTTTTTCTGAGCATAGTACTCTTTTTTTTCTGAGGTCTTAGAGACTTTTTAAGCCTACCAACCTGATATATGACAGAATATTTACTGCAGTTGGAGCAAAGCTTCATGAATTCATTTGATGAGTTAAAAATAGGATTTATTTATAGCTGGTGTACTTATAATGGGAAGTTTTAAAAATGATTGCTCAAGTATATCCCTTAAAACAACTCTACTGATATGCACTTGTTCCTGCCAACATTTTCTATTAATTTTTTGGGGATACGCAATGGTTATTTTTCCAGAAAGAAAAGTCATTCCTTTTAATGGTTCTTTAACAGGACTAACAATTTTTCAAATTACACTATACCGCTCAGTGAAATGTCAGAGCAAAAACTGAATCTGTGCTATTCAAATGTGTCTGATATTATATGACTGTGTTCAAATCCTTATTGAAAAGGGTAATAAAATGGTGATATATTTTTATGGATCTATATATTTGGTATGGTTTCAAAATAAGACGAATACGGTAAGGAAATTTTAAGAATCTTCTTAAGCATTTTATTAAGATAGTTATAGTTTAAAGTGGTTGTTGGTTTTACTTTGAGCAATGTGACTATACAGCTGCCAATTTTATTGGCAGCAATGGCATCAGTTTCTTAGTGCATGGATTGTTGAATATAGGCTTTTTATTTAAATCTTTAAGAATGGTCATTCTGATTTTAAAAATATGATTTGGGACTGGACAGAATTTAATCTCCTGTTCTATCATTTTATTTTATAGGTTCTAGCTACGAGATATAATCTTTCTTTTATTGAAATGCTTCTAGACCAAAATTAAACAAATGATAGATTTTTACATTATTCCCTAACCTGACAAAGATATACTCTTTTTTTAAGCTGATTAAATGAAGGTTTTTTGGGTAATGGACAGATTAGCTCATTTAATTATGCAGTAAGGGTATCCTGTTTAGGAAATAAACAACATGACTGTACTTTCTTAAGTTTTAAAAATTTTATCTGTCTTCAGACCAATTCCTAAGGTGGTGTTTGGGACTGCCTGGATACATAATCATAAAAAAGCTGGTTTATGGCTACATGCACAGAGGCACCCATGCAAGTGACTTGCACCAGAGAGCTGTTACCCCCAGCAAAAAGTGGGACATGGTGCCGAAGGGAAAGAGCAGACTTGAGTCGTATACCTTGCTGCATGAGAGCTCCAACTCCAAACCAGAAACTATTTAGCAAGGTAAAATTGTTTTCCACCACGTCTGAATCAGGGTTGCAAGGATGTGGATTATACCACTCATAGGGACTAAACCTGCGGTAATTGACAGAAAAAAAGAACAAATTTACAATGCAGCCATCACAAAGTCTATCCAGCAAATCTGCTGCAAAAGAAAAAGAAAAACAAGAGAGGTTATAAAGAAAATAGTGATTGAAAGTTTTTACAGTGTGATTGCATTATACTTAACAGCAATATTAAAAGAAAAAACAATACTGAAGATTCACATTCATAGGTATTGCTGATACTAATAAAGTTGCACACAGATTGGCTCTGAAAGATTCCAAGTGCCACCTGTAAACACCAAAGCACTTATTCTTCCATTGATACCAATAGAATTACAGACAATTGGTCCCATTTAGGATTAGGTTCTTATAACCACTGTGTCAGTATTTTGCATCTTGAAAGAAAACATAATATCTGTTAAATCACAGAATTTAACTAGAAAATAATACATTAGGCAAAATGTTTTTCTCAGCAAAATTACAAATAATGAATGCAACAGAAAATAAATAGTTAGCAGTAAAAGTGGCATTATTAATCACCAAACAAGGGTAATAAATACTACAATTCACAGAAAAAAATACTATAGCAAATGAAAGGAATTGCATCCTGTCCTGTGAGGTGCACAGTAGCATCCCTGGAAAGGTTTTCCAAAAGAAGCTGGGGACACTCACAAGCACCTTGCAGGGCCAGGCTCTGAGAAAAGAAAAAAAAAAAAAAAAAAAAAAGAAAAAGAAAAATCTAAACATAAAGGAAAAGACAATTAAATTAATTATCTCAAAAATAGATAGAGCAAAGATAGTAGAAAGATGCCTGAGTCTGGCAATAGACTACAAGCAGATTATATACAATCAATCTATTTTAATTCATGCTCTGCAGTTGCTGTGCATTATGATGGGTTCATATCTAAATGCTGTTTTATCAATTGTAGGTGAAACAAGCAAACATGTCTAGATAAATTATTTTTTGTTACAATTTCTTTGGGGAAAAAAGATTTTCAGTTCTCTCTTCCTCATTTTGTTGAACTTTAAGTTTTAATTCCAATGTGCAGGATTATTCTAATCATTTAAGAGATTTAATCTCCATGCCTGGACTTGGAGACATGCTGTTGAGAGGGACTTTTATTTTGTACTTAAATCATGTCTTTAAATCTTTGATAATGAATACAAGCTAATGCATGTGCATAATATATTTGAGCAAAAAAAATGAAAATCACTGCAACACAGTAGAATGGAACCAGCACAAGACACCAGCACAATAATTTAAAATATTACTGATTTTAATTATTAAATAAATATCAATATGTTTTCATAATTTCTCAAATCATTAAAGCCACTCTGTTAAAAACCCTCGGATAGGCAGCCTTTACAAAAGAACTTTTTTGATGTATCTTATAATCCAAGCTATCTTAATAATGCATCTGTCACTTTGAAAAATGCAATTTTCTTCACAATAATATTTCAAACACATTATAATACAGAAAATCAGATGTTCCACTTTTAAGCGCCTAATGTAATGTTAAAACACCTCTTGTCTTAAAAGTGTCCACTTGAGAAAGAACTCTTTCATTTGGATCTCCAAAGTAATACTGATATGCTGTTCAAAAATGCTGATGGGTTTCTAATTAAACATTGTGACCTGAATTCTTCTATTACTTTGTAGTGAAACTAGACCAGAAGTTTATTGTCTCATTAAAAATCTAAGTACCTTTCATGTCATCTTGTTGTTAATCCAAAAAAACCTGGAAACCAAGCACTTGGTGACATTGAAGCAGGTTTTCATACTCTTTTGCTGAGAGATATTTGAAGATTGAATTAGAAAATACCTTTTTCTTGTGAGGACAATGTTTGCTAGACAAAGCAAACATATTTTAGAGATTTAAAAAAAATATAAATATTCAAGTGTTTTTTTAGTGATTGCAACATTACTGAACAATCTAAAACATAACTTGACAGTTTTACTTTTTTGTTCTGATAGCTTATCTTATTTAATTATTTTTATATTATTTTGAAGCACAGAAAAATTGTCCATAGTTGTAAAGAAAGGAAAAAACAACCTAACATACAAGATGGCTGTAGGAAAAAGAAACAATGCAATCTGAGTCCTATGGTTTTAGAACTCTCTACTTAGTAAGGAAAAATAATACTGGCCTATTATGGATAAATATTGTACCTCCTTATTTTAAGGATGATCTATGATATTAGATTGTCTCGTGTAATAATCTTAAGGTATAGCTCCTTTGATCAATTTTTTGTATGTATGTATGTACTACATATGTGTATAAGATTCATGCTGTTTAGCCTATTGCAACAAATATTCATAAATCACAGAGCTACAGGTACACCTAGCAGGTTTTATAAGCCAGGATCCTGCTCAGGGCAATGTCCACTATTTCACAACAGCGGACTGTTCAGTCAGGTCCCAAAAGCATCCAAAGACAAGAATTCCACAACTTCTTGGGAAAAACGTTCCCATGTTTAGTTATCATGATAACGACTTTTCCTTTATGTCAGGCTGGAACCACCCTTGTTTCCAAATATAAAGACCTCCATCTTTTTTGATCAGCTTCTCTTATTAGAAAGTGCCTATTAGGAAAACTCCTTCTCCCTGATGCTAAAAAAGCTCAGCTCCCCCAGCCTCCTTTCATAAGTCTTCTGACCCAGACTCCACTTGCTCAAGTTTATTCAAGTATCAGGGGTCCCAGAGCTGTTCACAGTATTTAAATGTGGTAAAATAAATGACATTATGGGAATAATCACTTTCCTCGATTAATGGACTACATTCCTACTAATTTAAATGCAGAACACTAGCTCAATCAAGAGAACAACCATAAAGCAAAAAGAGAACTTCAGTGAACTTATGCAATTTTGAAGATTGATTTTTCTGACCACTGATAACAGGCACTCTTCCCATTGACCCATTTCTATTATTTCTATTAAATGTTTATTCTAACATTTCAGATCTAGTCTCTTAATCTCTAGCACCTTCAGGTGCCTTAAATACTCGAAAAAATAGATTATAAATGAACTTTACAAGACCTGAGTTCCAGTTTTCCTAATTGCTACTACCCACTGAAAAGTTACAAGTACTCTCCAGAAATTATTGGCTAGTGCAAATAATGTTTAAAATCAGCCATCTCAGCAATCCACAGGAAGGAAAGATTTGTGTTAAATTTAATTCCACTTTAGGAATATACCATGATATTATAAATTAAAATTAGTATGCCCAGTGAGCAGCAGACCTACTTCAGAACTGCAAATTGTTTGAGACAGTCTATAACGTATTATACTCAGTATTCACACGGGGTTTGAAATAACGGTGTAGAAGCCCCGAAGACAAAGGATCTTATGTGTGTGTCTCAAGCACCTATAGTTGAATATCCATGGAGCCAAATAAGGATTGTTGGCAAGAACATGTCATGATAAAGAACATGATGTGACTGGAGAAGGGATACGTTTGAGATATGGCAGCATTTTCTGGGACAAATGTCCTTGTTCTGGCTCCTGGCAATAAGCACAACACAGCACAGTTCAAGCATAGGACAGAGGTCAAAAAGTAGGCATGGACTATTGATCAAAGGCTGACCGAGTACAGGTGGATCAAGACCACCAAAGACCTCCAAAGCCCTCAAACCTATTTTCAGAAAGGTCTGGAAGAACAATCTGCACAGGATAACTAATTTGTAGAGAAAGCAAGAAACTTATCTCCAGGGTGGGGAAACTCATCTATAAAAAGGCACCTCCATGAAGCCCAGATGGTGCCCACAGGACCCTGGACACGCCACCAGCTGGATCAGTGCTGGAGCCAGGACTGGTGATCTTTTTCAACAGCTTGAGCCTGTTTGACTTCAGAACCTGCCATAGTGTTAACTGTGATCTACTGCTAGCATTTCTGCTTCACTTTTTATTTAGGAGCTTGATTTTGTGCAGTCCTAGCACAGGGAGTCTTGTGATGATGTTACAAGATTTTGTTTCTTAATTCTTGACCTGCAGGCACCCACTCCTCCTTTCCAGTGTCCAGTTTGAGACTAACTCAGGAAGAGGCATGACTAATTCTGGAAACTAGAACAGTTTATACAGTTTTAGTCTGTAAATAAAGACACAGTCTTAAAGAGAGCCACGGGACTCAGTCTGGATGACCTCAGATGTGATTGTAGATATAGGGTTTTTGTTCACCCACTACATTCAAAGTAAATCCTGTCACACACACTGAATGCTGCTTTCAGTTGCTCTCATAAAAGGAGTGGTCTAGCATGTTCTATACAAACCAGCTCAATTCAAAGCTGCTGAGAATATGTAAAGGGTACCCTCCACCAATTTCAATAGTTCTCAAATCAAAACCTGCCAGTTTATCTCTGATGATAGTATGAAGATAGTATTTTGTTTTGAAAGCAAACTAATAGATATGCTTAATACAGGCTGTAATATCTGGAGATAAATGCATTTTAATTTAAGCTGTATTTTCTGGAGAGCAATGCAAGTTGTTAAAAAGAGAAGAAAACCCAAAACCTGCAATTTAGAGAGAAAAGGAGATGGACTACTGGAGTAATATTTGTAATTGCATTTTCATTATACCAAAACACAGCTGCCTAGGAATATTACACACAACTGAATTTACATCAGTTGGGATGCTCCCTGTGGGATAAAGACTGCTTGGACCCATTAGTAATATATACAGGTCAATCGTGTTTTGTTTGTTCCTTTCAGATATTTGCAAAACAGGTGTCAGGTACTGTCATTAAATCATATTCAGCACTCTACCTGTTAAATTCTTATAGAGAACTTTTCCAGAAGGTCTAAAGAAGCTATTTTCTCTGTCTCTTTCTTTTTTCCCCTTAATTATTTTATTTTTATTTTATTTATTATTTTATTTAATTTATTATTTTTTCCCTCAGGATCCAAAAAGCAAAACTCATAGGTTTTTTAAAAGGTTGATATTGAATATTTAGCTAAAAATCTATGAGAGTTAGCAGCTACCGTTATAGTGCCTGGACTTCAATTCTTATTTAAAAATCCCTACTGACGAATTTTTCATCCACATCTCAGACATGATACTGTCTTCTCTTCTGACCCAAATAGAAGCTACATAACAACTCTGAAAAGGCTAAGAAAAATCTATGTTCTATAAGATAGTTTGAAATTACAAGACAACAATAAAATGCAATAAACTTAATTCTTGATCTGATGCAGTCAGATAGAATACTTCCCTATACTCAAGGAATTATGAATATAGGCAAGGGAAATAAAGAAAATACGATTGCAAAGAAGTATAATGCAAGTATAACTTAAGGGACTAATGAGATTATTTACTGGTAACTGTGCTTAGTTTATTTAAATTACATTCTTCTCAATGATATTTCAAACACAATGTTACTATTGTGTTTTTTAAAATGAACATGTAAATAAATTAGGAGCAAACAGTATTACAAAAGTATTATCTAGAGAATGATGTGACAACACATTCCTCATAGCTCAGCAATATATGCCACAGACACAGCACAAAATCACACTGTGAGTACTATTCCAGCATTATTTCAAACCTGTCAAATTTCCTCACTTTTCTCTGGATCAGGTCTATGAAGAAAAGTAAATATGATTACTCACTTACATGCACACAGACATCTCTTTTGCACAGACCAAGAAGCGAGCAGACAAGAGGTTTCACTGCAAAACCATTGGCACAAAGATTTCACAAGCTGTGAAGCTTCATCTAATGACCAGAAATTTATAAATCAAAATAATCTTACCCCATCCGCTTCATGAACTGATGAGCATACTGATCCAGTGCTGGATATTGCTGAACACAACAAACTATCAGCTCTAATCTCAGCTCTAGCAAATTACACATTCTCCCATTCACTAGAGCAAAATGTAAGAATGATTCTTCTAGTCATTGTTTTACAGGGCTTCTGTGCAGGACTACACCCTCAATTCATATCTTACTGCATAAGAACTGACAAAGTACAGTATTTCAAAATTTTTTCACGAATATCCAGGATATGAGATGGATGCTTTATTATAACATACTACACTACTTAAGAATAAAACATGTTACTACTTCTCTTTTTTAAAGCCTCCATGTTTTTTTCATAAATTATGGCTCTCAGAAAAGCTGAGATTTTTGTTTGGCTCCTTCATTGTCTCACCTTGTGACATTCATTGCCACATTTGATGACTTCTGGGCTGCAAACAGAGACTGCTATTACCAACACCCCCGCCCTGCTCAGAGACATTTCTCAGTATAGTAATTGCGTTGCTTGCACTGTGGTCATCTTCCACATCATCTTCCCTCATAGAACTGACATGTTTTTGCTGCTTCCTGACAAGAACTAATCATCTTACACTTCTTTTTCATACAAAAAAAATATCCTCATCTAAAGCAGTTGCATTGAATCACCATCACCTCTCCATTGACTAGAAATTGAACTTAATGTAAATGACTTTTTGCTTATCTAAAAGAATATCTGTAAGTCTTCTAAATTTAAGTGCTATTATTCAATCCAAAGTCTAGAAAGGCACAAGATTCATGTGCAAGTTATATACAGTCTTTTCAGAATTGTGTTCTATAGGTTTACCCCCTATACCTTTAAATTGTTTATAGGCACTATTAATTTAAAATATGGATAGGATCCTGTTAAATCCAGTTGAGTCAGAGATTAAATACAAATAAATAAGTTATTGCAGGATCAGAACCAAAATCTTCACTATATGAATGAATATATCCTGTGGATAAAATGGATAAAAATATTAAAATATCCATTTTTATGCATCTTTAGATTCCTGGCTAATACTAGGGAAAAAAAAAGACCAAATCCAAGTAGCTTATAAGTAAGTAAGATAAAAATTATTTAGTAAACTTTTACTATAAGCAACATGAATCATACAGGAGTAATATAACCCAGCAACAGGGAATACTTGGTGATGTTTGGAACCTGTCAATTTTTACCGCTGTATTAGCTACTAGTGCTGCTCTAAAATCCAAAGAAATGTAGACTTGGGGGCTAAAGAAATGTGCAGTTAAGTCACAGCTCAAATCAGAACCAAAACTATAAAGGCTGTTTTGTTTGATTAAAATTAAATAAATAAATAAATTTAAATAAAATTAAATAAATCATAAAAAAATTTTAACTATTATGTGTTAATTATAATAATTTTATGATAACTGAAACATTTGCTTTTACAGATGTGAATTAAGGGTTTATTAAAAACCATTATTATTCTGTATTAAAGACATAGTATATTATCATCATAATTAAAGATTAATGAATGATGGAAATAAGTGTCAAAGATATACATAAAATCTAATTTTTGAAGTACTAGTCAAGTTCCTATTGCTTAATTTATTATATATGCTGGTTTCAGTTCTTAAATAATTTTTCAATTTCCAGAATATTAGCCCATCCATTTCTTGAACAGAAGAAATGTCGGTAAAGTTAAATATTAAATGACAGTCAAGAATCTGTAGAAAACTTGTTTAAAATTGCTATCTTTTAATGTATGTGAACTTCACAATGATTGTAGACTTCTCCCACAATCAATATGTCCTGACTGCTGCTAAATACATTGAAGTCTTACAAAAAATATTCTAGGAGATATTCTGAACTATCTAAAGTAGGGTATGGTAGGGGAGATGTTAAAAGAGTTGCTTCCTTTTTAGTTTTCATAAGATTCACAATCTTTTCTGACTTCTTTATCTGAGGGACAACTCAGAAAACTAGAGTAATTGTTGTGTTAGAAAACACTTTGCCCCCTTTTTGGCAACATAAGTAAAATGATGTCTCCAACATGATTTTCCCCTTTGTATGCTTTGCTCTTTAGGCTCTTAGCATCTGAGAACCTCTGAATCTTCATTTATATTGCTTTATTCCTCTGTCTCAAAAGTAATAATTGGATGCTATTTCAAAAACCAGATTATTCACAATACTTCTAATATTTCTGTCTTGCATTTTCCTTCTAAATAGCCAACATTTAGCTGTTTCATATAACATTCTTACATTTTTATCAGAGAACATTATTATTGTTTACCCATACATGGTCTTCCCTGAGTACATTTGAAAAAATGGGAGAAATAAAAAAATTTACTACTTTGGAAAATCCTCATCTCTATTTTTAGAAATACTTAAATTTCAAACAATCTGTAAATTCTTTTTGGCTGGGATAGAGTCAGTTTTCTTCCTAGTAGCTGGTATAAGCTGGTATGATGTTCAGTTTTGGAAGTAGTATGACAGCAGTATTGATAATACACTGATGTTTTTAGAGGTTGCTAAGTCGTGTTTATACAACTACATCTTTTTCTGCCTTCAGGAGTGCCCTGGTCTTGCACATCCTTTTCTCATGGTTTTTAAGCTCATCTTGAGGGGTGGCTGTCCCAGGCCTGCAACCATACAACAGAAAACATTTGGAAACAGAGGCCTAAGCATCATAGGCATATGCCTTGTCCAAAGATGTGTAGTGTGTGCCTCTGATTAACAGTATTGAACCTTCTAGTGAGTCCTGTGACTAACAGAACAGAAGACCTCTTCTAAACAAACATAGTGACTAAACCAGCCAGCTAAGCGACTTTTGGATTACAGGGCCTCCTCAGCCTGAGCAGTTTTGAACTCGGTTTCTGATGTGCAGGGCACTTCTCTCAGAGGTTAAAATCTATGATAAAAGTCCATCTACTGAGCCTTAGCCAGTAGTCATAAAAAGGGTGGCTAAGGAAGATGGAAAAGGGAATCTGGTGGGAGTGTATTAGGTATACATTGCAAGGACTTTTATGTGGGTGAGAAGTGAGAGAGAAACCACTATGCACTGACTACAAACTGCCCCTCAAGCTCCTTTCTCTGTCTGGGGGTGGGTGGAGGAACCTGAAGTGAAGGAGTAAAGCAAAACCTGGAAAAGAGTGGAAGAAAGGTGTTGTCTCAGTGTCCATATTTCTCACCATCTGATTTTATTTTCAGCCCATGACAACAACTGGTATGCAACTCCCTGCCTTTATCTCGACCCACGAGCGCGCTCATCCTATTTTCTCTCCTTTTCCTGCTGCAGAAGGGATTGAGTGACTAAGTAAACATTTGGCCTCTAGTCAAGGTTAACCCCCCAAAACACAGAATTGGCTTACTTCTTATATTGCAAATCCTCCTTTGGGATGTGACATTTGAGTACTGGTCAAGAGTTTGAGCACCTGCCTTCACAGAACACAAGGAACCTCCCCACGCCCCAGCCAGGAGCTACAATAAGGCTTAAACGGTAACAGTTGCCCTGGAATTATTCTGCAAAGCTATATTTACATACCCAGGAAAAAAGAAAGTTTAAAATGAGCCTCCACACAGATTACACAGATAAGTCATCATCTGAATGTCTTTTGATGGTGAGAAGGTCACAAAGAAAAACAAAAGAGCCTGCACACAAATATAGACTCTTATTTTCTATACACAATCAATTCCCTTTATCTTCTTTATCCCTTTACTTCTGCTAAATCTTAGACACACCTCTTACTCTTTCCGCTGCCTCTCCATATACATCTGGAACATTTGCAGTAGCTTAAAAAATGTTATATACAAATGGAACAGTCATACTATGAAGATATGCATGAAATGAACCCAAGTAACCCTGCAATCAACCCTGCGACCCTCTTCAGCTTCCACCCTCCCACACTATTTGTTGTGCTCACTTGTTTTGCCATGTCTAAAATTAGACTTGCCTGCTTCTCCAGGAGAAAAAACATCTTACTTCCTTTGTGAAGACTGTACCATATTTAGTCCTGGATGAGAAACATCTCCGTCAGTTCATGATACTTTTTATGTTCTCAAATAAAAGTTAATCTGAATGAAGAAAAATGAAATCTTTCAAGTTGTGAACCAAAAACTGTTTTGTTTGTGGGAGTGTACTCAAGGGAATTACTCTTGCAGACTTTCTTATGCTTTTAACTCTTCTGTACACATCTACTTCTGCCCATACTCAGAGATTAAGTACTTAGCTAAATGAATTAAATCTCTATTGCATCATTGGTATTTACTAGGGAATAGAGAAAGGCAAAATTTAAGCTCTTGTTTTTCTTCAGTCAGTAACTGACACAAACAGGACTAAAAGTTTTACTCACTTTCAAGGGGCACCTGTTCCTTGTTCCACTGCCCTTTCATTTTTATTAGAATTTCTACTAGAAAATATGAAGGTTTCAAAAAACGATCACATTTTCTAGAAGTTATTTGCTATGTCACATTCCTCACTAAAAAAAATATGTCACTTATAATTTCTCAACAACTTTGGTCAAAAAATAATAATTTATGTAATGAGCAATAATGCACTTGATGAAAATTAAAATAACTTCTCCTACATCCAAATCAACCCTTACCAGATCACGGTTGACATGTGAAGACAGTCATAAAGAGCAGAAAAAATTATAGTAGGAGGGTGTTTTCAGACACAGTGTTATCCTTGTATTGCCTTTTTATTTATTCAAGCCACTTTTAGTTCAGAGTAGTTGCAGCTTTTTGTATCCTAGAATGAGACATTTCAGTCTTTTCTTCCCCTAAACATACTTCCTTAATAGCTTAACTCAAAAAATTCCAAAATTTCCTTTCTTGCTCAATAGTCCTGCTGTACATCATGTAATAGAACTGAAGCTTCATATCAATATTTAGTTAAGCCTCTATAAGATCATACTATTGTTATCTGCCTTATCCCCTTATAAAATGTAAACTAGACAGAACACCATTCCTTGCTTGGCTCACACTACAATAAACTCAGAAGAATCTCTAAAGATCATTTACTTTTACTTTTTTACTTTTTTACTTATTTACTTTTTGCCAAAAAGACAGGAGATATGCTCCTGTATCACAGTGTCTTTATTGATCAATTCAAACTCTCAACAAAAACATTAACAACCACCCTAAACTATGCCTACAGTACATGATATGTTTTTAGAGACCTTCCTGCCAAGTATTGACAAGCACGTGTGATTTCTTTTGATTTAAATACTTTTGACAGCTTTGCAGGCCCAAAGTGATGTTACACAGAGAAGTAATTTCCATTTCCTTAAAGAGTAACTTTGGACAGATTATTTACTTAGTTATCTGCAGAGGTTTTTAATGCTATACATTTTATAGGCCCTCCATTCCCTGGGCTCAGTAGCACTGTACAGCATCATTGCTACTGTAAGTAATTAGTAAAGCATTTTAGAAGTGGTTTGCCAAAGGAAGAAAACATTTAAAGGTCTTTTTCCTTCTCAGAGAAAATGAAGGCGTTATACAGTGCCCTGTGTGTAACTGTGAAAACCGGACTCAAATTTGCAGAAACTCAATTCAAAGAAAATATGGTAATTTGTTTATTTGACATTTTGAAATAAAGGTTGACCTCTGTTTAGGGGTGAGGGGGAGCAAGGGGGAAACCTCATTTCTCCCTGGAATTACCTGAAAGGAGGTTGTAGTGAGGTGGGGGTCAGTCTCTTCTGCCATATCTCAAGTGAAAGAACAAGAGGGAAGGGCCTCAAGTTGTACCAGTGGAGGTTCAGGTTAGATATTAGAAATTGTTTTTCACTCTAAGAGTGCTTAGGCACTGAAATAAGTTTTCCAGGGAAGTGGCGGAATCACCATCCCTGGAAGAGTTTAAGAGACATCTCGATGTGGCATTTGGAGATAGGGTTTTGGGGTGATTATGGTGGTCCTGGGTTGATGCTTGGATTAGATGATCTTGAAGGTCTCTTCCAACCTTGATGATTCTGAGTACTGGATATTTTTGTATTTTTAAAAGAAACATGAATTGATCTCTTTAAATGTGAAATTAAAATCAGTAGTAACATTAAATCAGTTTTTTTCATAACTGCATGGTTAAGTCATAAAGCTAATCATATATTGCTCTGCTTGTGACCTGAATATGCACAAAAGTAATGATTTTGTTACAAGTCTGATCTCAGGAAGAGTGAGGGGATAAGTCACTGTAGCTATGAACATTCTTCTGCATCATATGTCTAAAAATATGCACCAAATGAAGTGCTCTTAATGCAGGAGTTAATAAATCTTTGTGCAATGTATCTGTGCTTATATACATGTACAATACAGTACATTAGGCTACAACTTACTGTCAATACTCATGAGTGAAGAATACTGTGTAAATTTTTTTTCTCCTTTAATTCTTTCTAGTTGGGCACCAGAGATAAAATTCCAGGTATGATGTGTTCTGGTGTGAAGCATTCCAAAAGCTCATCTTTCTAATTTTATCCATTACAATAGGTACCAACCAGAAAACTCTCATCTCTTATGCTAGGATTTTACTCAAATCTCAGAGTTGGTCAATGCTGTTTCTATATTATAACACTTAATTATGATTTTATGGGTAAGTTTAATACCTTTCAAACTAATTTAACGACTATAATGTCAAAATTATAATAGACAATCTGGCAGTAGAAGATCTATTTTTAAAAATGCCTTATTTTTTAAAAAAATTATTTTAAAGTTGATGGGTTTCTTAAATATATTATCTCTGGAAAATTACTCAAATATCTCTAAGTGGGTCTGAGTAACTGCAGCAGAAACCACTGAGAATATGTTTCTTCCTACAGTGCGAAGAACTTTTTGGGAACTGTAGAAAACAATCACAATTCCTGATTTCTTTGTTTTTGTGATATTGCAAGGTGTTGCTATCCCAAAGGTAAGCTTGAATATACAGACAGCGTGGTCATTTTTAAAAATTGTAGTTCAAATTTTCCAACTGATATCCTTCTACAAAATAAGAATCAGTCACATCAGAAGTGGAGGGATCATCTCTTACCACTACTTTCCCTTTGAAGGGCATTATTATCTTTGATAAAATTATTACTATTTTGAGAACCAAGAGAAAAATTACAAAATCACACCATAACACTTAAAGATGAAAAATCCACACCCCTGTTAACACTTGTGGCTCTTTTTTATTTCCTTGCCCATCTTACAGATAAAAAATTAGGATTTGATTAGCGTGGATTTTACTTCCATTAAAGCTATGTGCTATGAACTATTGAAATATGTAGACTTTGCAGTCTCCTGAGTAATAAACCCATAGTGATTAAAACAGGAACCCTGTCAAGTGTGGATAAACTCAAAGTTACACAGGTAAAAAGATACTCAGTTGAATCCTGGCAAGGTAACACATCTTTAATGTTCATTAGAAAACACAGTTAATCTTTGCCAAGATATATTTCCTTTAAACTTACAAAGAGGAAATTGTATGAAGAGAAACTATCCCAAAGGTATTTCTTCATCTGCGATGGCACAGACTACAAAAGAAAATGGGGGTGCTGAATTCTAGCTATATTGTTATTGCTCCGGCTTACATTATCACTCTGTATCCCCAGACAAACTGAGTAAATAAATCACTGAGCTGTGGTGCTCCAACTGTTTGGGCATAAATGGATATTGTTTTTTAGCATATTGTAAAACAAGACAAAAATTGAAAATATTTTGCATTCTCACTGCCATATCTCATGGAAATACTAAACAAATGACCAACATTTAAAAAAAACCTCAGACATTCAATATAAAACCAGAAGTTATGAGTACAATTGAAAACCAGTTCTGACAACATTTACATGAATTCCAATTGTTTAGGTTAACTGACAGGACAACTAGCAGTCTTTAGGCCACTTTTAATGTGGAATGAATATTAACGAGAAAGACAAACCCCTGGAAACCAATGTCTATCTCTACAAGTCTTGCATACAAGAAGCTGTAAGGATATTGTTGCATGCCTAAAGAAATCCAAAGCATGTTGTGGATTAGACCAACTGCAGAGGTAAGTCTGCAATTTCACTATAAGCTACAGAAATTTACACAATTACACATAACTAAATAAACCAGAGAGCCATTTGGTGAGAAGTAGAATTAACTTGAAAAAGAACCAAAATGGGCAAGGGAAACCAAAATTGTGAATGTAGACTGTAACAACAACTGTCAGCAGATATAAGAACGGAAAAAGTCTCGGAGGATGTGGGATACAGTTCTGCACCCCTAATTGATTTATCTGATGCAAAAATTTGATCAAAGCAGATAAAGAGGACAATCCTAATTAATTCAGTCTTCATTCTATCTTAAAAAATACCATCCATCCAAGAGTAACTGCTCCTACACCTGATGCAATTCATAATAAGCTAAAAAGTTTACCAATTTTTCATAGTAAAGAAACCCATAGTTAAACCAGAAATACTTAAGACTACCAGTATTCAACTATTTTTCCAGTTAAACATGGCAAGGGAAAAACAGAATGGAAGACTACATGGAATTAACTGTTCAAGGACTGTCTTCTGATAACTTCTAATTCATGTAAAAAAAGGAAAAAATATACATTTTCCATGTAAAATTTACATCTAACAGTGTTAGCTCAGTTAGCAGGCAAACATGCTAGGGAATGCTACAGACCTGAAGACCACCACAGAGGTCTATTATGTTTCTTGTCTCACCAGGGTTCTGAGATTCAAACAGAGAAACACCTGTGTGATGGAGATATAACAACTTAATCAATGCTTGTAGAAGTCCAGAAAAGCTATCACCAAGTACTCTATATATCCCTGCAACTGACTCTATGTAAAAAAGCCTGCTTTATGTCTCTAAGCTTTTGCCTGTGTTAATGAACTGGTTTTACATAGGGTAGTGTACCCACTTACAGAAGTCTATTGTGGTCCCCATCTGAAGTGAGGAGTGATTTACAATGAATCAAGGCCTACCTTCATAATAAAACATTATATAAACTCACTCCTGGCTGGTACCTATCAGTGAAATATAATTACTGTTGACAGCCATCTTAATTTGGCATATTAGAATTTATCCTTGGACAGTCCTGGAATTTTTCTGTAAGCAGGATAAGATAAACAATACTGTGATGAAAATATTAATGGACATGTCAACATTACTGCATGTAAGAGCACCAGCTGTCTATACTTGGAGAATGCTACTCTTTTTGGTATTGACTATTGAACATTTTTCGAGTGATGCTCATGTAACATAAACTAGGACATTTATAGTAGGAGGGCCCATGAAGGCAACCCCATTTGATCCTGATTAGTTTTGAAAACTTTATTAAGCAAAACTCTTCTCTATTCATTGTTTCCTGTACAAACTGGCTATTATAGCATAGTCAAAAGATAGGCATATAATATCCAGGAATTCCTCCAAAAAAAGCAATGTGTTCCACTGTCTCATTCTAAATTTAGTTTTAGTAAATGGATTGAGAAAGTTTGTAGAGACAGATGTCTTCATCAGGTCACATTCAAAGGAAATCCCTGACGTCTAGAAAAGGAAAATGTCACATCTATCTTCAAAGAAGGTCAGGGAGGAAGATCCATGGAATTACAGATCAGTAAATCCCACCTCAGTCTCTGGGAAGATAATGGGAAAAATCACCCTTGAAAACACTACCAGAGAGAAGAGAACAAGATGTTTCAGAATAGCAAAATGAGGTTTGCAAGGACAATCATATCTAACCAACTTAAGTACTTTCAGTGATAAGAAGATTAATTCTGTGTTTAAAGAAAGTGCAGGAGATGAGAACTTGATTTTAATGACTGTTTATCAGAGTGTCCTATAGCAACTCTATGGCCAAATTGGGAAGGTAATGCCTGGATGCCAGTAGATTGCTAGGTGAAGAAAAAATTGGCTGTACAAAATTTAGCTGACAGCCAGTAACGGACAGTATTTCTCATTGGGTTGATACAGGAGCCAAAGCTGTAAAAAAACTTCATTAGCAACCTGGATAGTGGAATGGAATATACACCTCATCAACTTTCAGCCTGAATGTCAAGAGAAGTGATTTTTCCTGCCCATTGGGCAGTCATGAGACTACATCTGGAGGACTGTGTCCAGTTTTGGGACACCTGTGGCATAAATGCCTCAGAGTCCAGCAGAATGAGAGATCAGCAGAAATAATAATAGGGTAATATCTACTTTCTGTGTTCAGCTGTCTGAAGAGTGGATGGACTCATGTTCTTCCTGAAGATGTACAGAGAAAAGACAAAAGGCAGAAAAAGAAGTTCTCTCTGGACATTACAGTTTTTCACAGTGAGAGGGCTTATGCACTGAAACACATCACAGAGAAGTTATGCCATCTCCCATCTTTGCTGATCTCAAAAACTTGATTTGGGCAGAGCTTTGGGAAACCTTCAAATCATCCCCTGCTTTCAGTGTTGGGGATTCATGTGGATGACAACAAGGTGTCCCTTCCAACTCAGTCTGTTCTACAATTCTATCGTATCCTCTAGGAGAAATATATTTACATACGAGGACAAGAGGTAGGTGAGCATCCTTTGCTAGTACTGCTCCAATGGGACTTAAGGTTGCTATTCAACTTGTCTGAAGGAGTCAATACACGTTGTCCTTGGGTGCAAGGGTGTATAATACACACAATATATTCTTGTTTTAAGCATGAGCTTTAATTGTGGGCTTTGTAATGGAACAGACATAACAAAGAAAACTGTAAGAGCCTGGTCTCTTTGACATGTTTGACCCCTAAAGTATTAAAAGATTTACAGCTTTCATTTTCCAGAAGCTTGATATATTTCCAAAGGATCAGGCAATATTTTTGAGGTTTTTAATACCAGATTATTATGCATCTTAAGGCAGGCATCTTAGAAATCAGGAAAACACAATTACTAATTATTGTATAGAAATATATATTGCTTAATATCTAAATATGAATAGGAATATATATTACTTAGCACATGTAAAATATTATTCTAAAAATTTTAAATTTACTATGAAAAATTTTTGCAAGTTTATACATGAGAAACTAATCTTTTATTATGTGTGTATGAGAGGGAAAAATAAAGCTTATTGTTCATTCAACCAGACAATTTTTGTCAATATTTAGGTACATAGAAATTACTCTCTCAGGAGCACTGTTCTGTTTTGAGCCAAACAGGTCATGTGCAAGATAAAAACCATATTTGTGATAAAAGCACTCCTAGTCTGTAATATCTGAGTTTGTAAAGTTAGCAAGTATGGTCTCAGTAATAAACATTAGGCCCATTCACAGATTATCCAATAAGGTAAATATATCTGTTAGCAATTTAAATTAAATAAGTCCTTTCTTCCTCTATCACCCATTCCAAAGAATTTCTAGCATTAACCTTTAGTACCTACTAAATACACAGTCCCAAAGCAGAAATTATTTCTTGCTTAAAACTATTTCTTCTCCTAATTTTTATTTTTTTTTTACTTTGAATCCTGTTTATTTTCAGTAGCCTCTTACAGACAACCACTTTTCTACTAAGCATTTTGAAGCAAGGTAATGATTTTGTAGAAGGTAAGCAGACAGTAAAATATAGCATTTCAATCTATGTCACAGCAAGCAGATACTAAACATCCCAAGGCAGCTTTTACTTAGGCTAAATGGGCTGTGTTGCAAGTGCATTGCAAGCAGTCTAGCAATCACTAAGGGTTCTGATACACTACTTTTCCTTTTTGAGCAGTAATTATTATGACAAGCATATTTGCCCAGTATACCTCTGGAGTATCTGACTTGGGTTTGTTTATCACCTGTACAGTGACTCTGCTTCCAGATGTGAAATTAAGAATACAGACCCCAATCAAACATAATTAAGTGATCATTTCTTAATGCCAGGCAGGTCACTACAGCCATTTGTATATCCTCCTTTTTCTGTCCAATTGACTGTAAGGTCAAATCCATCTGTTTAAACTACCTTCACTGAATTTAGGCTAACATATAATATTGTGTCATAAGGATAATTTAATAAAGTTCATAATTATATTAGTATTGGCTGCAGAGGATAATTTAAGAAACAAACAAACATTTTTAAAAAAAAGCTTAATTGTATGCCCTTATCCTTACTGTGGTCTGGATGTGAATTTTGCCATTGATATCAGTAGTTGTTTTAACTTTTCGTGGGGCTATAATTGCAGGCTGTGGTATTTTTACGATCTTCCTTTAATACTTTGGAAGAGTTATTCTTCTTGCTGTGAGCAAGCAATGTTCTGTGCATTGAATGATGCGGTGTATAAATGTAAATTAGATAAGCTACTGGTATAACATAGACACCAAATAAAGATATTTTGTGTGAATCTGGGTTCATTCAAAGTGTGTCTTAGCAAGAAATATGTAATGATTCTCTAAATACCTCAGAGATTTATGAAAAATCCTGAAAGGTATTTAAACTTGTTTCTTTCTTATATTTCTTTTACAAGCATAAAATTTTGTTTTGTTTGCTTCTTTCAATCCATTATATTGAAAAAACACTTGAATCATTTTCATTTTGTGTTTGGAATAGCCTAAATTCACCAAGTTCTATCACTTGTCTCAAGAAACAATCACAACCTGAAACAAGACAGCTTTCTTATGCCTTCTGCTGATTTAGCTTTTCATCCATATTCGTCTCTAAAATAAGAGAAACATTTCTCATCAGAAGAAACTGCTTGGTGATCAAAGAAGCAAGTCAGCTACTTTACAACAAGAACTATCTTTTTGTTTATACTGTACTTGCTTGCAAATAATTCCTGCTGGGCTCCGGGCTATAGGGTGCTGTAAACTAATTACTACATGCAAAGAGATTTTGCCTGTCATATGTAGCTGCAGGGAAGCACCTTTTTATTCACTACTATACCAAGGGGAAAAAAGACTACAGTGGTACCTATTCTATTTCTTAAAAAAAAAATGCTGTTTACTTTTTTATAGACACTGTAATCTTCTAAGCCAGTTAATACTATTACTTTGCTTTAAAAAGAGATGGTTTGGTTTGGTTTTGTCCATTTGGGTTTTTTTGGTAGTGTGTATTAAACAGTACTGAAAATCACAAAGCAAATCAGAATACTGTTTTGATTTAAGAAATCATCTTACAATTACATGATTGCTAAAAAAACAATCTCTCCAACATTGCTTGAGCATTTTTTTCCTTCTTTCCTTCCTGATATAATATAAAATTTACAATAATTATGATCAATTTCTTTACTATATAAAGTGGTACCAACATACCCCACTAAGGCTGAATTGTAAATCAGGTATTTTTCTGCAATTAAGAAAGTGAGGTGTTTTAGAGGAGTGAGCTGCTTCAGAAAAACAAAAAGGGTATTATTTTATCTTTCTAATGCTTACAGAATCCTTTTAAACTCTCTGTTCAAAAGATAAGTACAACTGAGACATAAATGTCATAACTATAATGAGCATTATTATTTTATTGTAACAGTAGAGATAGGTTTATTTAGGGCAGAAGATTTAGCTAATATAATAATAATAATAATAATATGAGTATTCAGTAATTTTAAAAAATCAGCCATTCTTGTGTTTCAAAATTGCATACCTTCATATATCATAAATAAGGTTGCAGTCTTACAGTATAAAAACCAGTCTAATTCTCTTTAAAACAAATAATAATAAATAAATAATGATTCTTCAATATTAATTTAAATTCTATTCTTAAGAATCACTCATTTTATAATTAATGTGGAGGCTAAATATCCTGAACAGTAATGGCTGAACAGAATGCTAGCAGTTACTCACACTTGTGTTTCATCAGATTTTATTAAGATAGCATTTACACATACAAAGTATCTCTTATGTAAACCACAAGAATGGATCTTGAGGGTAATTTACTGAACACTTGGAGGCTACTGAGAAATGCTGAGTCCATGAAAATTATTATAATTTAAGTCATATATTTTACCCCCAGAAAAGTGAGTTTCAGTAGAGGGTGATATGATATTTTGTACCAAACAACATTTTTACATTATTATATTCTTTGGGGATAAAAAAAATCCAAGCTTTCTATTTCTGATATGACAATTGGTTGCTTTCCAGCCATATTTAGAAATATATTAGCTAGTTCCACCAAGTCAAAAGCTTGACCCTTTCCCTAACAACAATGAAATTTCTCCTCAGTATTCTATTTTGAGTACATTTCACCAACTTACATTGAAAATTCTCTGGTCTATTTTATTTTTACAGAATTATCTAACTTTTTTTTAATCAACAAATCAAGTGATAAAACACTACGTGATGTGATATAATTCTAAATTTATTTCTAAGAGTGTAGAAAGAAAAGACCATATGGCTTCAGTGAACATTTGAACTGCTAAGCTGAATCTCAAACTGTTTTCAGCTTCATTCATCACTAATTGTCTCCTGAGGTTTGAACAAATGATTTTAAGAATGACACTACAGAAACCTTCAAAGTCAATGCCTGACAACTATTGTTAGGAAAATAAATACTAAGGACAATTGGATGGCTCTGATGTACTGCAACAACAAGCATAAATTTACAGCCTATATAGCAAGTTATTTGCCTCAGAGGCTTATAGAGAATATCATGCCTTAACAGAGCAATAAGAAAGAAGGAGAGAGGGAGGCTTCACTGACACTTGGATGCAGGGAGATAGGAGTAGGGAGACAAATATTCACATCCACTTAAACTCTTAAAAATGCGTTTCAAAGGATAAAATTATCCTTTAAACATATAAGGCACTTCTTTTTGAAGAAACACAAGGACTGATTTTGACTGATTTTACCACACACTTTGAGGTCAATGGAAGATAACCGTAGTTCATCCCACAGAGCCTGGCTCAAATCACTCCCTGTACAGTGCTTACCATGGGATCAGTAACAGTAGTCACCTTAACACTGGCAAGAGATCCTAGAGGATCTTCTCTGTCCATGTAAATTGGAATGCTAACAAGGAAATTGTAAGCTGACCCTGTAAACTGCTCTGTCCCCCTTATGTTTTAGATCAGCTGCTGTGTGCAGAGAGTACTGACTTCACCACCACTACACCTGTGGGAAAAAAACAATCCTTCAGGCCTAAAGCAAAAGCCATCTGACAGTAGGATTGTAAAAAAATCAGGATACTTAAATACAAATCACACACACAGCCAACACCTCCATATACACACATATGTAAATATAAATATACAAATATAGATTGTATATGAAAAAAACTACTAGCCACTGGAGCTGCTACCTGGGCAAATGTGTTTCCTAAGATGATTCAGATTAATAACTCTATAAACGTCCAGTGCACAATTTTAATTCCATTATGACAAAAAAGAGTATATATTGTCTCAAAACCCAGACCCTGTTTTAGAGCTCCTATACTTCAGCTGAAAATTCATTTTCTATCACATGACACGAACAGTGAGTCATATTCAAAGTTGAATAAGAAAAGCTATTAATATAAATAAATCTAAGCTACAATTATAATTAAAAAATGTTAACTCAAAATAAACAAAGAAAACCTAAACCAGTTTTTAAATACTCTCAGAAAAGCAATATGCTTCAAGCAAAGGTTACTTATCAAATATTCTACATTCTCTTCTCAAACACAGTCCTGTAATTGAACTCTCTGCCTCAGTTCTATGAGTACTATGAAAACAGATGAAAATGCAAAGTTAAGTTCTAGAAATATCAAAATAGTTTTCTTTAGAAGGGGCAGTACAGCAGAGTGAAATACTACTTTTATAGAAGATTAAGTATTGAGTTTTGGCCCATATCACACAATAAATAAGTTTTCTCTGTATTTTAAATTATTTTATGTATTTGAACGCAAATGTAGAACATCTTCCAAGAAACCATTCTTTCTGTTGTCAATTGATCATTTTTATTTTTATTTCATAACACCCTACTAATTCAGGCAAGGAGTCTGATCTCTCATTATTTGCTTCTTTGCTCTTGATCCCTTTCCTAGAGTGTTAATGAAAAGTGTAAGAAGAAGGCCACGTACTGTTTTTAGGTGGCTCACTGGGGCGCTAGGTGTAACTGTCAGAAGCAGGAGAATGTGTTACTTGCAGGCAGAACTGCCTTCTTGAATTCTATCAGCTGCATCAGAACTTCCCTCCCTTTATTTAATCTGCAACACTGCCTATAATTATGTTAAGAATTTTTGGGGAAGACCTGTCTCTTACTCACTGAAGATCTCTACATTATTTTTATTTTTTTGGTTGCTGGAATTATTTTCCTTTGTCAAAATTTTATGAAATAAAGAAACTAACAGTGGCCAAAAGTGGTGTACTGCTATCTAAATGGAAGTTAAACAATACTTGATGAGAAGACCATCAAAATGATAGGGAAAAGTGCACTTCACTTATGTATTTTGTCCATTATGTAGTCTATGCCGTGTGTAAGAAAGAACCTGGTCCTACTTGCTTTCAGATTTCTAAAGTCACAGAAGACACCACAGCCCCTCTCAGTGAGTGGAAGGAATCAGTAGGGATAAGCCTACTGCAAAACACAAACATAAAGGCTGGATTTTTTATTATCATGCTGAAGATTTTTTTTTTTTACCTATAAAAAGTATTTATTTTAATTATTGTTACTGCTGTTGTTGTTTTACTGGGCTATAATTTCCTAATGTATATTTCTGGGGAAAGAATGGGGAAAAAGCGGTGCCGTGCATCTGGAAAAATGGCTCTTAAATTTCTCAGATTTGTGTAGGTTGTAGCTTCACATCTGGTATGAGTCTGAGCCTATCACAGAAGTCACTCCTAGCCAGGTGATGCAAGGTTTGAGTTCTAGTAGACACTATATCCTTTTGAAGAGTCTGACTTTTCTTATCATTCCCTAATGATTTTTTCATGTCTGCCAGTAAGTTAATTTCATTGTATCTTTTCCTAAGCCTATATTTCCTGAAAGTAAATTAGAGGAAAAAAATGTCACCTGTTCTATATCTATCAGGTTCTGTCTTTACACCGCCATCAGTTAAGAGATACCAAATCCCCATGAATTGTTTTGTAAAGGTTTTAGAGAACGTCATTATACTGGTTAGACATATTTTTTCAATTAATGGCAATGTAAGCAACAAAACAACGGCAAAATGCAGAAATGTACTCAAACTCATACTCTATCACTTTAATGAATGCATATTCATACATGTCTCTCTCTCGAAATTAAACATTTGGAAGCAATCTCTTAGAATTATGTGTAAAAATGACATTTGACCACTTCATTAAATAGTTTAGTGAGGCTATCATTTTTAAAGCTCTCACTTAGCTGCTTATTTATCCTGAATAGGCTAAGCCCTGCGCTCTCCATTAGCATTCAACAGGAAAGTATGGGAAGTGCTAGGTATCTGTAAACAAAAGATTAAAATGCCTGGATGCCTTACATGGCAGACTAAATGGATGCAATTATCACAGGATTATAGAGAAAGATGAGGTATTCAAAATCATCACCACTTGCTGATGAAAAGCAAATGAGAGATGCTTCAGTGGAAAACTGTGATCTGTCCTTCAAAGAAGATTTCTTATAAAATCTAGAGTTCAGATTTAATCCCTTTGGGATGACATACATGGTAAATTAACCCATTTTCCTCAGAAAAAGTAAGGCATTTACTGATTGTACATTTCATATGAGTAGATATTTTTTAAATATTGTATATTGGTTTCTTTAGTATATAAGTATGTTTAACAACTATTACTATCAAACTGACCCATACATAATATAGTAACACACAAAATATAAAAAATGCCACTGAAAGAACTTGATAAGAAAATCTAATTTAAAAATCACTTATGGAACAAAGACAACAGAATATTATCTGCATCATGGAAGAGTTCCATTAAAAAAAAAAGAAAAAAAAAAAAGAAAATGTAGAATAGGAATGCCTTCTTCCTGCAACAGGAAAAGAATAATGGGGGTAAGGGTGTGGGTATGTGTCTGTTTGTTACTTTTCAGAGCAGACTCACTGCATTGCCTGGCAATGTATAGATTCCTTACAAGAATTTTTTTTGCTATTGATACATCTTAGAGTACACGAAAAATATTCTTGCTGGATAGACTTTGTTATGGATTGTTACTCCAGAAACCAACAGACTGCAGAAAAAATATCAACTCAGTCGTAAGAAAAAGGAAACACCAGCGGGAATATGCTGGAGCATAGGAATTATAGCTGTAGGTTCTCTCTGGGTGGCTCAATTACATGCAAATAAGAATTTCAATTAAAATTACTACAAACTTGGAGGAGACAAGGATTGCACATGTATCCATTCAGAACCTTCTGGTTTCTTACTATTGGAATTGTTGGCATTGGTTTTTCCAATTTAATTCAATTACAGAAGTTGTAAAAATCATTAGCAATAATATTGTTATCATGCCAAACTCATATTGCCTTCATTTTACTAGTAGTTGTGCTCACAATGTCTACTAGTTTTGTTCACAGTGCAAAAAATAAAAGAAAATTACAGTGCAGTTCATGTAGCCACTCATACTGAAGAGGTGAACGCATTTGGAAATTTGTTCTGACCCAGCTACATTTATTCAACTGGGGTGATCTAATCTCAAACTACTACAAATGGCAATGATCCTTTACAGTTTTGGAAAGCAGACAGAAAGTGAAATAGGACATAATCAGTTCTATTATTAAGTCAAGCAACAATCAATATCAGTAATGCATAATCACTAGATCTCTTGAGTAAACTGAAAAAACAAATCACTTCAGCTTCATGCTCTTAAGAATCCTGTTTAGTCATATCTAAACACTCATTCAGCTATGAAATTCCTCTCAGTCTCAGGCAATGCAAGATTTCTCTTTTCTGTTATATTTATCTGATAACATCAGTAAAATCAAGCAGTTCAAAAAATACTGCCTATTCCTTTCAGATTTGCCTGAGCAATTACTGTCTAACTACATGAAACAGTACTAGTTTTCCATATTTTACAGTCCAACAAGAGGAAGCTGGCAACTATAAAAGTATATGTTTTCAAATACTTGTTTAAAAAATTTTAGTTTGACTCTGCATTGTAAAACTTCAAACAAAACATTTTCTTTTCCCTACAAAGAAAAACTGTTCAGAATGACAAAATATAAAGTGCACTGTATTATCACAAGCACTTCTCAAAATATATAACCTGATTTTTAATTTTAGCCACAAAAAATTAAATCAGAGAGTAAGGAAAAGATAAATGCTAAATAGATGGACAATATTTCTTTCTTATTCATTTTCACGCGCAAAATATTCCTGCTTCTGAAATTTAAAGAAAAAGACCGAAAATCAAATAGTTGCTGTTTTGATTTGGATATATTACTTAAAAGCACACCTTCCTGAACAAACTTATTATGTAGGGTGCTTCCAACATACTGCACGTTCAGCCAAGTTCAACTGCAATAATTCAGTCTTCAAGTTATATTCTCCCTGTAGGAATACATATGTAATTCATTCTGGTTTATCCTTAAAAAAAAACCAAAAAACAAAACAAAAACCCTCAATCATTCATTAAGCAACAAACAGAGAATAAAAGAATTATGGAGAAACTTCTAGTATTTTACCCATGCTTCTTTGATTAAGGACTGACAGAATGGACCCAAAACTTGCACTATTTGAATATAACAGTACAATTAGTCCATCGAAGTTAAGATTGCTTTATATTATGACTGAATAATTTTTTTCCATGCTGTAAGGCAATTTTTTATACATACATCCTTGATGGCAGAGTGGCTTTAAATTTGAGAATGAAGAAGGAAAAAGTTCATGCAAAAGAAAGGTATTGTTTTCTGTAAATGAAACAGTTGTAATACATTAGGCAATTCAGCAAAAATATTTTCACCTGACCACAAACCCTCTTTTCTTGCTGTTCTTTAAAACAAAACCAAAAATCAGTGGTTAAACTATTGTACTGATTTTTTTGACCTGAAAAAAAGTTGAATTTTAATCAGATGAAAAAATATATTAAAAATAATGCAAAAAACCTAAATATTCTGATGGATTTTCTTGGGTTAATTAGGTGAAAATGCCAGCAGTATTATTGTAAGCATGAAACAACTAAGCCACATGTTGATTTTACGAAGTATTCTCAAAGGAAAGGGTGTCACTTACAATTTAACTAAACATATTTGCTTTTATGTCATGATTTAATATAATGTAAGACTGCATGAGACACAGCAAATTCGTATCTGGATTGCCCCTAGAAATATTTTAAATTTATATGCACTATCTTTTACTGAATCTACATAGTCAAATATAATATATAGATAAATATATGGTTAATTTACTGAAAAATACTAATTATCATAATAAAATATATACGTTCACATTACATTATATGATTAGTTATATGCACCAATTATTTATGTGCATTTTTATGCCTTTTTAAAAATGGATATCAAAATTACATGCAATAAGTAAAAGTAGAATAATATTTGTCTGTGAGGTTTTTAATAATGACAGCAGAGTAAACAGGTAGAGACACTTTTAAAGATACGTATGTACAAAATTGTTTTGAGCCTCTGACTTCAAATGCAAAAGGTGACATTTATTATTACAGATAAAACTGCTTAAACATCAGCAGTTATTAAACATGTCTAGGAAAAAACCCAAACAACAACCTTTACCTAAATCGAAAATCACCTGTAGCTCATTAAGAATCAAAATTTGTCTTTATTTTTTTTCTTCCCATATTGTTGTCTTCACCTGAAAAATGCATTAACTAATATTTTCATGATTCTTAAAATTTATTTTTCACAAGAACAGAAGCCTACCTGTTTACCACTCTGTCTTTCATAATTTATAGCTATTTTAATCAACAACAACTTTCAGTCTCAACACATCATTTAACCTAATTGAACTGCTAGACATAAATTCATAAATCAGGAATTATTAACAGGGAAGTAGGGAAAAACTTACCTAATTGTCACTTACTACAGTAAAATAAATATTCAGGTGCATATTCTGAACCAACTTAGATGACAGTTGCAGCTTTTGTTTCATAATGGTCATGATGCCAGTAACATTCATAGAGGCCCAAATTCAAGGCCATATTTTTCACCATTGCTTCAAATACTAACTCAAAAAACCCAGGAGAACATTTTGTCCTACCTATGTTCACCTCACTGAAATATCTTTTTCTGCTTAACTGTGTTCCATGTTGTTTGCTGTTTTATACATTCAAGTGGACCTTAACTAAAGTCTACAGAAGTTGATGGAAGTATTTTCCATGGTCTTTGGGGATGCTGTAATAGACCTACAGTCTAGAGTAAAATTACCCAAATCTATGCATTGAACTGTGGATTTATCTGATGCACAAAGAATTTACACAACAGACAGTGTAAACAGGTTGATGAAATGCACAGAACATGAAATAAAATTACATTACACAGCACCACCTATGAAGTAGATTTACAATTTTACTAAAATTTTCACAATAAGTACGACTGTTATGATAATAAATATTAACATGAGAAAATCAGAATGCCTGCTATTTTCCACACTGACAATTTTTTTCCTCAACACTGCTGCTCTCTGAACCAGGGAAAAGAGATAATGAAAGTTATTACAAAAACATATTCTGTTTCTGACTAGTATTAGTACTAGCATTTCATATGAAGATGCAAAAAATTGGAAGTTGAAAAGTACAACAGAATTGAAAATTGCCCACACGCTACTGAGAAAGTTTCTTTATAATCTCCACCCATTGTTTCACACATGAAGTACTACCTCAGATGCACTTGTATATCTAATCATTACAGTTTTATTGCAAAGCATTCATTTTTTATTTTAGCCTAAGAAAAGTTTCAGAGGTTAATTAACAATCTACAAGTACAAAAGTAAATTCTCTTTTCTGTTTTGAATTTGCTTTTTTCAATTTGATTTAACATTCTTTCCTCTTCTGTATTCTGAAAAAGGGTAAATAATAAAGTATAATTTATCTTCTCCACATAATTCTCTCTTCATTATAATTCCATCATTTCTCCTTTATGTTCCTATTCTCTAATTGAATACTTTTACTGTTTTAAAAGGACTTATTTTATACAACATAATTTATTTTTTTTTATCCCAGACTAAAGAATACTTGGATTTTTAATTCTACTAAAACTGCACACATTTGAGCTAAAGTAGTTATCTTTCTGTCATGTGGCAACAACAAAAAATAATGCTACTGTGTGTTATGAAGAGTGTTATCTTTTAAAAATGCCATAATTATGAATAACTAGCAAGCATTTTGATATCTTGAAAGCATGAAACAATACTCTATTTTTTTTAAAATTAAATGCATCTATTTTTTCCCAAAATCTGATTTTTTTTAATATATGTTAAAAATTTGAATAACACATTGTTTATACTTGTTCCAAGAAATGCTTCATTGTCTTTAAAGCTTCGTTGCCTTTAAATTATTCCTGAATTAAGAACGACTCATTAAGAAAGTCTAAAATGATAGTAAAAATAATACAATTCTATAAGTTTAATATGTAAAATAACTTGACTCCTTCCGAGCACATTCATTGATCTGCTCCTAGAGCCCAAACTGTCAAATCTAACGAAAAGTAATTTTAGCACGCATTCTCCTTTATATTCCCCAAAACACACCTTCAAGAAGGTTTGAGAAAATCATAGAAACTGAAGTCCTGATCTGGAACTGTCAAAGAAAATCAGCAAATCTATGTCTGTTGATGTAAGACTATTCAAAGAATATGCACAGTGTGCATTAGCAAAACATTAGCAATATCTTAGATCAACTTTTTGAAAAAACACACATTGATGTTTAGCCCATGCTCTAACACATGGGGAACAAAATGCCTTCATGCTTCCAGGCAAGAAATAATCTTTGTTATATAAGAAATAATAGATCCATGTAAACCTTAATGATTACATATATCTTTACAAATGATCACCTAATTTTTTTCTGGAGAATGTCTCGTATTTGTGATAGTCTAAAATCCCATGTGCTATCACTGTCATGGGCTTCATCAGGTTTTCTAATATTCCTAAACTGAAAGGGTGGACTGAGTTCTCAGAAACTATTTTACATAAATACTAATCAAGCTGACACATCTTCAAAGACTACATTTAGCCAGTTTTCCTATTTTAAGAAACCTCAAAATCCTATGTAAATGACAGGAGCTGCATAGGCATTGCATTCATTCTTCACTTAATTATTTTTAAAATAAAAACACTTGTGAACCGCTGCCTTTGTAAGATTACTTATAATTCTTAAACTTCATGATATAATATCCTATATTTTCCCTTAAACTTCATGATATAATATCCTATATTTTCCCTTACCTTGAAAGGTGCTTTATTAGGAAACCCAGTCTGCAAGTGTTCGGTGTAATTTAGTCCAACAGTGTGTAATTCTTTATTAGGCCTTGCAAAGTTGCTCCTACTGTTGACTGGCATGATTGCAATAATAGGGGATTCATATGCACTACTGAATAGAAGATCTTTCCATCTCGGTCCGAACAAAACTTTTACAACGGTTATTCTGTATCTATGAATAAGACTGTAAATTCGTAACATAAAACACTGATAGTCTATTCTATACTAGTAAAATAAAGTAATAAATTAATAATTATTTCCCTTTAAGAGAATAAAACACAGTATAAGAGAGAAAGGTACTTGTGAAATTCAAATGCTCTCTCTTTTAAAAGTGAAACACCGATTGATTTCCTCAATTCATTCAAGAGTATGTCACCAGTTGCAGGGAAGAGGTAGATACTGCAGAGGACCTCCTAAAGGCACATAATGAAATGTGAAATCATATTTTGCAATTTAAAAATATATGGAATTCTTACAAAAATGTTTGGTCAGTCAAAGGTTGTATAAAAAATCTAGCCTTTCTATTCAATTTGCAACAACCTTCTTTTTTAACATTTAACATCACAGCAAAGGAAATATCTAGTTTAGAGTGCATAGCAATTCACTATTGCCCTTCACCATACATTAAATGTCACCCATCAGAATGACATGAATAAAAAAAATTATTACACTAGAGTCACTACATAATAGGATATCTGTTAATATAGTCACATTGAATGTGATTTTTATATAGAGAATAAGCCATTAAAACATTTTCAAAACCAACATTATGTTTCTTTCCGCTTTTAAAATTGTCAAAATAGAACATCCTTTAAATAAAACCAGTAAACTAACAACTTTAATTGGGATAATATGGGTTCATGTGGAGTATTTTGGAGTATTTATTGATAGTATTTTTGCACTTATATGTCACTCTGAGATTAAAAAAGTTTTGCCGTCACAAATTAAGACCTGGAAAATTGTTGGTTTATGGTTTGTTTTAGGGGGTTTTAGTTGCCTTTTTCTTGGTGTGTTGTACTTTGTTTTTCCACCCTCTCCAAAAAAAAAGGGAGCAGAATCCTTTTGTTTAATATTTGTACCTAATGTAAATATATATAAATAATTCTTCATTTAAAGTACTTGATTCATGTCTCACCAAAAATTTACAAAAAATACTGCTCTTCCCCAATAAACATATAATTCTATGAACTTCCACGGTTATATCTGTATCAGTAAGTGAAGGGAACGACTCAGAGTTCAGCGATGGCATGTAATCACCCATACAGTGTATTTGTTAGGGCATTCCTGTTCACAGTTTTGGCCTATGCTACACTCAGATAATGCCCAGATACGGTTTAAAGAGACAGGAAATCCTGGTAAGCACTGTGGGTGGGATAACTGGGATGGTGGAGTATTTAATCATATGGAACTTTCTGGCCCTGTGGGCCAGAAAGCAAGCCCTGGACTCCAGCCCTTGCACAGTACATACATAGTCTTTAGAATCCACTGTGTTATTATCAAAACCAGCGAGAGCTTTCACACCAAATGCTGCAGGAACATGATAGGACAATCATATTAGTGACAGTTGACTACAAAATGCTCCATCCTTTCTGATTATACCATTTCAATTCTCAGCTGTACTAATAATTGTACAAATATTTCAGTTACTGCTAATGGAACAAGCAGGCTTTCTTCAGGAAAGATCGTGGTTAAAGGAATTCAAACACAAGACACTTTTTAAATTTGATAATAACTGCAACTGACCTACTAGGGTTTTCTTCAGGGACCCTGCTGAACTGCAGCTCCATATCCTGATCATGGATAAGTACTTGAAGTTGTTTTGGGTTTGGATTTTTTATTTGTTTTATTTGTTTGGGTTTTTTTCCTTATCTAGAAATCTTTCTCTCACCTTCACATAAAACCCGGAGGCCTAGATATGAGCTACATATAATATATTCAGCTCAGTATTAATGAGATACCAGTACTTCTTTGATTGACAGCATCGATAGTCAGGAACTCACATCCTCACATGACCACAACTGAGCTGCCTCCTTCACAGAGCTATCAGTGAGCTAGATTTTGCCCATCCAGCTCTCCAATTTGATAAAACTATGTCAGGGTACTAAGTATTTCAAGTCTTGACTCAGTAGAGTATTTCTTTCAGATTTTTTCCAAGAAACTGTGATTCTAGAAGTATTTCAACAGCGTGGAGACTAGATCCAAACTGTTTCTGGGCATATGCAGTAACATTCTTTTCTACAGAAACAGACTATGCACAGGCCTTTCTCTTCTTTTCTGAGGAAGGACAATCACATCAATTCTTTTATTACTGAGGACCACTAACGTGACTTCATTCTGTACTTAGCCCTGTCATTTGACTCAAAACATACTGTTTCTAGTACCACATGGCCTATCTGAATCTAATCTATAATCTTCCCTCTGACCAAACTGCCAAAACAAACGTTTGTTTGAACATCATAGAGATTCAGCTGCTGTACCACCAATGTCTCAGAGGTAAAGGCCCCCCAGGCAACTTGTGTGTTTCTGCAAAGGCAATAAATGCATACTCCTGTCCCATATAACTGCAGATTTTTCAATCAAGTTTCAATACTTAGAAACACAGTCCTTTCCACATAAACTAATCTGAAATGTAAATTTTCAGATTTTCTTCCTTTTTTTTTTTTTGTTCCTCATATCCACTGATCTTCTCCAATAAAAAGACAAACTTGGAAGTGATTTTAATGTCACTGCCATAGGATAACCTGTGTAGTAATTCCACCAGTTCCAACTGAATCTTATCCAGACTTCACATGAGAATAGCCTCAAGGCCAAAATCAATACCTCTCTTTCAAAGCCCTCCTCAAAGTTCCTTTGCTTTATAATGTAAACAGCAAACTGAAATGGGCTCCTGCCTACATAGCTGAAGAACTATAACTGCTGAACCTAACTTTTTAAGAAATTTACTCATTTTTAACTTCATTTTCTGCATACCTCATAGAAATTTTGCTCCTATTTAACTATTTAAATTATTTAAATACTCCTTTTGAACTGTGAATTCTTTAAAGCAAGTATTTGGTGTTGGCTGTGTAACAACATGACGTGACCTTGCTTAGTGATGCCCTGAAAGCTGTCCTGTGTTACAGGAAAGCCCAATTACGCTTCCATTACCACCCAGAGATCTTCACTGCTTTCACCTGTGGAGTCATTTAGATTTGTTCATAGAGGTACAACACCATCATTCTTACTGGTGTTGACATTTGCCTTTGTTCAGACGCAAATGACTATACAGTATAGAAGGCAGGATGATGAGGAAGGTGTATGAACATTAAAAATCCCCATCGTTTAAGATGAAGTCAGAATTGAGCTTTTAGCAGCAGCTGAACAGAACAATATGAGGAGCCTCTGGTATGCATCTACCTACTAAGTACCTTTTTCTAATTACAGTTACATTTGAAGCAAGGTGAAAATTCCTTTCATTACCATAAATGAAGGGCACACTGACCAGATTTTGACAAGATTAAGTACTGACTCTCCTCTAACATATCCATTTAGAAGAAGAGGAGAGCAAGAGAGATAAAGTAAGAGAGAGAAGTGTGTGGAGGATAAATATGACAAATTTGAAGCCTTTTTCAGGTACTTTTCCAACTTGAAGTTAAATTTGCCAAGCTCTGTAAGCACAGCAAAGCAGCGCAATGCAAAAAATTCTGCTGCCTGCTTCCATTTTTCTTCTGGACAGGGCTCATTGGTTACATTGTGTCAGCCACAAAACCAGAGAATTTTCTAAGCAGTGAAATTCCTTCCAAAGCAACTTCTCCGAACCTGCATTACACTTTAAGCCTTTTGATTTTCCTTCCGAAATATCTACCAATAAAATTGCTCCAGAACATGAACTAACTGCTGCACTACCTGCTAGCTGAAAACTGTTTGATATCCCTGGTGATGGGGCTCTAGTACAGAACACTATACCTTTACTTCTACAAACCAAACAAGTTAAAAGTAAATAGGCATCCTGTTCTGTGTAAAGCTAAAGCCATCTCTCCTAAGAAAGGACAAGAATATCTGGGAGAATGGAAAAAAATTGTAAAACCTTCTATTGCTATCTACCACTTCACTATTCACTCCATAAAGTCTTCCATGCAGCATTCCTGCCCCACATAGCTGAGGAAAGAAGAAACCAAAATGGAAAGAGGCAGTAGATCTGGGTGGTCTTCTTTCTTTAGTCTCCTGAGATTATATGAATGATCTCATCAAGCTGAAGCAACATTGTGTTCATGTTTCTTTCTCACAGCTAGTGGCTATCTGTTGCAAAGCCTTTACAAAAATCCTGAATGGCAATTGAAGGTGCCACATGTCTAATGAGCACACAAAACAAAACAAACAGTATGGTGAGAGTCATGTGCCAAAACAAACCTACTTAATAAAAATTACTTACATCTGAACTTGTCTCTAATGTTCTGTAAGAATTATTAATGAAAAATTTTTTGATATTTTAAACACTTACTGTTTTCTAATAAAATCACCTATATTCCTTAGCTGATGTGGGATTTTTAATCAAGCCTTTGTTGCTAAAGACAAAACTTTTGATAATACTGTAATAAATTACAAAGAGCAAACACACAAACAAACAAACAAAACAACATAACAAAAAGACACCCACTATTCTTAAGCCTGAAAATGCGTTACTAGATTTACACTAAAGCAATTTCAGCATCATTTGAGTTAACACTGAGTGACTTCCATACATGAAACAGAAATGCTTAAAGGACACCCTACAGATTTCATTTCAGTGTCAAAAACAATTATCATACTTATTTTTTCAAACTGATTTCTGATCAGGCCCTGTCAGTGCTTAAATGACTCATACTCTCTAATGAGTTAGAGACAGAAGCCTTGCATAAGCAAGGTAAACTTCTGGAAACAGCTTAATCAGAAACATCCGGAGATAAATAATTCCCATATGCCTGTCTACAGGAAATTCTAGGGAGCAATCTTATTCCTCTCCAGATAGTGAATAACACTTAAAGTCAAGAAATATTCACTTTTTATTCCCTCACTTCTTTTAGAGATATGCTTCTGGTTTGAAGTATAATGTTTAACCATGACCCAAGTCTAATAATTTTTATCTAAGAAAGAAATGCTCTATCTTTCAAAGATGTAAAGTTCTTTTAAATTTATTTTGTTTTGGATGTTTTCTTTTTCTGTTTTTTTTTTTTCTCCTCCAATTTAGCTCTATTTACATGTCTACTTAAATTTATTTTTCAAATATAATGTATTATGACGACTGAGATAAAAGATATTTAGAAAATTCGGAAAATTTGCAAAAATTAAATTATTTCCACTTCTGAATTCAGAAACCTATGCTTAGTAAAAAAAACCCCAAAACCAAAAAAAACCCACCTTATATTTTAACAGACAAGTTCCACCACTCCAAACAACTGGACAATTAACTATTCGGTTATAAATATCTAAAAGTATTCGAGGATTGTATCTGCATTTTTAACACTACATAACAGCACAAGGTCTATTTTAGAGAATAAAGGAGTAAAATTCGTAAAATACTTTTGTTACCCAAGTTTTCCTATCCTTCAAGTAATCCTGAAACCAAATAATCCAACAGAGAACTCTCAAATACTATCTACATAAGCTGCTATTTCATTCCACTGAACATCTGTTCCTAGAATTTTCTACAAGGTTAATAACCATCGTATCATCTTGGATTTTCTTCCAATGGTTTACCTCTCCCTCTTCATTTAGATGAAATAAAGAAATTCATTGCATATGGATCCACACATTTAGCAAAAATATAATGATCATTTTTATATGTTTGGCTTATTTAGCATGAAAACTGCTATTCAATCCTTCAGCCATTTCTGCTCAATATTATTTTATTTTCCTGGGCCCTCCAGAAGAAGGGTAAATAGAAATCACAACTGGTAACATTCAATTTTCCATCCCATCACTGTAACCTCTACTTTTTTAATGAAAAACCTTTCACTGTTAGTCAAGGGTTCCAAGCAGGATGCATACAGGAAATTACTTGCATAAATAAAATGTCTCCTAAATCAGTTTTCTGTTTTGACTTTGGGGGAAAACAAACAAACAAACCAAAACAACAACAAACCAAACTAAACCAAACAAACAAACGAAAATACCACCCAACAGTTCAGCTGCTGGTTGAATTAATTTTCTCATATATCAGGCACTCTGTAAATTCAGTCACTGGTGCTAATGGAAAAGGAATCAGTCAATCAGCTAACTTGCACATTTTCAAATTACCACTCACACCCAATTACTAATAAATTCTTTTGAAAATGCTGTGTACCTTCTTGGACTCTTGACTCTATTCCCATTCCAGTAGATCCTTGTGTTCTGTTCTTTTGGTAGGGGTACTACATATCTCATGACAATGAGATTTTGCATATCTCATGAGAAAACTGCTGCTATGCATTATGGTGAGAGTTAAGAGTTTCCTTCTCTCCAAAAATACTATATATGCCAGAGAAAAACACATGAAAGAAACCAAACCTAAATTAAAGCAAATAAACTTTCTGTCCCTTAACTCCAAAAACATAAGAGGCACTGACCTTTCTCAAAAGGATCATTTCAGCTTTAAAAACATTCAGCTTCATGCATAGAGGAACCCTTCTCTTTAGGCACATTTAAGGTTACATGCTATCGTCTGCTAAATAAATACACAAAGTACCAAGCCTAAACTTGTGTTTTCTTTTCTTGCCACATATAGAGGAAAAAACTGTTTTGACAAAACAGAATTAAATGACCCAATATAAAAAAAAAAAAAGGAATGTTCAGCACTTTTTCTGGAGACTCAACTTATTTCCAAGCAAGCTGCTTCATGAAAGCAATCCAATATTCCTCTCATGCACTATATATGATGGTAATTAGCAAGGACTGTTAAAAACAAGGATGAACTCCTGCACTGTAAAGAATCTTTCAAAACTAAGAAAAATTGTTCCTCAGATGGTTTCTTACAAGCATGGACTATGAAATTATTTGCTAACGGATGTAAACACAGTACAGAGAAATTAACAAATCACTGCCCATGGCAGATACGAAACATTATTTTGTGTGATGCTATAAAACACTTGACAAAACAGGGTTCAGATATTGACTCACTTATGGAAGTTGTTTCTCCAAGACATGTGAAAACACAAAATTAGGTAGATGACAACTACTTTGCTTTCAGTTAAACCCAATTAGATAAAGACAATTACAAATTTTCAATGAGAAATGTCACTGTTTTGACAGTGACACTATTTGACAGAGATACTTTCAAAAACAATTTTCATAGTATGTATGTTTATAACATTATAACTTGGCCATAGAGTGTGCAAAAATAAAGTCACGGGAAACTGGGCATGTAAACTCAATTATGAGTGTGTAAGACAGGATTATGTGTGTCTGACAAGCAATGATAATACAGTGTGGCATAATATCTTCCAGCATCTCCAAGCTTTTTCTAAAGATGAAGGAAATGCAAATGTAATTATTAAACTGTCACAGATAGTTAGAAATAATGATTTAGATAAAAAGTGAATGGCATTCAGACAGATGTCTAGAAATGAACTCTGTGGAACACAATGAATCAAGCAGAAAAATTCTAGTCAGGCAAAAATCAAAATAGAAGAAGGCCACCAAGTACATTCATTATTTCATCAGCTATTCACCAATGAAAACGTAGAAGATTTTACTAGTGAAGATGGTTTATCCAACTGAATCTTCTCCAAGAGCTTTAGTGAAGACCCTTGAGATCCTAAGATTCAAGATACTGTTGAGATTCAAAAGTATATATAGGATCCTGACATGTTTGGGCAGTGAAATACTCCGTGTAACATGTAAATAAGTAACTGAAACAAAGAAGAAATCACAGAATGAAAAGTAGTTCAACATGACTTTTGAAGCAACTTTCCATAAATACCCTCAGATTCTATAAAAGACTGCATTGCAATATTCCATCAATATGGAGAGGAAATATATGTTTTAAAATATGTAACACCTCTATGTAGGAAGTCATACAAGTAAAGTCAGAATGGGTACTTAAGTAAATGAAAATGGAGAGATTGAGCTGATGGTAGCAAGAGAAACAAAATTCCTTAAGAATGAAGAGTTACAATTCAGCCAGTCAAAATACCTAGGTTCTTGGAAAATTAGTAATTGTAGAGCCTTGCAATGTCTTTCAGAATAATGAGAAAAAAAAGTAACAGAAAGGATGGAAAGAGTTTCTAGGCTATTTTTAATTTTACAGAACATTATTAAGATACTTCTGTACTCTTCATTTAAAAAAAATAAAATCTGATTGAGGTAATCTACAAAGGAACAAGAGTTAACCTAAAACATACTGGTGAAGCAACTGGGACAAAAAATGCATATTACAAGGTGCTTTCCTTAAGGCAGAAGTCACCAAACCTACCGCTTTCCTAAAATACCCACATCATGAGAGGAGAAAAAAAAATCAATTTCTTGACAGAGGAACCCAGAATTGATTCTCTTCAAGTGAATATATTTTTCTTCTTCAACATGCATATGGAGATTTAGCCAATGGGGAGTACTGTATTTTCTGTTGGACTGCTAAAGCAGCTGGTTATGATTTTTTCAGCCAACCTCAATAAAGTCATTTTGGTTTTTTTTGCTGGGAGCAGTTTCTTCATAGTTTTGATGCACGGCAAGTAGTTTCTGGGATTTCAGACTGGTCTACCACAACCATAGCAAGGATTTAGAGAACTGGGGATTTTTACCCCTAAAATTTAAGGAGGATATTTATGTTAAAAAGTTTAAAAGATAAGAAGTATTCTCTTACTGTGATCTCTAATAGTATTGTAGCAGGGGTTATTATGTAGATACTGTGCTCGTATGTAGACTCATAGACCTAGTGGAAGTCTTGTCTCTTCTTGAACAGCTGAAGGAGATTGGAAACATTCAGAAGTGGTTCAAGCAAATCTTGAGGGGTTAGGATGAGGGGTCCATACTGAGTTGCTTATTTATAAACTATAAATTTTATAAACTGACATTAAATTTTGCCTGGAAGAGTCAGAGAGATCAAAGCATTCTTCCAAGTGTCAAAATGCAAAGTGAGAGACTGTTGCTTAACTCATTGCCATCCAAGTCCTTCTTTAAGCTACATATCCACATCCAGAACATTTAGAGTATATAACACTGATTGTGATCTAAATCTTAACTTCTCAAAATAATTACACAACCTAGAGGATGACTATGAGAAGGAATTATAATTCCAGTATATTTTGCATTTTTTCATATAGAAAAGAGACAGATCATCAGATCTGCATGCTAGCCACAGAAAATTACTTAAATACTTAAATACTGTTATTAATTATACAGATTTATGCTAATATAAATGGCATACAGTGCATTAAACTGTTTAAACAATTTAAAGCTGTCATCCACATTTTGGGGAAAGTGATACTTAGAAGTATCTGAGCATATTTGAATCATGGGCAAGTCTTGCTTACAAAATTTCCAGTGACTGCTATCCAGGCAAGATAACTGTACAATTTCATTGTTAGAATATTTAGAAGGATAGACTAAGTAAAGAACAGGTACTTAATAATTTGCTTATGAGTGCAACAAATTAAGATATAAGATATAATTAAGATGTCTTCTTTATATTACCTCATCTATTGAAACTTCATTTGAATGATAGAATTACAAAATTAAAATTTTGTAGGTCTCAGGTAAAGGAGAAGAAACTTAGTTCAGCAAGTAAGCTTTCTAGAACATTCACACAAAATACTAGGATTTCTTGGTAAAGCTACACAAACATATATTTTCTAACAAAAAAAGTTTTAAAAGCCATCAAAGAGAAAGAAAAATTCTCGTCATGCCATGTGCCTGGTTCATTTGACAAAAAAACTCAGTGTTCCAGAGGTTGGCACAGTTACTTCTTTTTTTTCACAGTAAAGATGATCTCTAGAATTAGCAAGGATTTGCTTTTCAACCAGAAAAAAAATTATATGAAAAAAAGGAGACTATATGAAATCTTTTGGAAGCAATCAACTAAGGGTCATCAGGTGCAACTTGATTTCAAAGACATAAAATATTCTGATTTTGAAATAATTGCTATGGAACAATTTTGGGAAGTGTGTAATTTTTGGCATGTTTTTAGCCTTGTCTGCTTGCACAGCATTTTATAGTATAGTTACAATATCCCCACTTGCATTACAATTGAAGCAAACTTAAATCTTTGCATTACAATTGAGGCCAAAGTATCTTAAAACTGTAAAATTATATGAGAAGCAGATTTCAGTGTTGACACCTAGATTGCCCTATTGGATGATTAATCTATTCCTGAAAACTTCTCAGCATATGCTGAAGCTCTCTAGGGAGACTTCAGGAGATAAAATTCTCATAGAAAGAATGCTTGTTAAGAATAAAGGGCAACATGCTAACTTCCAACTTGAATAATTATCAACATAGTAATTTAGGAACCAGAGCCCCATAGTAACTGGAAAAGTAGTTTCCTCTCATTCTCTCATTCATTCCTTTCCATCAAGGTAGTTTTCAAGGAGTAGCTTGAAAATCACTCAGACAAGCTTAAGGATAGAAATCAGCTGATCAAAAATATAAAATAAAAATGAAGACTTATGAGATGTAAAAGGATATGCATGCACTCCAGAGAGACTTAATGCTCAGGCATATGTTACAGTCTGAAGCAGCAGGCTATTCCTAAGCTTCTTCACAGAGAAAAGATTAAGATAAATGTGTGGAGACTTTTTAAAACTTGTCTTCTTTAATTATGTTTTATTCCAGCTGATAAGAGAAAAAAATAATTTGTTGATGAGGCAACATTCATTGTGCTCTCATCAGGGCTCACGAGGAAATGGAAAAATAGGCAATAACAAATGCTTTGGCAGCTAGAAGCATCACAAGGGCTTGACTTAGGAGATGTAGAACAGCATAATTCCAAAGGGAGGATAAGGCAGGAAGTCCTAGCATAAGAAATGTGTTTCATGTAAAGGCAAATTAAGTCCTTTAAGATGACAGCCCATTACTCAATATTAGCAATTAGGGCAATGAGCACAGTTTCATGAATATTTGGACAATATTCACTGATACTTCAGACAGCTCAGTGTAAGAAGCATAAGAGCTCAATAGTGGACCATTTTACCAGGATAGGTTATCTGCTTTACATCTGATCTGTAAAAGTGAAGCACCTTGTTAAGGCAGCTGTATCTCTTCCAGTTTTGAAGATAGGTCACTTAAGAGTAAATGACTTCTTTATGACAGACAGATATGTCCACAAAAAAAAAGACCTTACTATGCAGAGAAATCCTTCAGTGTGCAAGGAATAACTTGAAATCCGGTAAATTAGGCATAAAATTATTTGGTAAAAATATTTAAGGAATTGAGTCAACAACATATGTTTTCAGAAAAGATACAAAAAGACATGGATGTTTAAAATTATGCATAAGAGACTCAAAAATACAATACAACCATCAGAAAACCCAGCTAAAAATTAATTTTGAAAGTCATTTATAGGAAGATCTATGTAAATAACACATATTAAGCGTTTTTCAAAGCTTAAAACTGGTTTTCTTCATATTGCTTACACAGAAAGGGAAGGATCCTCCAGTTACCAACAGATTAGATTTTGCAGGCAAAAACCAGGAAGCGTCTTTTTCTTGTACACAGACTGATGGAAAAGAGGGGACAATATGTTTCTATGAAGTTGATATACACCACTGCAAGAAAACAGCATGTTGCTTAGAAATGAAACAATGGTTTGCGGCAACAGACAGAAATAAAAAGAAATTCTGCTAATTGAGATTTTTGATTATACGGATCAGAAAATGGTACTCTACTGAAGTCTTATTTTTCCTTCTAATCATATCTAAACTGTGAATTCAACCGGTATTCTAAATCAAAGAAACTAGTAAAGGCAGAGGCATAAAGGTAAGGTATTAGAATGCAACAGGATTTCAGATGAGTCAAGACACTGCTGGCAGACACAAAAAGACAATGCTATCTAGCACCAGAGACATATCTATTACTGTTGCCACAAGAGGAAAAAATACTATGTGAATTTCTCAGTTTACAGAAAATGAATAGGCTTAATGTCAAGCAGACTGGGTTTATGTATCAGTCATCAGTCTGTACAAGAAAGAAAGGAACGTTCAGAGACTAACCACCGTAACTACTGAGATTCAACAACAGCGACAAACAAGATTAAGAGGTTTTTGTATCTATGGAGAAGTCACAGTCTACTAAAACTCCCCACAAAGGATGGCAATTAAAGAAAACACTGTGTACAACACATATAGGTTCATTCTACCTGCAATGCAAAATCTGTATGTGCAAAAGTAGAATCATCTCTTTGGGGGGAAAGAGGAAAATAAAATATAAAAGCCGTCCAGCTAACACATAAATCTGTCCTAGATTGTTGTCTTGTGGAGTGTGCAATGATTACAGCTCTTTACATATGGTTCTCAAATTGGAAGGAAAATCCAATGCTCTTGCAAATAAAGGAAAGGACTGATATAGATTTATGTTATATTTCTCTTACTGTGGAAGTATTTTCAGCAATTCATTCTTAAAGATTCTTGAACCTTTTACTAATTTCTTCATCTTTCCTTAAATATCACCATATCCCTCATTAATGAGTGAGATCCAAGTGGCACAACAGAACAGTACTTTCCATTTTCAATGTACCAAGCTCTTACATGCCAACATTGTTTGGAAGAAGTGGTGAAACAATAACATCACAAAACATTTGACACAAAAATGGGAGGATTCAATTTTAAAATAAATATTCTATACTGAACACTCTGATGAGCTGTAATTACAAAACATTATATCATAAAAGACATACTAAGTAGTGCTCCAAACAAAGGCACATCTTATTATTAAACACACAGTAATTATTATGAGACACTGGCAGTTAAACATCCATTATGGAAGGATTGTTACGGAATAGAAATCTTCTTAATAAGGAACTCTAGGTAGAACCTATTAAACTAGAGGCATGCAGTCCAAGAGTTTCACAACATCAGGACTGAAAAATACATCATCAGCTGTGCAATATCTAATATATAATCTGTACTGAAAATACATACCACTATGCTGCAAAGCCCTCTTCACTACCACACTTCAAAGTATCTCTCTTTACGTGACAGATAAAATTTTTGAACTGTATTTGCAAACAGGTCTTTAACTTTTGAATAATGTTCCTCTTTCCCTCTGCTTAGTATTCAGCAGGAAATTCAACTTTTAATTCAGACCTGTTTCCTTCTACGAGCAATAGTGTTAGAAAATGCTACTACATACTATTAAGTCATTCTGCATTATGAATAAAATCTGTAGATTTTCTTACATAACCCTACAACTTTTATTTCTAAATGTGTTATCAATATTTGATTATACCAGTTAAGAAATATTGAATATCTCCAGATATGAAGGCTGCAATAAATTTATGTGTAAAAAAGGTATCTTGTACAACTCTACAAAAACCAAACTTCTCTGCTCATGATAAAACATATTCCATATTGCTTTACAATGAAGATAATGCTTCCAATTACATAAGGAATTTATGGTGCTGGTCAGAAAAACAGACAAGTGAAAAAAATGTCAGAATTATTGGTCTATTATCTGGTGCTTCTACATAAAAGTAAATATTCCTTCCTGTTCTGCTAGTGAGCTCAAGTGGCCAAATAGCTTAATTAAAAAAAAAAACAGAAAGGCTTCAAGAAAATCTATCTTTCCCAAAAAACATGTCAAGGCACATTTTCAAAGCATAATTAGGAACTCAGCCATACAAATCCTACTAACATTAGTGGGAGCTACCTGTCAAAAGCACTGTGCATCATGCTAAAAATGTCCTTCAGTGATAACAGTAGGGTTAAAACTTTTGGACATATGCATAAATATTTTACAATTTCACAAGATAACAGTTGTGATTTATGGTCAGCTGTTCTTTCAGAGGTATCTGTATGACAGGAACACCTCAGAACTGATTGTACTGTCTGGTTATATAGTCCACTAAAATATACGGGTCTTTCAAGAAACTTTCAGCATAAGTCTGGCTCTTTAAAGCAGACTTCTGTAAAAGGTACACAGTAAAGTCTTTCATTACAAGATATGTTTCAGTGTTATCTGTATTACTTCAATCCCTCATGTACTTCATCTACAGGTGCTAAATTACTTTTAAACTGGTTTCTAAAAATATTTTTTCTCCCTAATATAGGAATGATACAACTTCTCCAAAATGAAACAGAGTATCAAAGACAGATGGAGAATCCTTCTACTAACTACAGCACAATAGAAAAAGAAAAATATGAAGATTATACATTGTGAACCACACAATGAAATCATGGAAATCTCAGGACTGAAGTGAGATTTCATTACCAACTCAAACAAAAAGACCCCATCTTATTAAAGAGATAAAAGCCAATATAGTTTATATACACATGATTTAAAAAAAACTTGCAAGTGACTACAAGGGGAAAAGAGACAACATACACTGATCTGATTTTTTTCTTTTGTTGTCATGACAAAAGCCAAAGTTGCGACACGTAAGTCCACATTTATGTGAGCATCTGAACTCAGCCCTAATGAGTTAAGAAGGAAAAGGTAAACATATTAGGATTTTTTGACAAAAGATGTTTTTCTGCTCCTTTGGGTTGAAAAAAACCAGATTAAAAAGTGAGCCCTATCTATCAAATCAATTTTTAATTTAACAATTGATGTATTGAGTTCCTTAATTCCAAAAGCTCAACTAAGTTTCCAAAAACATTCCACTCAGAGACTTTAAATTCTGTGAAGTATCTCAGGGATTTCACCTAGCACAAAATTTAAAAAATAAATATTGTTACCCTACTTCTAAGATACTAATCTACACAAACTGCCTTGCAACTGGTAGATGCCCAGTTTGGACATCTAGAATTAGCATGGGTGGCTAAGTACTCAATTTCAGATTGAGCACCACAGCATAAAAAAAATTCAGCATAATAAAATAAAACCTGCAAACCCTATGTTTCTAAATGCAGACTTATTGGGAAAAGATATTTTGAAAATCTTCTAGTTTCTCTACATTTGTCAATAAAAGAAGAAATCTAGCTAGCATACTCAAGACTTAGGGGAAAAGTCCAGTAACAAACTGGAGACTTACTATGGCAGTGGAGAATATTAATAGTGAGAACCCTTGTCATTAATTATTCTTCTGTAAATCATGAAGTTTAAATATGAGAGTATGAAAGTAAGAAAATTTTTGTGACTTTTGACAATTATTAGTAGGAAAAAAATGGTAACAATTGCCAAAAAAATCACAAAAGTTGACATGTTACCTGGCTATGACAAAGAGCACACAACTGACACCCAAGTAAGCCAGCAGAATATACATCCAGATATCAGGGGAGAGAGGATTCAGGAAGGAGAAGACGCCCGGGTTTGTACCATTGGGCTTGCGGTACAAAATACTTATTCCAAGAGTCATAAATGGCTTGGAAAAGTCGATGACCTTCTCACGAACATAGGTAATTGCCAATGGTGCAACTGCAAGGTCAGCTTTCTGTTAACAGAAACACAAAGAGAGAAAAAGGCCATAAGTCAGAAGAAACAAGCTGAAGCAGACAATCAGATTATGCAAAACAAAATCTTTATATGGAGGAGGTTTGTCCTTGTACTAGGTTGCCTGAAATTTAAAATTCTCTTCTCCTGATAATTCAGGCAACAGATTTATTCTACTTCCTCTTTGCTAAATTGACATTGCATTTAGAAAAAATTAAAAGCACTAGTACAGGGACACAAGTGAAAAAAAATATTGCATCTTGCAGAAAACATGAATATCCATTCTCGCATACTTTAAAACTTTATTAATTGTGCATTTCAACATGTCTTCTCTTTGTCACTCCTTCACTGTGCTCTTTAGAAGCAAATATATTTACAAAGCAGATGTGAATATGCTAGTACAAGTGCAGGGAAAGGGCCAAGAGGCAGTTCTTCATCTTTAGCATAAAATAACTGGTACAAAATGAAGACCAGTTTAAAATTGAAAGTGCTGCACCTGAAAGGTTGCTGAGGATGTTCTAACAAAGTAAAACTGTCTTTACTCATTTGTGGGAATCACTACAAAACTTACAGATAGTTATTAATCAATTGGAGTATTTAAAAAGAAATTATACAATTGAATGCGTTTTGTCAATTAACATTTAGTTTTAGTTATTTTAGCAATAATTTATAGGAGATTAGTAAATGGTTTCTACTATTCTTTTAATCAAAACTTAATGGAAATTGGACTGACAAAAAATCTACAGAATCTACTTCTTAATCTCTGTCAACAGCTCTTGAAACACTCCTGTGCATGAAGGTATGCGTGTGTGTGTACACGCGCACATAAGAAAGAGGAAAGTTCAGAGAGAGAAAGTTTACAGTGCAAGACCTGGAAAGCTGTAAACAAAGAATTCCTTGTAAACTATATGTAAATATAGGTATTTAATGACAGAAATAGTATAGCTACCATGGAATACTGTTACCCACGTAATATAGCCAAGTAACATAGCTGCAAATGCCTGTTCTAAGATACAGAGATTTGATTCCCAATAAAATAAACTCACACATTTATGTACATTTTGCTCATTTGCTATTCTATATACTGTGTAACACTCAACATTCCATGCAATGTAGCATTTCACTGTTCCCTTTAATTTTTGTTTTCTCACCTTACACAAAGTTCTTCTATGGTCTATTCTTGTTATGAGCATTTATATAATTAGATCTACTGTGGTAAGTTACAATGAGAAACTATGTTGGCACTGTTCATTTAATTTGGTAAGGGTTTACTGGTCAAAAAAATTACATGCACTTCATTTCCATTGGTATTAAGAACTTATAGATATTAATCAAAATAGCAAGGCTTAATTCCACAGTAGATGACTTTTTATGGATTGCATATTATTGATGATATTCCAGCTGATGCAGAAAGGAAACAGTAAAGTAAGAAACTAAAACTAATTTGAATTAAAAGTTATAGGTCAACATGTAGAAATTCGCAAAACATAACAACCCAAGCTATTAGTTTGTGAGGCAAGTAGCAGACCTTAACCTAAGAGTCTGAAGCCTACTGACTAGCTAGAAGAGACAGCTTCCCAAAGACAGAGAAATCAGAAGGCTATTTGTAGATGTGAATTTTAGTCTTATTATATTAAGAGAACCTTAATGAATAACAAATAATTTATTTTAATAAATACCATAGAAAATCCAACCCTTGGTCATTAGATGGAAACAAAACCATGTACAAATGAATACAAATTTAACTATCTCTAGTGGAGCCAAGTTGCAGATGAAATTAGAAAAATAACTGATCAAAAAATAGTATGTCTTATATGACAGAGTAGAACAGATATCCCAACCTGACAGGACAGATATAAAATTTATGTAATAATTTGACATCTCAAGATTCTCTTCAGAGCTGAGTAACTCTGTTTCAATATTCTTGAACTAGAATATCACCATAAGAAGAAAAAATAAACATCTAACAAAAAGAAAATCCAGAGTTTTTAATAACTGAGGAAATGATTGACTTAAAAATTTAATGCTACCACATGCAACAACTTTTGCTAATATATTTTATCTCCAAAATACTCAATTCTCCTGGCCATTCTTTCATTCTAAAAACAGCACTATTTAAAAGTATGAGAAAGCAGGGGCCGATTTTCCAGAAATGCAGTACCAGTGTCTCCCATGCTCATCGTTTCAAGGAAGAAATGCAAGAGAATCCTCTTTAGTTTACTTCTAGGGATGAATAGGGGAGGAATGGTGTAAAATTAGTATTTTATCAGTCAGCATTTAACAACATTAACAAATTAGTATGTCCTAAAATGTCTTTTTGATAAGTTCCATTACAAAGAATAGGTGTCTCACTTGGCAGTGATCGATGATTCCATCTCTTAGAATGAATGTATACATGCTTCTATTCTTTAAAGTAGTAAAAAGATATATCTATCTGAAAACACAATCCATAACAGCACTTTTTCTTTCTTGAGATGAAAGCCTTTTTATGACAGCATCCAAGGATTGGTGAGGTAAGTAAGCTAGTTGCTACAAAGAAAAATTCTGCACCAACAAAAGGTTACAACAGTGATTAGAAACAGTCTGACAAGGACATTCCAACACAAGGAACAGTCCTGAGCAAAACAGAAGAGTTGTACAGCCTACTGTACTATGTGCTGGAGGACTGTAGTGCAGATAATAAGGTGTGGTTGTGCATCCTCTCCCTTCTTGTCCCATTTACACTCCCTTCACACCTATATAAAGTTTCCCTGTCTTGCAACCATGTGCAGATGTAGGATGTTCATTCACCAACAAATAACTCGAGGTGTCCCTGATTTATTTCTGCTACAGAAGGGCCTAAGGCAGGCTAAAGTCTTCCTCCTTTGCCGCTTCATTTGTATTTTACTTCCAAGCAGCTTTTTCACTGACTCTTTTACACAAAGTAGTATTCAAAGAAAAAAAGGGAGGACATTTTTTGATTTGTACAGGGCTGAAATTTGGTACATAACCTCTGAGAAGAGAGATTTTTAAATTATACTGAATTCAATCTATGCTTGCATCTACAAATAACAACAGCAAGAAATCTGCATGTTAATGTTGAGAAGTACATGGCATAGAAAGTTGGTATTTGCAGAAATTGGTGTTTTTTGCGTGAAAATTAACTCTGTAAAACCCAGGGAAACAATCACAATAATTTTGGGGGAAATAGAATTTTGAAAGGATTTCATAGCTTCTATCATAACATTGGGGTAAGGAAAAACAAACACTGATTGAATTTTCTTTTGTTGAAAATTTTCTGAAAAGCTTTTTTCTTTTTTGTTCAAAAGAATAAAGAATTTAAATCCAATCTAGACACAGAAACAATAAAATGGCTAATAGTTATTTTTATTTAGACTCCACCATTATACAATATTCCCCCATAATAATTGAGTTTTTTGGCCCATGTAAATTGAGTCTCCTGGTAAGAATTTTGCTGCTAACATTTTGCATTGATTTAGTAACCATTAATGTTTATATTAAAAATGCAAAGGGAAACATACACTATCGATTCTCAGTTTATACAGTCAATCTGTACAACCATATTGTAATTTTATAATATACACAAAACTACACATACACTGAAAAGACATTAAGTAATTTTACTTCTCTACAGGCAACAATACACTTTTTGCCCATAATTATCCTTGAAAATAAAGGAACCCACCTTTTTTTAAAAGGAAAACTTCATAAAGCTTTTGTTTAATCCACTATGTTTCCTCAGCCTAAGACCTTAAGTCAATATGCAGACTGCTTCAGCCACCCCAAATTTTTGACTGTTAACCTGAGATGAATTTCGCTTACATTCGGAGAAAATGTAACACCAAGATAAAAGAGGAAGGCTAAAGGCCAGCTTCAGTTCTTTAGACCTGTCTAATACACTCTTAATGCACAGAGACCTTATGCATCATTCCTGTTCACAGAAGTGCATTTCCCTGCCGCTGATTTGAAAAGATAAGATCTGTAATTTGCTTTTAAGCTTACAGTCTATCCTAAACTGCCTTGTTCATGCTGCTACATTATAGAAAATTTTATACCCCACAAGAACTTTTTGGTCTTGTCACAGGATCTTCATTTCCTTTGAAACCACTAGGACCTTATTAGGGCTTTATTGCTATTTTTATTTTAACTAGCCATTTACATTACTTTGACAGAAATTGCTTCTCTAGTACCTTTCACAGGATCATAGTACAATTCAAGTGGGGAGAGATCAGGAGGTCTCTAGAGCAATTTTCTGTTCAAAGCATCTACGTGATGAGACCAGGTTGCACTGCGCTTTACCCAGTCAGTTTTGAAAACTTCCAAGGAAGGCGATTACATGACATTTCTGGATAAGCTAGTCCTCTACTTGTCTATCCACAGACTGAAAAAGTTTCTACAGACAAGCAGTGGAGCAGGCTTTTTAGAGAGGTTATGCAATTTCCGCCCTTGGAGGTTTTCAGTTTATGCTTGTTGCCTTTGGTTTGCCTGCAAGGCTCCTCTGTGAAAAGCCCAGATGAAGCTTCTTGATAACCACCTCAAAGGTCCTGGAAAGCTGCTACTAGAAATTATTACCTTTGCCAAATATGAGTAACATACCATAAAGTAAAAAAAAATCCAGATTTGATAGCTGAATTTGGATGTCATAACTCATTTGTGGGATTCTGACTGGTATCATTTTAACTTAATTTCTAAAAATATCCCATACAGATGGAACAGTAGAAGTTGCTACTTTATTAACATAATAAAGTACTTTAACATAAGAAAGTGAGTTATGATGACAGTTTCAATAGTTACTGGCTCACTTAACACACATATTTGTAACTGCTGAGCTGCTTCTCAGTATTTGTTCAGCAATAAAAAGTCACTGGAAGACTGGTGGTTTACTCAGATTCATTTCACTGATAGTAATATTGCACAGTTGTTTCATTTCTTCAGACCTTCTTGTGTCAGCACGGCTAATTCTTTTCTTGGCAAAGGCTTGAACAGCAGTAGTAACTAATGGTTTTTTCATGTACTCTCCCCTTAGAGAGGATCCTGATCTAGAAATCAACAAGATCATTTACCTAGAGATAGAATTTTTTAAAAGGCAAAAGGTTTTGCAGAGGAAATATGCATTCTGTCCACTACAATAGAGACAATTTTCTATATGAATTCTACTAGACAAAAATGGAATGTATGGAATGCATGGAATCCTTCCTACAATGGCTTTTACATAGGATAAAGCATACATTTTGATCAACATAGCATTGCCTAGAACTGACTTTTGGTACTGTTTTCTGTTTGCTCCTTTGTTATTATGTGAATGTTTAGTCAAGGAAAAATGATAGTACTAAACCAGCAGGAACTCTCCAATTAGTTAATTTACATTGTTTCCTCTGATTTAGGGTTATTCTAGTCAATTCTCATTTGCCTATGCCAGTATGGATAAGATTTAATAGCTGAACAGATGTGACAAGAGTACCCATTAAAAATAAATATATTTTCTGTTTGTTGATTTATAATATACTTTCACTAGAGTATTTTGCACCAACTTCAGTCTAATCAACAGGTAAACAAATTGTATGTAAAAGGACTAGAGGCAATAGACCATGACACCATATGTAGCAGGAAGATGGGTGACTATTCATTTCAACAGTAAAAAACCCTCAGACGTAAGCCTTATCATTTCATTTCAGGAATTTTGTACAAATGTTTCTTCTAATTACTAGAAGAGTGGGATTCACATACCCCCAGAAAGAGCAAACTGTTAAAGACGTTTACAAGACTGTGCAGATATTGTGGCTCAGAATTCAGGAAAGGGAAACTACCCCATTAAGAAAAGAAATTAAAATAAGAGTAGTTACATTAAAATGTTTCAGTTCTTCTTTGCTGTTTTACAACTCTTTCTAACATTGCATTTTCGTACTAGAGATGGTTACTAAACATTAAAATTATTAGACACCATGCTGCAGCACACGTTCTTGAAATAAAGCACACAGGTAACATTGATTCTTTTTTTGTCGCTAGCATTTTTATTGTTATACTTTCCATATTCACTGCAACTTCCTGGAAGTGTTGGGGTTTTTTTTCCAGTTGCTAACCAGCTGTCACCTAGAAATTCAGCTACTGCACTCAAAAAAAAAAAAAATCCTACATCTTTAATTTTGACATAATTTCTGTTCTCAAATAGATAGAGTTTTATCAAATTGTTTCAGTGAACTCTCTTCATCATGCAATAAAGCTTGACTTGTGTCAAATTTGACTTACTCCCATTTTTCTGTATTACTTTGTCATCTGCAATTTTTCACAATGGAATCAAAATGATTAATAACATTTTTGCATATCATTTGGATGGAAGTACATCACTGCAGGATATGCCACTTTTTATTGATTAACAATACCAAATTAAGAATTTTTTGAAATCTATAATTTCATCAGCTTAATTAATGGGGTAAAACTTATTAATATGGACTAAATCAACCTCCTATGGACTCATCCCCCTCATCTGCATTTTGATGCAGGAATCACAATCCACACTCTGGAATTCTCAATTAATCATTAGATTCCAAGGTCTTAGACTTAACTAAAATTGATCATTATTATAAACAATAACAAAAAAAAGGTCTTTTTAGAAAAGTCCATCAGATATCAAACAAAAAACAGAAGTGCTTTTATATTGTCTATATCCTCAAAACCTTATATCATAATATGTTTTACATGTCCCATAATAATTAAAAAATGGCTAATATAGTAAAGATTGTATTTCAAAAAGATTGTCACAAATCTAAAGTACAAAAATGTTAGCAGTATTTTATACACTAGATCCTAATTTAGTTCTGTTCTGCTTAGGGTGTACACAAGCTAGCTCATTTGAAAAACTTGTTACATTTATTTAAATTGAATGAAGCTTATCCAGGCTGTAGGCATTGTTTAAATACTAAAGACACCAGGACAAACTTATTAACACTCAGCTTTAATGAAAACAAAATGCAAATCCTAAGGATGAAATCTGTGGTGGCTGAGTTAAAATATTTCTGATATTTATAAGATGAAACCTATTAAATACTTTAAAATGTCATTACTGTTATAATTTATTCCTTATTTAGTGAAGTTTTCCTTCATTCTAGAAGACAAGTGTGAACAGAGGAGTACAAATACATAATGAATAAGAACACACAACATAACAAGAAAAACATTGATATACATGACAGGCAGATATAGACAAATTCCAGACTAACTACTGCCCAATTAGAAAGTGGATGGAGAGTTAAGTAACATTATCTATGTTATTAGAACTTCATGAAGTTCAACAAGGTCAAATGCAAGGTCCTGCACCTTGTTCAGGGCAATCCCAAGCACAAGTACAGGCTGGGCAGAGAGTGGATCATGACTAGCCCTGACGAGAAGGACTTCCGAGGTGTTTGTGGACCAAAAGCTCAATGCAACCCAGCAATGTGTGCTTAAGGTAACTCGTAAGGCCAACTGCATCCTGAGCTGTATCTGTAGAAGTGTGACCAGCACAAGAGTGAGGTGATTCTGCCCCTCTACTCTGCTCTTGCGAGACCCTAACTGGAGTACTTTGTCCAGCTCTGGGGCCCCCAGCACAAAAAAGATCTGTTGAAAGAGTCCAGAGGAAAGCCAGTAAATTGATCAGAGAGCTGGAGCACCTCCCCTATGGAGAAAGGCTGAGAGAGCTGGGGTTGTTCAAACTGGGGAAGAGAAGGCTTTCAGCAGGCCTTAGAGCACCTTCCAGTACCTAAAGGGGGCCCACAAGAAGGCTGGAGAGGGACCTTTACAAGTGTATGTAGTGACAGGACAAGGGGGAATGACCTTAGGATGAAGGAGGGTAGGAGAGGATTAGACATAAGGAAGAAATTCTTTACTGTGAGGGTGGTGAGGCACTGGAACAGGTTGTCCAGAGAAACTGCAGTCTCCCCATCCACGGAGGTGTTCAAGGCCAGGTTGGATAGGGCTCTGAGTAACCTCGTCCAGCGGAAGGTTCCCTGCCATTGGCAGGGGGTTTGGAACTTGGTGGTCTTTAAGGTCCCCTCCAGCCCAAATCTTCCACAATTTCTTGGTCTTTACTGAATTAATACATTGGTAATCCTCGATGTCTACTCAGCACCTGATGAGACAAGTGGACAGGTGGATTGATGGTTCCAAGTCCAAGCTGCTAAAGAAAAACAGGGACATACTGGAACAAATACAGCAAAGGGCTATGAAGATTACCAAGACATCGTAGTACCTGCCATATGAGGACAGACTCGAGAGGGCTGTGACCAGTTAGCTTGGACAAGGCTCAGTGAGATCTGCTGAATGAATGCAAATAACTGAAGGGAAAGGGGAAGCAAAGAGGACGGATCCAGAACCTTCTCAGTGGCACCTAGTGAGAGAAGAGCTAACAGGCAGAAACTGAAATGCAGGAATATCAGTTTAAAGATATAAACACCACCTCTTTCTTTTAGGAATATTCAGACACTGGAGCAGGTTGCCCAAAGAAGTCTCCATCCCTAGAGACAGTCAGAAGTTGATAGAACATGACCCTTGGCTACCTGCTGCAGCTGACCACGCTTTGATCAGGGATTTGGATGAAGTGACATCTAGGGTCAGTTTTCGATCTCAAGGATTCTTTAACTCTGTAGTGTAAGTAATTTCTTTCCAATTATCAAAACTCATCTCTGTAACAAAATTCCAGTTTTATTTCTATTCTGGCTGCAGACAAAGTTTGCAACTAGTGAAACCAGGTTTGGCATATAGTCTCCTGGTTTCCCAACAATATTACAATATTGCAATGTTAAGCTACAAGTAACAGATAAAAAAGATAAAATTCTTTTTACACTTATGAAGACAACTAGAAACTGCTCAAATATCTAAGCTTCTACTGCTCCTTCAGCAAAACTCTAATAGCAACAGGATTACTTCAGTCAAGGGCAATGATGTTGTGTTTCTGTGGTGGCTTTTCCTAACTGAACTGTCTTTTCTTTGTTATAACACTGTAGCAATAATACAAGCATAGATCTTACCCTAGATTTTTGCTCTTACATTTTGGAATTATGAAATATTACAATATTTCAACAGACTTTTGAGGGCCAGAAGGATCATTTTTAACCTAACTTAAAGATCATAAGACATGGAAGTGACAAGGCTGAATGCTGCACATGATATTTGGAATAGCTCAATTAATTTTCTATCCAGAAAAACTAAGTTTAAATACTTATAAGAAAGAAAACCAATTGCCATGAATTTCAAGAATGAATTTTGATACATTTTTGCCAAGACACTTATTTTAGAATAAGTGGCGTATTCTTTGCAATAACAAAGAAAACTCCAGCAAAATGCAAATGGTTTTCTAGTAACAGTCTATTTTCCATAATATAAATTAATTTTTTTTACTTCCAATAGCAGATTATTATATACATTTCTAAGGCAGAGAAAGAAGTGAAAAATCGTCCTTCAAGTTTAATACTTTTCATTTTTTGCAACTTGACTTTATAACCTTAAAAGGAAACTTTTTAACCATTTATGTTACAACACATGGTTTTTGTATATAAAAAATGTTCTCAGTATGTCATTTGTTTATCCAATAACCTGAATTAAAAAACTCTAATAGGTATGTATACTGTTTCCCAATTTCTGCGGGCACTTTATGAGTAGCCTGCCTCACAGGTTCAAATAAAAATATACATATATTTTTTACGAGAACCTACACGCAATCATTGACATGCGTATGTATGTGTGTATATATATTTGTATGACACTAACATTCTTTCTCAGGAAGAAAAGTTACTTATCTTTGGAAGAGATTACCACACATTACTGGCCCTCATATTTGGGCTCTCAGAGGTCAGGAAATAGGAAAACAAAAATTGACTGCACGGATCAATTTCAACATACGGTGACCAAGTAACATGATTCTCTTCCTAAAACACACAAAATCAGTTTCATTTCATGTATTTTGGACTTATGTAAGGCTGGACCCACCATCTTTTTTTTAACTCTATTTGACATTTTTATAATTGTCTTAAAAAATTTAATTATTTTTGATGGCCTGAGAATAACAGATCAGGCTGGATACCTTCCAGATCCCCAAACATTATGAACGACGTGTTTTGGTCATCATTCCCAGAGACACATCTCCCACCAGCACATCCTGAAACTCTTTTACCAAAATGATGTTTCCACGAAAATTGACATATTCAAGGTTTCCACAGGCCCTCCTCCCTATCTTCCTTCTCACTTTAAGATATGTTGAAATTCTTTGGAGATGAGTAAAAGACAAATTGCAGCACTATTAATAATCAATCCCTAATACAAGGGATAAGCCCCAGTGGAAATTAACTCTACTATTAGAGAATTCTATTTTTCTCATGTATTTCACTTCGGCAGACGTATACATAGAAACAAAAATCCCAGTGTTATTTTCTACCATACTTTATTATCATTATAGCAACAAAAGTAAAAGATCAGATAAAGGTATGAGGATATGAAAAAATGTAATACTTTTATGCATACAGCCCTAATCCTGGATCCTATCAGTTCCTAATCATTACTGTAAGCATAGATGACACTTGAGCTAAAGCATCATTGTTTGGAGTCTCATTTAAAAAACTTCATGCCACTGCCTTGATGGGCTGTGATTCCCTTTGCTGGCAGAGCAGTGTAAATTAATTCCAACCGTTCACTGTACAGTTTCTCTCTGTAACTGAAAACTAATCATATTAATAAACCCAAGTGCCAGGGATGTCCATAATACCCTAACGGTAAAAGAACAATGCATAGGCATTTGTAGTTAAACAAACAAGAAAGCAATATTCCTTTACTCTTAGTGTCAAGAAATTTCAAACCAACTACCCCTTGAGTACAGATGTCCAGAAAAAAAAATCCACACATCTCAGAGCATATAAAAGACCTTACTGTCAAAGTCTCCTGTCACTTTTTGCATCAAATCATTGAGAATGTAGTTAAAATTTTTCATCCGGTTTCTTTGGGAAACATAGGACACAATTAGCTCAAAAAATCGTGAATTAACATTTACAACCCTTCAGAAAAATTGTATACTTTATTATTCTTGATGTTCTACTGTAATATTGAAATGTTGCTGGGCCTGGCTTTACTAAATGCAGACTGTCTGGAAGTTCCTTGTTCTTTGGAACACAAACTGTTCACTTAAAACTGCTGTCATATTGGAAACTGCATCTTCATCTTCCCTGTTCTTGAAATCAGTAACAATTAAATAAGGAATTCTTATATGCACATATATGTTCTTCATTGAATTAATACATATGTTTTGCAAACTTGGCCTAAACTTCTGGTGTAGGATTTCTTTGGCATATTAGATTACTGACTTTTTTTTTTTCCATTTCTCTGGCATTTTTTGTGGATTTATGCATCTCTACTTGAAGTTTACTTTCTGCATAACTTTTGCTGAGTTGGGATCTGTTTGTACATTTTCCCATGGAATAGCATACATAGCCTCTATTAGGGAGTGACAAAGTAGTCATGAAAACTGTCTTCTTGTGAGCATAGAGATGAATGTTTAGCTGTTGGTTTGAAATGAAATTCTTTTGTCATGTAGAAGACCATCTCTTTGATCTTTTACTTTCAAACAAATAAGGAAAAAGGAAAAAAAAGTGCATAGTATGGCATATTTAGGTGAATTACATTGATAAATTCAGACATGAAAAATATTTAAAGAGGGGTTCTGTGAGTCGATGAACATATACAGTTTGCTTTCAGTGAAAAACAGGATCTCAAGCATTGGAAGAGATGGTTAGTTGCTTGTCAGGGACACACTGATGCTTATTCAGCTTGGGACAAATCACTTTGGAAATAAAAGGTCAGAGCACTTGAAATTATGGATTAATGAATTAATAATTAGACCAAAAAGCACAAAAAGGACAAGTGATATTTTCTGGCATATTACAAATTATCATAAGAAACTATCCTATGACGCCAGGACATGTTTCACACAGAAATGAAATGCTACTTTATCGAGGAAAGAAAACAAGAAAACAGTAAAAACTGGAAGCCATTATGCATATTTGAAACAGTAAAAACACACATGAAAGGTATGTTATGGGCACATGACAGTTAAAGAATCATGGATGCTATATCATGACACAGAATAGCTGGAAGGACTTGGAATACTATTTTTAAATATTAAATAGTGCAAATTAGTAGCTTTATTTAAAGAGATAGCTGTGCTGGAGTTCCAACCTAGCTTAATAAATGTAACTAACAATGATTACTGGAAATTCAGAGAAGAGAGCTTCCGCATAGATTAGTAATGCTTAATCTGCAAGGTAAATAAATGAATACCAAGAACAAAAATGCACTGAAAAGAGATGGCTTTCAAGTAGCTAAACAGAAAAACTGGGAAAGAGATAAATTATAAACAAAACATAAAACAGCCAAAAATATAAACAGATAAGGAAAATAAAACTGAAACAAAACAGCAACACTTATTTTATTATACATTATTTTATTTTATTTTTTTTACAGAGAACAGGGAAAAGTGAATCGTGTGAATTTGAGAGCACTGATAGTGCACAGATTTTATTGTTGAGCCCAATTAATGAGGATGAAAAGAGAAATACTGCTAGATATTTCTCTTTCTTTCTTTCTTCCTTTCTTTCCCTCCTAAAGATTCTCTAACTGCCTGCGACGATCAAATCTTCTGAGATTTTAACTAATAAAAGAGCCACGGCTAAACTATCTGGCATTGTATTGAAAATCTCAATTGTCAGATCTCTTGCATGAAAGTTACAACAAGAGGGAAGAGATGTTCCGTAGCCTTTCCTTCTGAGTCTCTATATGGTAGGATTTCCTATAAGCATTGTCCCAACAGTGTGATGAAATTACATTTGAAATGGAAGGAAGAGAAAAGAAAAATGTGGAAGAAATTAAAATTCCTTCACTGACTCAAAAGGGAAGCAACTAAAAATCTACATAGTCAGTTACTAGGAGGTTTTTTTTCACTTCTACACAATAATATAAAGGATTTGGCTATAGGTGTTCAAGATCATAGGGAACTTAATTTAAAATCAAAGGAAGAAACCAACAGGTTATTGGAGGAAAAATCCCTAAAAATATTTAAACTGATTATATAAACAATTATTCTGTTATTAAAAGAATAAAAAGCTACTGCTATTATTTTTACAAATGTAAGAATTTGACATGCGTTTATTCTGAAAAATTGATGTTGATTTTGAAAAATTCAAAATATACTGAAGCAAAAAACAATGTTATGTCTAAAGTTAACTCAAATAAAGTAGCTCTTTCCAATTGTTCAACTGTGTAAAACTCCTCAAAGCTGAAAATCCTATTCTTCTGAGAGACAAAGAAAAGTTCTGATTTAATCCTCACATGTAATAAAAGAGCAATCATGATCTAAAAATTGGACATTTTCTGTAATTATTTATGAATCATAAAAGATCTGCAAGCCTTGAAGTCTATTTGTAATGCATACGCTTTGTGCTGTAGAAGTATCATTCAAAGAGCCCCACAAAAATGTTATTTTTAACCATGTATATATCATAACAAATTATTTCCCAGCAGATTTTTCATTTATAGCTCTGTCAAAGTATAAAACAGTAATTTTTTTCCTGTTTTGGAACCCAACTGTAAGATTTTTTTTAAGTAATTTTGGGTCTGTAAAGTAGGATGTCTAATTTTCTAAAAATAAAATTTTATATTTTCATTCTGTCTGTGCTAGCTATATTGGAACATAATTTACATGCTCAAACTCATCTTATGCAATATAATACAGCGACATGACAACTTTCAGTGCTAAAGAACAACCTGAAATTCTCCAGAATTTATGATTCAGTTCAAAACCTATTCAATAAATCCATCCTTTCATCCTTGCCCTCCTTGAACCAAAGGCAGCAAGTCAGTCTAAACAATACTTTTTAAATGAAGAATTCATCCATAAAGAATGGAGATACCAGGAACTTAGCTCCTCCTCCCTCAAATATGTAACACTCATATCTTGAACTAACATGAGAATAGGGTAAAATACTGAAAGAAAAATTACAGCAAAGAAATCAGAGAGATGAACTGGAGAAATTCAAAATTTATTCATAGAGAAATGTCATCTGTATTTGCTGTCCTAGTTAATATTTGTCTTACATTTGCAGCTCTAGAGACCAGTCTTTTTCTCAACAAGAATTCATTGTCAGTTGTCAAAGGGAAGGAAACACTGTACTAATTTTCACTGTCAGTATTTACCACAGATTCAAAAAGAAGCTACTTATTGCTTGGAGAGCAATATCAGAATGCAGATGTGAACTCTGAGTAAAACAGTCAAAGGAAGAAGAAACATGTGAGAACTATGGGAAAGGAGATTGAAAACAAACAAAGCCTGATGTCAACACTTCAGTCTCTGTTCATGTTATAAAATTTAAATCCTGAGACTGACATGATTTGCTGAGCTCATCTCAGACAGTATTATCTTTATTTCACTTAGACTTTTGAGTCCCAGCAATTATACAAAGTGACTGAGTATTGATTTAAACAGTTTATTTAAATCTTAGATTTTATTTGGCACTTTTAATCTTTATATAAATGGTGCATTTTCTTTTCTACACATATAATATACCAAAATTATTCATTTTATTTATTCTTGGATTATGCATGTTACACATTACCCTTGCAAACATATATACCACAGCATAGTGACCTTTCTTTCTAAACTTAACTGACTGACAGATAAAACATAACAAACAGATAAAAATAATTTCTAAAATCATTCTACATCTAAAAACAGATGTATGTAATATGGCAACATCTTTAAGGACTGCCTTTATTCAGTAGTCTATCTATTTTAATTAGAAACTCTAGTTGAAAAATATAGAATCATTTGCCCTCTCAAAAAATTAAGTAATTGGGTTTATTACATTACTTTAGAGAAAAGAAAACCTTTATGACAATTTAAAAATATTCTCTAAGGGAAAAGAAAGACTTGAAAGCTAATGGAGCATGTGAAGTACTAACCATATGGAAACACCCAATGTGGTAACTCTCTATCTAGAGTTCTTCACTAAACACTTGTGCCTCTCTTTTGAGGTCTGAAGTGTTTCTTGCTAGTAAAATGCACCAATAATATGCATGTAAATAAAGGGCACAGGTGTATAAATAAATTGCATGTATTCAAATAGATTACAAAGTAAGAATAGATAAAACCAGAGAAAAATTTAAAGAAACAAATTTAACGAGTGAGAAATTGAGAGAGACTAGTAAAACTTAAGGTCCAGATTAGAAAGTTGGACTGCATCTTCCATATGTACTAAGACAGTCTCTAAAATTTTTTGACTCCTAAGTAAAAATCATTTCAATAGGCAAAATAAATTTTAATCTATGTTTAGTTGTACATTATTTATGGGGAAAAAGAATACGTGTTTCATTCTGTGTTATCAAGAGGAAAGGATGGGGACAGACTGTTCCACACACTTTACTGCTGCAACTTGTTCAAATGCTTTTCTTTTTTCAAGATTATCTTAGTGTAAAGCTTAGGAGGCTGTACTAGTGCTTTCTTAAGGATGCTTTAAGACTGAATAATAAAAGACATATAAAAATGTGATTTATTTTTGCTTCTGAATAAATACTTCCACAATATCTACCTCAATCATGGAAAATTAGTTCCAGATGATGATATTACCTAACAAGCATCAAATCTAACAGTTGAACAGGCCTATGCACTTATTCATGTGTAAAAATGCACATTTATAGAGATGGACAGAGAGTCTAACTAAATATGTTTGCTATTTATGTGTGTGTACTAGGTATAATAGATACACATATTTAAAGATAATATAACTATAATACTCCCACGCACTCTTCTTAAAAGTGTGAAGCCAGGCATAATCAACATCTGTTGCAACACCAATACCAGATTATCATTTACTAGAAAAGCATGAAGAACATTCTTCCTCCTAAACACGAATATTTTGATTAGCACATGCTCTGCCCATCTGCTGAAATCTTAAAGCAAATTGAAACAAGATAAGTAAATATTTTTTCAAGCTATTCATGCAGTTTTTACCATCATTAAGAGGTTCCACTTGAATTAACTATAGTCTTCTATCTATTTTAAATGACAGTGATGTGCAAAACATGTTTCATCTCAATCTTTGACCACATGTCTATAGAGAAAATGCTATCAAGCAATTCACCCAAATAAATGCAGAAAGGAAAAATGACATAATTTTTAAATTTATGAAAATGTTTCTAACAGACAGAATTCAACTGGCATGACCAACTGAGAAAGCTCATTTTGAAGAAGCTGAAGCAGTGCCTCCCTTACTCACTTACAGTCAATTGTAATGGTATCTGGTGTGACATTACTTTGTTCCATCAGTATATGTTGACACTTTTGTCTTAATTCTTGCACTTTATTGTTAAAATTTCAAGAAAGATGAATATCAAATAATGTTTGTATTTAGACTACACACACAGAAATTTCTCTAAGACAAAATCTCAGATCCACTATCAGAAGAGGAGACCTGACTTGTATTGCTGTAGCAAAGATATACATTTTTTTATAAAATTCCATACATTTGTTCTCAGAAATAAATTCTGAGTACTATTTATTTCATATTTTGACTTAGACACATGCTACGGAAGAGCTAAACCAAAACAAACACTGCCTATGGGCAAAACAGAGATGATTTATTTAACAAATTCTACACTAAAGAAATAATGGATATCAATCCACTTGCCTTAATTCTTAAAACATCTGTGTTTTGAAAACAGTACTATTCAAATGGTATTATCATGAAAGTTTTACCATTTGTATAGAAAGATTTGAAATCTAAATGCATAGTTATAAGCTTGTAAAAGTTAACTTACGTGATCAATTAGCTCACGAACCATTCCATTCCACTGTCCACTGGCGTCTTCTTGGGCTCCATATTTTCCATCTTCCACCAGTCTAATCTCATAGGAAAATCCAAGGATAGTAGACAGCTCCCTGAGGAGGTCAATGCAATAACCTTCAAAACGATCATTTCCATACAAGGGTTTGTCAGATTTCTTGAACATGACATATGGCTCTTCCTGTAAGAATTAAAAATACAGAAAGGATAATGAGTGCCCCCACACCTTTCTTCTCATTTTAGCACTAAGTAGTAGACAGTCATGTGCATACATATGCATACAGTCATGACACCATTCCCCGTACAAAGAAATAATATGAAAAGTAGAATCCTTTTAGTTTTGGTTATGTGAGTCTAAAGTCTTCATATATTTTCAAAGATTTGCTTCTTCTTTTTTTTTTTTTTGAAAAAATTACACTCTAAACACTGTAGATATCTTCAAGGAATGCATATAGACACTAAATTTAAATGTGCTCCTTAACTAATTGCATTATACAGCAATATCAAATGTATTGTTTAGATGGACAATGTAAGCCTTTTAAAATGCAGAAACAATGTGTTTTGGCAACTGAAAAAATTTAATTAAAACCCAAAACGTCAATCAAATATTTTAAGTATTAGATTTTACACCTTTATTTATACAAGTATTTGAACTGTTTTCTCAATGCTTTGATAGATAAAGTGTAAAAAACCCACAGGGGGAGGAAAAAGTCAGTGAAAGTACCTGCTTGTCTGTTGCCTTAAGTTACAGGCTGCCATTTATGAGACTGCAGCAAAACCTGAAAAAACTTTACTCAAAAAGTAAATTTTATGAGAGACATTCCATGAAAACTGAATTAAATTTCTTTAAGCATTTTTCTTCCTATGTTTAAATCAAATTACAATGTAATTTTTTTAATTAAGTGGTGTGTGAACAGACAGCAAAAAAATTAAAATGATTGGCAGAATAATCATAATTATAGGAAGAAAATTAAAATTTAGCAAAACATAGTATTTTTACATCTGTTTCTCAATATAGGATAGCCTTTCTCAAATAGAAAGCTAAAGGGAAAAATACAGAAAAACAAATGGCAGTTTTCCCACTAGAATATGAAACCAATATTCAAGTTGTGTTTTTATAGTTAAATATGCAACTTGGTCTTTGCTCACCTTCGGGAGAGACTCTTTTCATTTTTTATAATTTAAAGAAAGAGAACCAAGTAAGGTAAGACAAATCGTAGTAGATCCAATCACTGCACCAAATACAAGACTCAGTGAATAATCAGATAAACTCTCCAGGGCAACTTAAGAGAATTCTTGCAGTCTTAAGTCTCCACATCAGCACTCAGTAGGGTTAAAGGCATCTCATTCCACAGGCATCTGACAGCTTTAATAAGTCAACACTCCTGATGTAATCTTCTGCCTTGAGGTGTCCCATGATTTAAACATTATATCCACATAAAACTGGAACTTTAATACATAAGATTTTACCCAAAGAAACAAAAAGGAGAATGCAGGGGAAAATCTTGCTCTTAAAAGAACTGCTATATACTTCTATTGAAATATATAAGGTTACAGCCATATTTTTAAAAAGGATGTCACTGATCTTCATATTATTAACAAGGAATGAACATGAAATAAGTTGTCCAGCCAAACTACTAGGATGTTTTGACAGAAATTTCTCAAACAACATATAAGCAAATGACACCAGAAGAGCTCTTCTAGATATAGTACTGACAAGAACAAAGTCCTAGCAGAAAACATGAAAGTTGAAAGCAATTTAAATGACAAGGATCATTGAATAATTCTTGAGAAGCAGAGATGGTATCAGAGCAGAAACTATGTGTGAAAATAGTTGTTAATAAAGTTGGGAAATTGGTAGGAAATATCTCAAAGAAAACAACTGTAAGGAAAACAGTTTTTTCAGGTGAAGTGAGAATTCCTTAAAGAAAGCACACCACTGGTCAAGCAGAAGGTGTGCTGAGACAAAATGCAGTGTGCTTGTTTTGTCTGGGGTAGCAGCAATTTTCTTCACATTGACTAGTATGGTTTGGATTTGTGCTGAAATCAGTGTTATAACACAAGAATATTTTCATTACCGCTGAGCATTGCTTAGACAGTGTCAAGGCCTGTTCTGGAGGCATGAAGGAATTCCAATGGAGCTTGGAATGCTCATGCGCACAGATCCTAGACATTTGCTCTCAGAGTTGTTCAGATATTTACAGTCTTACACATCCCCCAATCTCTGGAATCTTGGCAAGATTCTTGACAACATTTTTGTCTCTCTTCCATTCCAAGCAATCTTGAGTTATCTGGGACAGAATTTAATTATGTGCAATATCAGGAAGGAAGTGTAATTGTCAATTCATGCTTTTAATTCTCCTTTACTTAGTAAGCACAGCAGGATTTTCTTCATTGAGAAATTCATCTTATTGACACATTCCTACATATTTTTCCATCAGATCATTAGAGTAATACACAGACATTTTATCTGTTCCACTGCTGCTGATGCTTCTTTATATTTTGTTACAGAAAAAAAATTAAAAATCTTGCAACCCTTTCAGGAATTCTTAGCTCCAACACTATACTCATTTATATTCTTTACTGTGGCCAGCTTGGATAAGGGCTACAATAGTATCTGTACTACTATTTAATGATTCTCAGCTTTTGCTGAGAAGACTGATCAATAAGTTATTAATACTCTCTTAATGCTTTTCCAATCCTACATTAAGTAATTTCTTACTGGTACTTGCTGCTTTTCCTTACAGCCTTCTACTGTACAAAACATTTGTTTTTTCCCTTCAGACCTTTTATTTGCTATGCAAAGCAATTTTTTACTTAACTTGAGCAGGGTTGACGTTGGCAACTTCATCTGTAATAGCTCTTGTTAATCCCAAAGTTTTCTCTAGTTTGCTTTTTCCTCAAGTAATACACATTCTAAACACTGAACGTGGCATTTATGTGTTCTGGAAAAGTGCATGCAAAGGGTACTACATGCTTTATTTGCTCAAGCTTTAAACTTATTGAATGGGCTAATGTAAAACTGGTTGCTAAACACACTCTCGGGAAAGTGTCCATGCATTAAATGTACAATCACCATTGCTTCTTGGTGGATTATCACTTCCACCAAAATCTTTGACTAGGACAATTATCATTGATTAGGTAGATAGAGCTTTTAAACTGAGTGATCTGTAGACTGGCAGCTGGTTCATACTTTAACATTTTTCACAATTTTTTTTCCCTTCATTTCCTGAGAGTATGACCCTTAAAAATTACTAGACCACATCACAAAATGAGTATTCTTTGAAATCTTCTAAACAGTTACAGTTGAAATTAAGTCTTTCAACTGGACACATCTCCCCAGGAAAACAAGGAATCACCTCCCCATTAGCACTTTTATTATTGCTTGAAACGACGCGAGTAGCTCAAAACAAAAAGCCACAGAATAAACAGTGACTATAGAATCCCAAATGAAACTTCAGGAAGAGACAATTTTTCCAGAAAACATTGCTACTCTAAATTAACAACAGGTCAGCTTTTCACAAAATTTTAAGATCAAAGTCGTCGTTTAAAGTCTCATAAGACTAAAATAATTTCAGTGCAGAGGGATATAGAAGAGCTCCACCCCAAGCCAGATAAGCACTAGAAGTGAGAATGCGCATAAACTAGTAAATGCAAAAAGTCATTTTTCTGAGAAAATTTACTGCAAAATAAACTTAGCTAAAACTATTGCAAATAAAGATATGGTCACAAGGAACAGTGGAATCACAGGTAGATTAAAAACTATATCTGCAAATAGAAGATAAATCTTTGAAAAGTAATTAATATTGTAACTTTACAGACTAGTTTTAGTTTTAAAAATATACAGCTAATGCTTGAATGAAAGCACACTTATTCTAAAAAACAATATTCTAAACTTTCCCTTTTTCTTTTCAGATTTGGACAATACATACTTACTTGAATTATTCCTGTGAGTTATACTATATTTCAACTACAAAGATATTACTAGAAATTACAACAAGTTTTAAATTTCAAGTTATTTTATTTTTCGTGAATATTAATCAAACATACGGATTTTTCCTTAATAATTTCACCATAGACTAACATATTTTTTAAAGAATCTAGAATTTATTACTATCAGTATTGAAAAAAGCAAAACAAAGTAAAAAAAAAAATCAACAAAAAGAAAGTGGAAGCCCTAATGATGAAAAGAGGAAAACCATCTTGAAAATTTGCCACTGTTAGAACAGAGATTTTTAATTATTTGCTTTGGTTTACCAGAAGGTGGGACACTGGAGTGTTAAAAGACTGCCATATCTTCTTAACATTTATATCAGATATAAGGAATACACAATAGGCTTCCACAGTAGGCAGTCAAAATTCTAGTGAGAGAGGTGAAGCAAACCACTAGTTACTATAATTTAAAACAATTGACTGCTGACCCATCTTTATAAAGACAACAAGCAATTTTACTCTTTTAATTTTAATATTCTTTTAATATACATTATTTTAAAATTTGGCCATTGAATACTCATTCTTTGGTATCCAAAGGAAAAGGGAGAGAAATTATACAATACCCATTTGAGAAAGCAGCACTTATAAATAAAATACACTGTGGGAATACTATACTTTGAACTAAATAAAATTGTTTTAAAATTCATTATAATTATTCATTCTAATTCCTTCTAATTCATTCCTATTTCAAAGCAATTTGTTTCAGGGAAGTACAATAAAAAAGGTAATTTCACTTTTCAAATGCAAAGCAACAAAAAACTACTAAATTGAGAACATCACACACCTTTCATAACTTTCACACATTTCTTGGAAAAATTAAACTTGACAACTGTGAGCTTTTCTGAGCTTTGATGTAAGCAGATACAGAAAAGTACATAAACGCTACACAGGAAAGGAAACAATCATTTATTTCAGCAGAACAGGGCAAATGAACCAGTATGATAATATGTACAGGCTGGTATGCAATTAGCATAAAAAAACTAAGGACCATGCACATACCTTTATAAAGATGGAAATTGAATTCCAAAGTTAGAAATCTTTCAAATTGAAAGAAGTAGAATATATACAAGAACAAAAATATTTAAATACCTACAGTATCTAAGTTGAAAATTTGTTTTCTGTAGGGTTTTTGTTTGGTTTGGTTTTCCTAAACGTAGAATATTCAGAAAGTAGACTTTTAAATGCAAAATAAATTCTAAAGTTTCAATCCAGGTGTTTTTAAAATAAAATAAAGCAATAGTATCAAAAAGATTTATATATCCAAAGCTATGGTTATAAAAGATAAACACAGCATACTTATTATTATTTTTCAAATGTTTCTCCCTCTCCCCTAAAAAACCTTGACTTTCTCTCCAGTGGACGTGTTCATTTGGTGTTTGGGGCTGCTATGGGACCAGAACTTGGAAACCAGACATGTTTCTTCACAAAAACTACACACAGGTAGATTTCTGAGACAGGATAAAGTCCTGAGAACCCCTGTCCCTTTCCAGAATAAAACACTGAATTGTTGAGAAACCAAGGAATAATGTTTCAGCTAGCTACCTGTAGAATGCATTATTAAGAATTCAAGACAAAAAGGAGCACATAGTTCTGTCCTTACTTGCAGTAGAAGAATTTGTGATTCACAGTTTATTGTTTATTATTTTTCCCATCAATCTATTTTCTTCTCAAGACTCAGCCACCACTGAAAATGCAGGATATACTTACTCACAGCTGTAAAGATCTTAATGACTGCAAAATGTAGGAGGAAAAAGATATTGTTCCGAATTTCAGAAACAGAATTAAAAATAAAAGAAAGACTGGGATATTTTAATGAAAAGTCAGCATTAAAGCAAACTACAGAGAAAAATGATTAAGGCTCCACAGCTGGCAGCGTACTATAGACTATTGTAGGGAATTCTTGAAATGAAAAAAAACAGAATAGAAAAACCATATGAACATCTTAAATGATAGAATTGTCTTTTCTTTTTTTTTAAGCAAGATTTTGCAGACTCAAAAAAGAAGAGAAAAGGAAGATGATGATGAAGACGGTATGTTTCCAGGAGGTTTAGCATTTTATATTGTTCCCTTGCATTGCTACAAAATGAATATTCAGAAATATGCTTACTGTCCAACATGAATGTATTTTTTAAGCACAAAAAAGATAGAACTACCAAATTAAGCTAGTACATGTGTTTCTGCACCAAAAAATGGTGTGGGTCCTCTTTATTATTCTGAGTACAGCTCTTACAATTTGTACCACTTCTTCTGAGTACCATTCTTCATAGCTGAAAAGAGTAACTGCAATTACCAAAACTTTTACTAAACAATAACTGAAGTAAAAAAAGCAGCTACAAGTGAGCAACTTGTAATACCAATTTAAAGTCTCCATATTTCTTTTATTTATTGCATTATTTAGATACCTGCAAAGAGGATGAATACTTATAAAAGACCACTAACCAAAAGTTAACTCTTAAGAGTAAGGGTATCCTTGATTACAGAAAGCAGCTTTTCTCTTAAATCTCAGCAGTCTTCTTTTGTGAGCTTTGCCAAATTAAAATCAGTGCTCACTAGCAGTACTGCTATTTACACTTGTGCAACTTAGCATTTCTTGAGCTAAATATTTAAACCAAAATAATGCTGATATCACCATATAAAAGCAATATGATACTTAGAGTATATTAACTCAAACCTCATCAACAAACAGGTGTTAAATCACAAACAAACTTGAAACACCCTCAGTTATTGAGTGTTTCTTATGTAGTCTTGCAGGGATTGATCCTTGTCCCAGTATTGTTATCACTGATCTGGAATCAAGCATACAATGATGGCTATGGAAGAGTGCAGATACAAAGGCTGGCTCATCACTGAGTAATGAAGGGAACAGGTCACTCACAGAGACGGGACTATATTCTGTAAAGCAGTGATTCTAGCAGCAGTTAGATTCATGTTCATAAAAGTTATATATCAGTGAAAAGCATCAAGAAAAATCCTAGGTATGATATCTGGGTAGAAAGCAACAACAGTGTAGAGAGCATGGAAGGTCAACTGGAATTATTAAGTTTACTTGATAATGCAGTAGCTTTTACATATAGGAAACTCGTGGAAATCAGCAGGAAGAAAATTGACAGATTAATATTCTAGAAGATATGCTTCTACTATAAGAGACTATAAGACATTCATTTACATTTCATTAAGAAAAAAGAAATGAGGGATTATAAATTTATAAACTAAATTATTACTATAGTGTACCATTACTATAATTAATGGTACAAGAGAAAGTTGTGGTAAAACTGTGATGGTCTTAGCATAACAAGAACTTACATCTGAAAATGAGTCATCCATGTTACAATATATATATTTGGTATGTATTTTTCAATTAGTAGAATAAATGAAACAAAGGATTTTAGAAGATTTTCTATCATTTGTAAACAGACCTTATAAACAATGAAAAGTTACCCACTGGATGAAATTATATTACTTATGTTGCATAAAAGGTTAAAAGCACACTGGCATTTGTGTCTATATACCTGGAAAAATTCATTCTAGCTTGAAATGTCAAAATAAATGTTGGTAGGTAAAGTCTTCTTAATAAAGTATACAACTGCCGGGAAGTGGATTCTTTTTTGATATCTGAAAATTCATGATAATAGTGGCAGCAGACAAACACATCAGACAAACTTCTGGAAAGTTTTTCATTTGTACTGAAGTTAAGATTACTATTTCAAAATTACTGTGAGGAAATAAATGAACACTTATTTTTACATAAATAAATGTATTTAATTATAAGTAAAAAATACTTCATTCACTGCTGTGAATTTGCCAACAATGAAAATAAAAAAGAAGTTACTCAAATGATTTCTTCTGGTCTAGTTCAAAGGACAGATCAATTAAATATCTGTATGACTAAAAATTTCATCTCCATAATTGAGTAATAACAATGCTAAATGAATATTAAATATTTTGTAATTTCCTTTGAGGTGTTAGAATAGCAAACAAAAGCAATAAATTTTTGCCAGCTAAAATCAGCAGGCTAACAGACAAAAGAATTTTTTAAACCAATATCTTTTGTCCTCTCATATGGTGCTGAAGTAAGTAGCTTTGTAAAAAAGAAAACATTTTAGCCAATAATAAGAAAAGTTAAATTACCAATCAATTAACATAACTCTAAAATGGGTATAACTTGCTTACACTAAGGTAAGAGTAAACATCCATGAGTAGCTTAACAACTGGAGTTCATTCATGACACATTAAATTCTAAGTAATGGTAATGCACACTGCAGATTATTCATTACCATTGCAATTAGTGTATCACATTCTATCTGTTTTTCTGCACCACTGTATTTATGGAAAAGCAAATATAATCGCTTACCAAGATGGTAGTAACAATTAAAGAGCGATTGGACAGGGAATCTGTGATGTTTGCTGGTTTTCCTTTCTGATTCTCTGTCATGTTAAGGCCGCTCAACGGATCCCAAGTTCCAACCTATAAAACAGTAAATTACTGTGTAAATTGCCCATTAGTTACATTTTGGCATCTAAAAAAGAACACTATGAGGAAAAACAGATTGCTAAAGGGAAAAAGATTTGATTGCTAATAGTTATTATTAAATTTTGTTCTGTTTTTCTCTGTCATTACATTAAAGTCTGCTTATTTAAAATATGATTCCCAATACCTCAAATTATGTTTTGTGAAGTGTGACATTAAGTGTAAAAATGACATAAAGAATATCTAAAGCTACTCTTAATAATTAATTTTCCATTTCTCAAGATAAACCACATCTGAAGATAACTTAACAGGCAGAAATTCATTTGCAGAGTAGAGAGCATTGCCTCTACAAAAGGATTTACCCTTTTCTGTGATCAGAGAGAACAGGACAAAATATGTATTTAGGAAAAAGTAATGGAGAAGACAGAAACAGGCTAAGTGAAATAACTTGATTCATTTACAGATACATCTTCAATACATGAGAATTTTGACATTTTCTACTTTGAAGTAACGTCTATAGGATTTTTATCTAAGTAAGAACACCCAAGTTTATGCTTTAGGGTTCAGGTCAAGGACAGATTGCATACTAATTAGTAGGTAATGAGGCTTATCTGTAATTTATCTGCATTTTCATCACTATACAAAGAAAATGGTCAAGCAGTAAATATAGCTATCTATTTTGGAAATCAGAACGTTTGTATTACTCCATTGTCTAAAAAACCCCCCACAAATATGTCTTATTTTGTTTTTAGATGGGATTTAAAAAATAATTTCAAATACTAAATGATATCTGTAATACAGGGTAAAGGTATTTTAAAACTAAACCTAGACAAAAATTAAAAATTTCTGTAAGGATTCATTGCAAATATATATACGTATATAAACATACACAATTCTTTAAAAAATCTTTTCAACTGAGTCCTGAGAGAATGTTTGTATACTTTTAAGTGATTTGTTGCAACAGGGCTGTAAAGTAAGCTAGGATGCAAGGTGGTGTGGATAAAAAGAGTTTCATTTCTAAAACTGAGACGATAGCAGAGCATGAATCAGTGGATGCTGTAATAGAGAAAAGACAAATTTGATCTCTTTTTCTACAACTTTCTGTTCCACAGGAATCAATATTTTGTCTGTCTTCCTTGCTTAACTCCCAGTTCCAAGAAGTCACTCTTTTGAACTTGACCATTCAGCACCTCATAAACAGATCAAAAAATCACGAAGGCAAGAAAGAATATGTGTGTCTCAGAAACACAACTGGAAAAAAACATCTAACACATCATTTCAAAGTATTGAAATCGAGCCTTGCTACCAAAAAAACTCTCCCTCATTTACTGTTTTAATGCCATTTGATTTGGTGAATTGAAGGGCTTTCAGAGAACACAAAACGTTCAGCCTTGCAGCTTGGCCACAATTGAGAAATTTTAAAAGGGTTGCTAATATTTAATTGCAATGTTCTGTTAATTATGACAATCACAGTGTTTGCTTTATTTCAAAGACCAAACTAGAGTAGAATAACAAGGAATAGCAAAGAACAGAACTTGAGCCTGTCGCTGCACAATTGAAGCTGAACCAATCTCCTCTATGAGATATAACTTCAGGTACACAAGTAGCACAATAAATTCTAAGGAAACACCATCAACTTATATGATTTATTTCAAATCCTAAATTCATTAAATCATATGCTTTGTTGAAGTTCATGTTCATAATTCAAATTATATTGGCAAAAGGTAAGACATTGCTAAGTAAAATACTTCCTCTCCTACTTCTTAACATAGTCACAGCCACAAGTAAAAGAATATCAACTGTTAGAATCCGGATTTTATCTAACCACAGACTTAATCTACTGCAGACTTATAAGAACTATCAACAGCATTACTTTAAAAAGAAACTTCTGTCTTGATAAAATGATGCATTATTTTTCTAAATTAGGTTAATTGTACTTTTGTTGCTACTTTTGTTAACCAAAAATCTAAGAAATGGACCAAAAGTTGGAGGTTCAAAATTAGACATTGGATTATCTTTATTGACAAGCTCAAACTCAACAATTTGCACCACAGCTTCTATATATTACTGCTATGTATAGCCCCCAAATCACACAAATGTGTTTTCAAATCTGCTTCTTATAGAAAATTTTGCATAAATAGTGCATCAAGTTAATTATTTTCTATTTGTTTCAGCACAGTGTTTTAATTTTTAAGTAACTTTTTGAACTGAATAGAATTGCCAACGTGTTTTTACTAGAAAAGTTTAAATGCCAAAAATGTAGAAAAAGCACATCAAGGTAGTCTATAAGTGAAATTCAAACAAGTTGCAATTTAATTTATTGCATTACATTTATTTTAAACAAACTTACAAATTTTCCTAAAAAGTGAAACAGGTATTCATACATACACTTTAGAGAGAGTATTCATACTGTAAATACAGTCCCAGGAAGTGACTGTATTGTCAAGCCCTCAGTCTCCTATTCTTCTTTCCAATTCCCCTAAATGGCTAAACTATTCTGAAGCAACCATGTCAATCTGAACATTTTAACACTTATTACCCAAAGTACAGTATCCAAACCAGATGCACCCATGAACATGTGCTCCATAGGGAGAGAAAGAAAGATAGAAAGAATTAGCTTAGGCAAGAATCAGCTTATTTAAGTTGAAACACTTCCAAGAGCTACACCCATCACTAAATATCATAGAATATTCTGTAACACGGTAACTGTGGTGGCCCTCAAGGACATGGAATACAATTTCCCAGCTTCATGTGAATGGTTAAAAACTTGCATCCAAGATTCCACGTATTTAACTTTCAGGTAACTGTCAGGTTACTGCAGTCCCTCAAAACCAGATATTCCCACCCAGCTGGACATCCCCCTGGAATCACTTTGTAGCTCTGCAGGTTAAGGAGGCCTTGACTCTGTGTGAGAACTGCTTCGCAATTGCTGAAACATTCCTGTGTTATCAACACTGTTTTCAGCTCAAATCCAAATCACAGCCCCATACAAGCTTATATGAAGGAATTTAACTCTGGCCTAGCCAAAACCATTACAATATTTCACCATCCCCCCTCCCCCCCCAAAAAAGAAGCCTTGTACATTTGCAAAACTTAAAATTTGCTGAGTTTACACATGCTCTAGAGTACTTGACTGAGATTCAGTCTCATGAGATGCTAGTCACAAAAATTCAGTAGCTTTCTTACTTCAGCATGTTTGAAAAGTGATTTATCTTCATGAATAGATAAGTATACTTCCAAGTATTATTCTTTTTGATTTTTCTTCAAAGTTCTCCTGAGAAAATTAACATTGTTTTTGCTCTGAGTCAATCAAAACTGTGAATATGACTCACAGTGAAGTGCCACAAGCATTGTATTAGGAAGGATCATCACCTTTCTGCAGTGGTACCAACGAACTAAGCAGCCAAAACCAGAGCTGTATTCAACTCTCAAAGGGTTGTCAACTCTGTCTGTATCTTCTTCATTTACTTTTGTGGAGTAGTTAGTAGTAGTGGTGATTACATCAAGGAAATAACTATACTCCATTAGGTAAAATATTGTTTCTTCATATTTCTGTGCTTCCCATTGGCAAATTGCTTAATTTATTTTGCTTTCTTCAGTAATATTAATATTCATGCCTTCTTTGCATTATACATACAACATTAATAACAATACTTCAGTATTTCTGGATCCCACAGATTTACTATGTCTTTCTTTTTTCTCTCTCTCTTACAAAACCTGTTTTTTATGCTATTTGCTTTTTTTTCCCCCCAGATCATTATTAAAGATACAAAATAAAAAAAAGATTTTACATTGATATGCTGGATAATGAATTACAACTAGTTTTGTGTCATTTATGTTCACCTATGTGAAGGTTTCTGAGCAAGGCTTCAAGCCAGTTGTAGCATCTCTTATTCACGATATGTGATTCTTCTTCACTGACAAATTTTCATATCAAAAGTGGTATTAAATTCAACTATTTGTTATCTCCTTGAAGTATAAAATAATTTTCCTCACAATGCAGCCCCAGTGTAAAGATTGACTGACTTCAATTTAAATTATAATTTATTATGGTGGAGTGTCACAGTTTTGGATTTTCATTGTGCTTTATCATGAATAGTTTTAGTCTGTCCAAAGTGACTGTAATAAAATTTTTTTGGTATATTACATTAGCAGCACTCCAATCATCTCTTAATTTTGTCATTTTCATCTTACAAGGAGCTATCACTTTTGGCAGGCATGAATTTTTATTTGGAAACACATACTTCTTATTGACTGATGTCTGATTATCCCCTCTCATTCAAGAGTTTAAGGAGCAAGTATTTTGTGTAAAATCTGGGATCACACAGCTTTTTTTTTTAAATCAATGAGGAATTGTTCTGTTGTCACTGACTTCAGCAGCCATTGAGCATATAACACCATTTAGGTCATTTCCCATTATACTAACCAGGTAATTTATCTAGGACATAATTTTACAAAATCTATTTAAAAAATATGTCTTCCATCAATTCTTCATAATAAATTTTTTTCCCCTTCCATCAATATTTTTTTTCTCATGGATTACAGCTAAAATTGTTGAGTTAAACTGTTGTCCTTGACAAAACAAATACTTCCATCTTATTTGGAAAGAGGTTAGAAGAAATAATAAGTTTACAGTACGGAAACATGATATACATATTATGGTGCACAGAATTCTTATCTGCCCGCCTTTTCTCATCCCACAAGTGAAAGGATGTACAGAAGAAAAGGAAAAAAAAAACTGTTCAGGAGCTCTAACAACATAGACAGAGATGTCTGACAAGAGGGTTTGGGAAGAACATTGAAAACATACAAGATAAGGACAAAGATGTGAAAAGGCTACTGAAGAAAGAAGAAAATAGAGAGAAAGGGCATGGAGAAAGATTAATAGGTACAAGGGAGAGGGATTAGATAGAAAGGGAAACAGGCAGGGAGGGTCTGGATGGAGAGACTAAGGAATGGGAGAGGAAGGAAGAAAGGAAAGAAGGAAGGAGTAGCAGGAAGCAGAAGAGAATGTGATATAGAGAGTGCACACATGAAGGGAGGTAGGGGACTGAGAGAAGGGTGATTCATCACAGCTTTAACAGAATTCAGTCTTGGAGGAAAAAAAAACAACTTTGAGACAGCCCTTTTAGATAAAAGAACTGGCTAAAATGTACTCTTTCTACTAGGATGTGTCCTGCTCCAGAATTTAATCATTCACTCTGGATTCAAGAATAATGAGGTTTGCATTCTTTCAGAATAATGAATTTTTGTTCAAAGAGAAACATTAATCCATTGGCAATGATTTATCTTTCTCAGTAAAATACCATATGTTCCTTATGTTTAGTAAGCAATTCAGTCGAATGTGCACACACTTGAATTTTCCTTTTCCGAATCTCATCTCCTTATACCCCAGAGAAACTGCTCTGGTTTTGCACATATGTAGTAACTAATTCTTACTGCTTATTCCAAAGATTGTCAGCACTTTCTGGTGAAAACAATAATATTATCATTTCCATTTACCACATGACCAAAAAAAACTATGAAGGCAGCAAAAATATCTTCCTTTTCTATGAAAATCTTTATATACAGCTCAAGCACATACTGTATTTCCTGTTGAATTTTATTGTCTTCCATATTTCTCTGTAGACCTTCTTTGCTTTATCTCTATATTTTCACTATATATCTCCTAGTATATCGTCAATAGAGATTTTATTTTCCAGAAATCTCATGTTGCTTTGTGGTTCCCAAATGCCACCTAATGTTCTTAAAGCCATCCTAAATTACAAAGACTTCCTTCCCTCATTTTCAACAGTAGTCACTCACATGCAGACTCTTCAGCGACGTCTGACTTATTTTGCTCTTACCATGACATCAATTCTTCCATTTCTGTTTCCAGTAAGGAAGACAGATTGCACTGTAACTATTCTACTTGTCCACAATATTAATTTACTTTTCAAGTCTAATCACTACTATATATTCTTTTTACCCCGTAGGTTTCCAGAGCTCACTTCATGGGAAACTTCATGGGAGAAATCTACTGTGAGTGTATTGCTGAGCATTTTAAAATTTAGTTTAGTTCTTGAATCACATGTTTTCCACTGGACAACAAAAACGTTATTACCTATGTAAGTGTTTCAATACAAGCTCATGGTTTCTGAACTTTTACAAATCTTCCCAATAAGAGAAAATTAATATTCCAAAGCTAGTCTTGTGAGAAAAAGTTTTGGAGAAATATGTTGTTTATACTAGCTTCTCCATTCAGTGACTTACAGATGAAAGGAAATGCAGCTCTGCAGTATGGTCCCTTCCCTTAATTTATTTTTTTATTTGTGACCATAATTATCACCTTGGGGCAATAGCTGATAGAACTTTATCTGAAGATGAAGGAAAACATAGTGCTTACAGAACACTGAACACTAGCTCTAAATGCAAACTACAAAGCAAGCTGCAAAACCTTTGCCTGCTGATCACAACAATGAGACACTGTAGCTTCAATAGTCTCTTCATGGTAAGGCGGCTGGAGGGAAGATGATCTGATTTCAGATCATGATGGTGTAATATAGGCAGGCGAAATATCCATACATGCTTCCCAAGGTCTTAAGTTCAAATATGGACAATATTAAGCTACATGGAAAGAGCACTTCCCAATTCTTTGGTCTCTCACTCCACCTCTGTACAAGAAAAAATAATGTCAGAAGACAGCTAAACTAGTCAGGATACCAATTCTTAACTTTTATGTACCATTTACAGGGATATTGAGTTGAGAGCAGGTATGCTATTTTATGTAACACATGAAATATTACTGTAAATTTCTTTCAGGGGTGAGTTTTGTTTTGTTTTCTTTTCCCATCTCCTTGGAGGCAAATGTCTTACACACCTTTTCAAGACCTTCTTCCTTGAGGCTGATGACATCCAAATCAAAATCTGTCCTTAAGCCATTGGTTTTGTTGAAAGTTATCCTGCCCGTGAGGCCTTCCCAGTGGGCCTATGGAGAAAAAAAATACAATTTCTATAAATAAATACCTCTTCCTTCTTTTTTTTCCAAAAAGGACAAACTTTAGTTCTGCCAAAATGGGATCATTAATTATTCAATTTTTGTAAATAATTTACCTTGTGGCTGATTTCTTTTTTTTTAAATATTTTGTATTTATTTTTTGCTAATGAAATCAAACTTTCCTTCAGTCTTCATAGACAATTTTTTAAATTTTCCATATCAGGCAATAGACTCTTCTACGGAACAAGATAAAAGGCTGTTTTGTTTTCATTCCTCCATCATTCATGCACGAATTTCCCCTTCTGCTTCCCTACATACCTCCCCCTCCCCAACCTCCAAGCTTCAATCTGTTTCATTAATGCTGGACTTCATTTTTTCCTCAGGAAATTTCATTCAAATAAAGGCTTACTTTTGCAAGATGCTGATTCCCCTGAAACCACACTGAGACAGCAAAAATTGAGGTCAGTGAGCCAGCCTTCCTGAGCTTATTCCCCACTTTTAATAAAGTGCAATAGCCTCATTGTTTTATAACTTAAAATCTACCCTAGTTCTGAAACTATAGAAAGGAGGAGACAAAATGTGGGAAATAAAATTATCATCCTAGAAGGAACCAATATTGAAAAAAAAAAAAATGTTCCATTGCAAATAATTCTCCTCATTAAAATATTTTGCATATCTAGATTGAGAAACACTGTATTAGGAGTTACAGTATGAGAGACTTGAATAGTCTACGGGGTTCACCTTTAGCACCTTTAATCTCCTAGGTTTACTATCACTGTCTACCAGTATCTAAACAGCATCTTGGGGAATCAAGGAGACATATAGTAATTCACCATAGAAAATGGAAAAAAAAAATTTCAGCCAGGAAGTAAAATTCATTCCTGGCCCCTTTGAACTTATGCCAGTATTCAGTTGCTGAATTTCTCATAATCAGTCTATGGTTTAGAGTTTCAGGTGTTTAGGCTTTTATGCCACAGATGCTCCAATTATCTAAAAACGTAAGTTTTATTTAAAATGCAGTTATTTCACCCTTTCATTTTTTTTTTGTTCCAAGTAATACTTCAGGAAAACCCACTTTCAAATAAAAAATGCTGTCTTGCTTGTTAAACTCTTTATACATATGAAGATGAGAAATTACCATCCGCTGAAAAATAAAAGGCAGAAACCGAATAGAGCGAAAGCAAAAGAAAATGGGAATTGGGAGAAAAGAAAGCAGGGGAGCAGGACCCTTTATTAGTGACTTACCTCCTTAATGAGGCTCATAAAGCGGGTCCCAAAGCGCCATGGTTTGTGGCGGTTGCACTGCAGTGAACTGACGGTCATCTGTGGGAACTGCTGGACAGCCACCGACACCACATGAACTGCATCATACATTAGTGCTGCATCCGTCTGAAATGAGAACAACATCGGAACCATGAGCACAAAGCAAACACATGAGACAGGCCAGCAGCGAGAGAAGGAAACAACAGATTAGCATTGCTCATTATGCTAAAGGAAAAAAATGGTCCAATTGCTTGTGTAGCATTGTAAAATGTAGCCTCGTTGCCAAGTCCTACATGAGTTAGGTCAGGATCTTCAGTCAGTCTCAGCTTTTCTCTTCTTAATGCTGTAAAAAGGACTCATACTTTTCAGGATCATGGAAGTACACTGGTATCTGATGACTCATGTTACTTTAAAAAGCAGTGAGTTAGGGAGCTATATAAATCACTGTGTGCATTTTTGATTCAAGTTGGTTATTTTCATGAGTGATGCAAAAGAAAAAAAGAAACAAGTCCTTAGCTAAAAAGGAAAGTGTACAGGTTCAGGAAGTAATGAGGTTTTTTTGAAATTACAGACAAGATTCCATCCCAACGGTACCTGATTGATTCATTAATAACTTTTGAATGTGCATCAGTTCAAATCCCCATGGCAGAACTAATCAGTATCTTCAATAAATCAGAGGTAGATTAGAATTACATCAAAATGCACTATTCATTTTAATAGTTTTCATGTCCCATCCTAAATAAATAGGCTTAGATGTAGTGTGTGCTAAGTAATGTTGTATTAGCATAGGACAGAGACAGTCTCTCAGTACACACTGTCACGCTGTACAAGAAAGTGATCTCTCTCCTGCTCTCTTTGATAAACAGAGGCAAGCCTCGGAACCAAAAGCACAAGAGGACCTTAGATTCAGCTGGTGGAAATGAGTGCTACGCCATCTGCTCGGCACACCTTGGAGAAAAAGGACCTATTTCCCCTTCTCATTCACATAATTAGTGAGCTGTGAAATTAGTTCTTTAATGGATAGGAAACCTGGAGATTATTGCACTTGTCACAATACAATACAGTGCAATACAAAATGAGCTTATATAGTGCCTTTCATGCAAAGGCATCCCAAGGCTCTTTACAATAAAACTAAACATAAAAATGGAAAAATATTCTACCATTATAGCCCATAAGCTACTGTTAAAGAGAAAAATATATGCTCACATTTAAATGGCTCTCCCAAGGAGAGATTTCAAAATTCAAACAGAAATAAATCCTAATTTTAAAATAGCTAGTATAATAGTTTCAATGATCTCAGGCTCCAAGCAGTTTATGCAGGGGCTCCAAATCAGTCAGAAAATATTTTTGCTGCCAAATTGTTCATTATCTTCAAGGCATTAAAGTGCTTTAAAGCCAAGCTGATATTTGACAAGGAGACAGTGAAACACCAAAAAGTTGGAATGACATGCTGAGTAAGCGTCATGCAAAGTTTAATATTCTAGAAGCAAGACTTGGCAGTAGTTGCGTCTAGACAACAGCTTTTTAAATAAACTACACAATAAGTACAACACATAAATCTGGCTCAGAAATGCAAACTGTTTTTTAAATCAGTTTTACTTCTAAAACTGTAGCCCATGTACCAATGAAGGAAAATTGAAATTGCTATGAGACTTTAGCAAAAAGAGCCCACAAAGAAGCAACCAGAAATTCAACACCAGCACCAACTGATTAATTAGATGCAAATTTGGAAGCAGAACTGTTAGGACTCGTCAGAAGGAATCAAATGGACATTATGCCAGATGCAGAACAACATGGCTTTCTGTCAAATTCTATAGGCCACTGAGGCAGAGACCTGTAGGATGAAAAAAATACCCAAAGATGGCAAAGGTACATGATAAGCTCCAGTGGATATATATTGTGAGGCACTGGAATAGGTTGCTCAGAGATGTTGTGGGTGTTCCCATAGCAGGAAGTGTTCAAGGCCAGCTTGAGTGGATCTCTGAGCAACCTGTCCATGGCAGGCAGGGCCGGGACTAGACGTTCTTTCAGGTTCATTCCAACCCCTTAACATTCTTTGATTCTGTGATTCCGAAAACATGTCAAAATCTATTTCTTCATCAAAGACAAAACAAATGAGGAAGAAAATGCAGTAGTGTCATATCTGTAACTCAGTTGACAAGCCCTGTCCTATCAGATGGATAAATCTGAATCTGCATCTACCAGTTACTACTGTCATTAATGTCAAGATACAAACACATTACAAAATAAGTATAACTAGATTTTCATGCAAAGACAAATATGTTGCTAAAATTCTTTTTAAAAGCCTGAACAGTTCTTTAAATGTTCTAGAAGAAAATGTCCTATGCAAACTGAAAGTAAAAAATTGACCTTGATACATAGGAGTCTTATTCTCTAGTCAGTTTTGTATTAAATTGAATTGGCTCATTAAAAATTTCAATGGAAGATACTGTACAGTTCACTTAATGCATAGCATGAGCCAAGCTTATTGTGATGATTAGTAAAGTATGCATATACTTCATTACATTTTAGTTCTTATCTTTACCTGCATACTATCTGAATAATACTAATACAGTAAGTAGAATAGCTTATAATTTTCATATGCAGCTCATTATTCTCAAGATCATCTTTGTCTTCCTATCTTTAGTCAGTCAACGTTTATACTTGTGAGATAAATCCAACTACATTTAAAAGGTCAAACTGTTCATAGGGTTTTGCCTAGTGTCTGTTGGTCTCTAATGAATTCTGAAAAATTTTCTGCATTAATTAAAATGATGCTTAAGTTCTTTCAAGTGCGACTTTCTTAGCTGCATCAAGAATGAAATGAAACTGCAAATGCTCACAGATGTATACCCGCATTTGTTTCCTAGGTGACCATGACAAAAGTATTCAATAAATGCATAGAAGTGAAACACTTTCACGTTTTGTTAACCAAGTCCTTGAAAAGGTGTGAACACATTAAAAGCAATTCATATCAAGTATTTAATACATTGTGAAACTTATTTCATCATATACATTTGTTACTGACTGGATTTCACACCATAGTATCATCTGAAATAAACTTCATTCAGATAGACGGTGGTCACTGGTTTAAGTGTTAACATGCCCGTTTCATACTGCAACAAGTTCTCCTTGCTAAGCTTGTATTTATAAGCCTTCCAAGAGTTTAGAACAGAATGAGAATGTTGCATTCCCATTTGGCAAAAGGAGTGTAAGTACACAAGGTGGGGCATGTTCCATAAGGAATGAATTTTCCATTGGCCTTTATAAATTGTATTTTATTTCTTACACAACAGTAATGTCCTGGATAGAACACTGGGTGCAAAGTCAGGTTGTTGGATTAGGGTTTTTTTCTACTCCCAATACATCTAGTCTGTTCGTAGCCAGGTTTATGAAGGACAGAGATGATGTAGTACAATTTGGAGAGTAAGAACAGAAGCCGTTTTTCTTTAATCTAACAGCCTAAGTAGTAGATACTGGAGGTACAATGAACAGGACAGCTTAATCAAATCTCCTCCCTCCCCAGCATAACCATTTTAGGGTAAAGGAACATTATTTAGGTGTCACTGCACTGTAAGGATTTACAGTGGAATACTTACTCATTTCAAAACCATCAAAAATGTCCTATAATCTCCTTAGCCTGCTAATCAGTACTTCTCCTTTGATAATTACTTATTCTTCTCTTTTATATTTGGTGACAATTTAACACACAATACATAAGAACTAGTTAGAAAACCTTGAAAAAATTGCATATTTCATAAACAAAAAAACCACTTCCATTTCTTTGTTCGACCATCTGCCTTTCATATTTTCCCTAATTACTCTTATATTTTAGGTTATTTCCATTGTGAGTACAGTGAACAGAAGTAGGCCTCTGTCCAGGGTGGGTTTTTTTATCATCATTATTTCCCTTTGAAGACTGATTTTCTTATAGAAGCTGCTTCTGCTTCCTTTCTTTTGAACAACTTAAAAAAAAATGATGTGAGAAAAGTCTGACGACACTTCAAGTCAAGAAGTGAAGACTACCTACAGTGCAAGACAGGTGTCATTATTGGCACTATTACTTTCCTTAAAGTTTGTTCTGTTTGATAAAAAATTTAAAAGTTGACTTTAAAAATTACTGCATATAAACTACAGAAACAATGATAGGTTACATATAAAAAGAAGCTAAGTTTTACTTATAAAAACCTGTAGTTTCTTTATTATAGATTCTACTATTGCTTGATCAGAAAATTTTAAGGGCCAGATCTTGATTTGTGCTAGGACAATGTGATTTTAACCCACAAAACAGAGTAACTAGTAACATAAGAACTTTTTCCCCAAAATTCTTGTATGACATGATTCCAGTGGTGCTAACATTACCCTAATCAATTCACTACTCGTGCTTGATCAGCTACCTCCAAACTATACTTCCAAACCTGCCCTAAAAAGGGATTTTTCAAAAAGGTCCAGAACAAGAGGGTAATTTTTCTTTGTCTTTCCCAGGTGTGCTAAAGAGCACAGAAAGCAAGCATGAATGAAAAATATTACAAAACAAACAAAAAAACCCCTTATAAACCCAATAGGAGTCACTTTATCTTACAGATAGAGTCTTAAATTGTATTACATTGAAATATCTTTAACAACCATTAGAAGATCTTCTGCACAAGTCAGTCAACAAAAGACATTTCAGTTAGATGATGCCTGAAAAATGCAGCATTATGCACACAAATTCCAGAGACCCAGCATACTACTTCTGCTCACAGAAAGCTCTCCCACACTCAAGGCAACTATAACAAGCGAATGAAATTAGGAAGAAATGGCTTGCAAAACTAGTTCCTCCCCTCCTCAGCTAATAAAATCTATTGCCCCTGAAATCATTTTACTTAATTCTCACTTGCTAACACATCCCACAAAACCATTTTGCTAAGTGAGATTTAATAAATCTCTCAGCCTGGGATTAAATTTTAGTGTTTTATGAACTGTTAAATTGCATTGTATGCTTATTAATGCTCATGTTTTCTTACTTTTTGACACATTCCTAACTCCACTCTGGGGTGCAATTAAGAAAAGAGTACAGATGTGTTTTATCACCCCCAAAAATGCATTCCAATAGGGAACAAGATATGAGCACCAGTAAGCTATAAACAATGTTCATCTAACTTTTTTAAAGATCAGTTAGCTTTTTTTTTCAAAATATGCTAGTATTCCAAATAAGACATAGCTGCTTAAATTATTATTATTTTAATATTTAGTGGTCTAGTGAATTTTGACAGGGGGTTGGTTTACAGAGATGTGTATGTGATTTTAAGTACAGACAAAACAGACGCAAATGATTTTTCCCCTCATCAAAGTACTTGTTTTAATATCCAAACAAAGCAAATTGTTTATTTCATATATAATAAAAAAAGACTTTACACTAACAAAAATTCTTTTAATTTTTTTTAATCTAGAAAAAGTGAACTAGATAGGTAAATTTATATTTTAAATTGTATTTTTTCTTATACAAACAGACAAAAGAAAACAATGGATTTCCTCATATGCCTCAATGCCTCCTAGTTTGATCTCCAATTCGAAGAGAAATAGCAAAGTAGAACAAGAAACAATGACAATTTTTTAGAAAATGCCAAGAGAAAAGAGAAATAGGAAAAGCAATCCAAATGATAGTGATATGGTTGCCACACTTCTTGTCATTACATTGTCATTATATAGGAAGAGAATATGCATTCTTTCATTGACAGAATAAACACCTACGTATTTCCTGGTATAAAAGTTTGAAGTAGAAAAGTTTGAAGGTAGAACCTTTTACATCTCTCAGAATATTCTTAATAATGTAATTTGATAGAATATTTACAGTGTTGAAAATCTGGAAGTATATGAAAATGAGTTAGCTGAGTAGCCACTTATTGCTGCTTGATTTTAACTTATTGCAGGTGAAACTTTCAGACAACTTGAAATTTTGTCAGAAATGGACACAGGAAACCTATTTAGCAAGTAGTTTAAACACAGGTTTCATGAAATAAGAACAACTGCAGTATTTCTCCCATCTGCTAGACCTTTGACTTAAGATCTGAATACCATTTTAGCAAATAAAATGTTAAAGATTTAGAATACAACCTGAAGTGAATAGGAAAATTTTGAATCATTTTCTCTGACTAAGACACCTTGTCATTCTTGTGGAGCAAGACCTTAAATCTTAATTATGAGAGGAAAACTTAATTTAAGGGTATAAGTAGTGTTAAGGAAACCTCCCTGTCCAACCATCCAGGAGCCACTCTGGCAGTCCCTGAGCTGGGACTGAAGTCCCTCTGCAGCCACACACCCCCGCTCACACAGTCAGGTTTTCTCACCAGCTCGACCCCAGCTTTCCCACAGTAAAGTCTCAGACGTCCAGATCCTTACAATAATTTCCTCACGGTGCAATAACTAAAAAACAAAACAGCTCAAGCCAGTACCTCCAAGGAGGGACCCAGAACAAAGGAATCCCTGGGCTTACATATTCTCAGAATCTAAATGCAGGAAAGTCTGGGAGTCATCACCTCCTGCTGTGTCTCCCAATGTCCAGTAAAGGGGCCGGGCCACAGGTGCCCGTGTCCTTTGTTATGCAAAGGATTGGCAGTTCCTGGCCTCTTCCCTGGGACTCCCGGCCACTCAGAGCTCAACCTGCGGCTCGCACACTGAGCTACCTGCACTGAATGTATTTCTCAGCAGTAGGAAGAGATTTGAGAATATTTAGAAATGCATCTTTAGAGGCTTCAATGTCTGACTTCGATTGTATGACAGTCTGGTTTCAAAGTCAGTCTCTCTACCCTCTAGCACTGTTTCCTATTCTGATAGAAGGTTAAGTTGTGCCTGATTTCCTGGACCTTCTGATCAACTTCTCGTTCTCACTTATTTTAAAATCAACCACTTATTTTACAGGTTATCTGTCATTACCTTGTACAAGTGTTCAGAGTGGTTTATTTCTTTCCAGTCATAGAAAAAGGAAAAAGCCTATATGGTCATGTGTATTTATCTGGAATAATGGAATAAATACTAACAGCATGGGGGCGGAAAAAAGTCAAAAAAATAGATTTCTAATTATATTTTTTTGAAATGTATTTCTTACATATTCTATTTTCTGAGATTTCACAAGATCCTGTAGGTGTTTCATCATGTCATAAACTCTACTAATCCAAGAATAAAATTATCTTCAGTGTATTGCTTGCAATATCAAAAGTCAACAGACTGCATAAACCTTTGCACAATGTGCTTATAATATACAATTAAGAACAAGATGTTACGATGTGTTTATTTAAGTTCTATAGTTTTATATATATATATGTTTCCACATATCCTTAAAAACAAATGTTAGTATTTCCAGGTGAAAGGTATTTGAAGAACTTCCTCAACCTTCCTTCTGAACTTTAGAAATTATGATATGTGCTATAATATCTTTCGCAATAAAATACCTCATCACACTCTTATATACCTTAGGGACAGATAGAAAAAACCTAATTACAAGGAACAATGGGTCATTATTTGGTCTTTGGTAGTCTATTTCCTTTCATCTGTTCTCAAGTTCAAAAAATCAATATGATTGTGATCACTGCAACTCCATCAACCACATCCGCAATAAAGACCTGACTGCTACTGTTGTATTAGCTCAGCATTCAAGACTTATCACACCACATGAAAAGCCCTTCTGCATGAGCAATTCATAAGTAATTACAGAAAGATCCAACTCAGCATACACAGCAAATACTTTTGTACCCGCATGCAACAAGAAAGTACACCTGGGAATGCAAATGAGAGGCATAAAGCTAACATAATCCAGAGATTAAATGTAAATCTGATGATCATAAACAGAGGGAAAACCCTCTAAAGAATGACGCTCTAAACATTCTATTTTTCTATCCTGTAAAAATTGTACAATGTTTGAGGATTTCAGAGCTTCCACATCTTCAAGTTTTGCAGGTAAAATGACAAAAATCAATGTATATTGATGATTTTGAAATGCAGATAAATGAGTTATGAGCATTCATAATAAATTTCCTTCTCCTGTTTTAAATTTCTGTCCCCTTTGAAAGGACTAGTGATACAGACTTTAATATCTTCAGCAAAAAAGATGATTACAGATGATATGTACAGCATTGTAAAGTTCATGTTTGCAGAAGAAAACAAATGGTTAAGCAGTATAAAACATAACTAACCCATGAAAGAGTATATACTTATTTCAAAATAGAATTCTGCTTTATGTCAATCTTCTGTAATTCTTTTATTAATTTATGTCCTGTGGCTCTGTTCTAAAGAAGTAATATTTTTTTCTTTTGAACTAATACCTCCTTAAATTCTGTAATACCTAAAGAAAAAGACACAATGCTGGCCTGCAACTTTTTTAGATTTTAAAAGTAGATGTTTTATGTGGGGATTTTTTTGTCTTTGAGATTGTTTTGAGGTTTGGAGGTTTTCTGGTTTTGTTCTGTTTTGTTTGAGAAGCATATCTATTTTTTAGATTCTTAATTTTTTTTTTTAATAAACCTTTGATCAACTTGCATGCTATATGCAGATGATAGTCTAGACAGATTACAGAAAATCAAATTGACCTTGCAATATTACTTTTTTTCTTTGCCATTGTGCCTCCACCAACTGCCTTTCACAGTATAATTACTTTTTCATTTCAATGAAGTTCCCCATTAATTAATATTTATTTCAGAAAAAAACCCTTTTTATCATGTTATGATGCTAGTTCTAATAATCAGATTCGCATAAATTGTTGATTCAAGCTTCACAGAGTAGACACAGAATTAAATACATTGACATATTTGCATTAGACACTGCCTTTTTCGATTAAAATCTACTTACAGTGAGTCAATTTATTCACTGATTGAAAAGCTGCTTTCTGATTTGTGACACTGCTTTTCTGAGTTATCTACTAAAACTGCCCTCACAAAACTAGCTTCCATTAACTATTATTCTAATATACTAGCCCACAAAAACTTATCTAATTTAAGAACAGCTTCAAATTGTGATTGTTCAGGAAAAGCTGAATAGCATTTAATGGGATCCTCAATGGCTAATGAAGAGAGGTACCTTGAAACTGAAAGCTTATTGGAAATTTTAGGTACTTTGATATCCTTGAACAGCAAGTTCAAGACATTAAAAGTATATTAAAAATAAGGCTATACAAATAAAGAAAGTAAGATAAAGAAAAATTTTATGTGTGGGTTTTATGCATACGAAATTTTCAAAACTTACAATTCACTTGTAGTAATTCAGTGCTAAAAGGAATATGGGCTTATTAATCAGAACAACTCAGACTGATATTGCTATGTTAGACATAGATGCTCTTCTGGTGAATATAAAAACCAACCACAATCTTCCTGGTGATCAGATTTTTTTTAATATATATTTGCATCTTGGTATGTTCAATAAAATTTGCAGCAATATACAGAATCCACACAGAGATCCATCCTGAAAATTTTGGAACTCTCTCTAAGCACAGTCCACTTTCAAAGGGATATTTATATCATAAAGCCAACTAATAGTATATAATTTTCAAAATTACTAAACCAAAAATAGGAACTAAAAAAACTGAATATTCTTCCAGCTTTTTCAATACTCCATCAGGATTCCATCCATCAGGGTAACAGTCAAATTTCTTCATTGCATCTAAATCTACATTTAAAAATAAATATGTGTCCAAGCTTATGCAGAAGTTTTAAGAATTTCTTTGCATGTCTCTGACTAATCTGGTGAGAATTTATTTTTCCTGAAACTTAAGTATGCTTAAGCAAGATTTAAAAACATATTTTTCATACCCTTTATCTTATTTTTCAGAACACTGTCCATGTCTGAAACTGCAGACTGAAAGAAAGAAGAAAGAAGAGAGAAGAGAAAGAAAATCAAGGAAATATAGAAGCATTTGCCTCAGTATCACAAGGATTTCTAGTTTTCTCATTCATACTCACAAACAACTCTCCTAGCCAAATGGCCTTTGACAGATAAAGCAATATATTAGTCTTGTCTCTGCAACAAGATGGAAGCAATTATTGTTCAGGTGTGGAAAATTTACAGGAAATAATAAAATTTTTTTTTGATCCCTGAATAGTGAGCAAACTCAAAATATAGTGTCACAAAATTAAAATCACAAAGGATCACATTTCACCTAGATGCCTAATGTTATGGCCTTATCAAAAGATGTTATTTTGCAAAGAATCTTACACAGAAATAAACCCAATCAGGTTAAAAATTTTATCATGTTATTTTCTTCATCTCTTATTTCCTACAAAAAGTTTCATGGACAGTGGAATGATGCATATTCATAGAATGAAAATTGCTTCTCCTGAAGTTGTTAATCTAAGATGTTAATTTCTGCCCTTGATAAAAAAATTCCAGATATCACAGAGTGCAGTAAATGTCATGGTTGTTTAGAAAAGCTTTTACTGACTGGTCATGAATAGCTCGAGGCAGCAGGCAGCACACAAATGATATCTGCAAGACAGTAGTTTCTTCATTTTAATGTGGTTATCTATTTCATCTCATATTCTAATGAAATTGGGAAGGCCTGAGAAATCTAAAGCTCAAAAGGTAGATATTTCAAAGCCTCAAAGTTATTAGTAGTTGATTTCTTTACAATTTTTAATCTAATATTTAATGAAAAGTATAACAAAAATTATCCAGTTATAAAAATCACAAAAATCTTTGAGTTCCAAGGAGGTACAACTACTTCCAGTTTGCCAAAAAGAAAGCAATGTAAGAGAATTATTTCTGCAGAGAATTATTTCTGCATGAGTTCTTTATATTAAAATACCTGAGAAGAACCAGTCTATCCATACAGTGTAGTAACTTAAGAATCTCAATCTCACAGAGCTCTAGTTCACCAAAAACACCGACACAGGAACAGTGAAATTTGACTCCAGAGCCATTAGTAGGACAAGACTGCCCAAGCATAGGTAGGAAGCACTTTTTAACCACTTCTCAATTCTCGTAACTACTTACTATGTTTTCCACAGAACTGCTGACTTTCTAAATTATGTGCAACAGTTTTCCTCTTGCAAGTGTTTTCCACAAGGAAGCTGATGTATAAGAGTCTCCTTCCATAAACATTTAGCTAAATTAATTTGATTCAAAGCCAAATGCTTTAAACAGGCTTGTTTTGATATTTTAAACAAGTATTAAATCTTTATTATTTACTTCCCTTTCTCTTTATGCCTTTTTCTATGTCTCTTTTTTAGTCTGTCACCAAAACAAATACAACACTTGCCCACTCACTTCCCTCTCATTAAGATTTTTTCTCACAATAATTTTTGAAGGCTTCATTGCTGTGAAATACTTCCCACAGATTTTACTTTTGAACAGCAGCAAGCTTTTGAAGTGACTCTCCTGATGTGTGACACCACAGAGCAGTGCTCTGGTGCACATCATGAAGAGGTCTCATAATGCATGAAACAGGCTCTCTTAAAATAAAATTCACTGAAAGATGTGATTGAGGGCTGTACTTTATGTGCTCCATCTGCTAATTGGCTTTGTCCAAAGGAATGGACTAGCAAGAGTCTGAAGCAAAGTAGCTGGAAATAGAAGAGTGTGAAATAAGAAGTGTCAGGTTTTTGGCACCGACACCTTTGCTTTATGAGGCTGTCTCCAATGGGCCTTTTCACTTGCTATTGCAGCCATATATAACTAAATTCCAGTGATCACTTGAGAAAATCTGGTGCCATCTCAGGTTTATTCTCTTCTGTTATTGTTCTGAATATATTAGTCTTATCTTCACTCCATCTCTAATTCAAGTGTGCAAATCCTGACCCTGTTTACCTAAAGAAAGAAAAAAAACACCTCTGATTTGAAACAAACAAAGAAAAACTTTCTGCCCTGACAGGATGGTGGCTACTCGTTTAAAGTATGAGGAAATTAAAAATAATCAACCATTTTCAACTCTACAAATATGAAGAATGAAGAAGCAGCGTGTATATGCAATTTATTTATAGTAGATAATAGCTTTTTATCATGGTCAATAGAGGGTTGGGTTGAAAGCCATTTGTCAGACTGTACAAAAGCATAAGAATTGAAGATGGGAATGGTTGCCTTTGGCTCTAACTGTTAAAAACCAGTTATCAATCTTCATCTAAGTCTTCAAGGAGCTTGTCTTGGTGAGCAATCGATACTGCATTTGCCACAATAGCTCATTTAATTATTTTCATCCTAAATATCCTGTCAGCAGGGGGAAGTCTTCCTGATTTTAATTAATTTTGAGATCATTGATTTTTTTGCCTTTTCCTTTCCTGTGGTTACACATGCAGACACAAAGGCACAGACACACACTTTTAGCCTGCAGGCTATGTAAGATGTATGACAAGTCCTTGATGAAAACCCTGCATATAACTCTAGTATACCTAGATGACATGCAGCTTTACTTTTAAGCTTTTAAATCTTTAACCTTCGACTGCTGCAAAAGAGCCTCTGGCACCTAAACCTAGTTGGGCAAAACAGTAAATTGAAAAGCATGTTTGCTGAATAGTTTTCAATTAAAGAATCCTTAAATCAATAGGCAGTAAGGCAGTAAGGCCACAAGTCTGCTGTAAGTTACAGAGAAACACAAAGACAGAAAATGGAAGTCAGAGAACTGGAAATAGTAGTGGAAATCATGAACTTACATTATATTTGTAAATAAATAAAGATCTTATATTGATAGATATCATTAACACCCAAAATAAAAATGCTTTAGGCTCTAGCAGGTTGTGTCACATTTCCCCTATGTTAAATAGTAGCAATAAAGAAGATAGAATGCAAGTCATTCAGAATAGTCTTAAAATTTGTAAAAGGCAAGCTCATAACAGAAGTTAAAGAAAAAAGGTTTAGTCTATATACCTTAAGAGAATAATGTGTCTTCTACATGAGAATCCTTGCTTCCCGTTCTCAGAGAAAACTGCTAACCCTGTTCATCCCTACAGTGTAAATTGGTGAGATGACCGCTCTCAGGGCCCCCAGCAAAAGCCTGGGAATCAGGAAATGGAACTCAGACAGAAGTCCACTATTTCCCTTAGAATAACATTAGTATTTCTGTCTAAAAACTGATGACAATCAGGTAACAAAATATTACTTTGAACCCCAAAAATAGTTTAATTGCTACTTGCTCTGTATGTAGAGCTACCTGTATCAGGGATACTCCTGCATAAGGAAACAGGCCCATTCAGAAAAAGGAAGTTTCCACTAAAAAGAGCACGCAAGTAAAAATATGAATAGCTGAAAAATTGTATATCTGGTGTTCAAAAGATCAGATGGATTCATTTAAATCATATGTATATCTTATAATCCCATTTGTGACACTTCCACCTTTTCAGGAAAAGGAGAGGGGGAAAAAACCACCAATCTGTAGTAAATAAATTGGCAACTATGCTAATGAAGAATAATTAAAATCTAAATACATTCTAGAGTGGTTAAAAACCTCTTCATTCATAGCTCCACTGCCAGAGAAGACATTTTATTTGTAGCCAGTAATAAAGCAGTTATATATGATTATTTTTATTTAACATGGCATGGAATAATTGTGGAGTTACTTACTTTTATAAAAAGGATTTAATTTCACCAGATGCCAGTACATCAGAAACAAGGGAAAGTGACAGGTTCTGTTTTAATACCACTGTACAAGGGACAGAATTTTCTGGATCAACAAATGTCAGAAAAGATTCAGTATTTCAGAAGAGAAATTAGAGCAACATTTAAGGGATATATAATATCATTAATTATCCTGCTTCTAGTTGCAGTCTTGAAAAGAGACACTGCTCCTAAGTAGAGCAGCCAGTTATAAATGTTTTCCATCAACATTCTTAGCTTAGACCTCGGACAGTGTTTCCATGTGCAGCTCTTCATCACAAAATGTTTCTTCTCCACTATCTTCACCTGGAAATGATAAAAATTGCCTCTAGAATGAACCCAATAACTTCTTTCTCTAATCCCATGAAGCTTAAATACATTTAGTTTACATCTGAGAAGCAGGCGGTGTTAATTATTTTTTCTTTACAAAGTAAAAAAAAAAAAAATCATTTAACATTATTTCAGTTGGTTAAAATCTGAACAAAATTATCAGATTAAAATATTGGTAAAATGCCATCACAGTATTCTCCTTGGATGAGCTACTGCTATCTAAATAGCTACATATTAAAATTCTGAGAAAGTTGCTTTCTCTGCCACAATCCATTAAGCAGTGTACAGTATTAACACAACTGAAAGAACTTGGAAAGTAGATGTTTGTTTGAAAAATGAAAGGTGGGAAAAATAAAACCAGGAAACAGTTCTGTACTTCAGAGACAAATGCAGTTCCTCTCACAGACGTTCCTCAGGGAAATAAACAGCAGCAGCAAGGCCAAGTCAAGAAAGCTCCCTGAGAAGAAAAGCTAGATTGTAAAGTACTCTACCCCATGCTCACATTCCTCTGAGAACTGTTATCTTGCTCAAACAAATTCAACTCACTAAAACTGACAGTTGTGCACTGCTCTTTATTCTTAAAGGATTAACATTAGGAAAAAAATATGAAGTGAAAGTATCTTTCAAGATGCAAACGAACTGAGAGACTATCTAATCACTGCTGCTAAGGAAGGAAGTATGTGCTCAGACTCCAGTGTCCTTTTCTTGTGCATGACTGGCACAAGAGATCTGCTGAGAAACTGTTTTTTCAAGCTGGTTTACATTCTTAAGAAGAAAAAAATAGAAAGCTGAGCCACCAAATCATCCTTAGAGAGAAGTGAATATATGAAAAAACCTCTTAAAGGCTGAACACCTGTTTACATACACATTTATGAACATTTCAGGGCTACTATTTGGATGTACATAATATATGTGGCTTTGTGCATGAATATTTTCAAAGTGTACTTCCTTTTAAAAATTTCATCCCAGTGAACTGTAGCTTTGCAGAATAAATTGTTATAGAATTCATTTCTATAACTTCAGCCATCTAAAAACTACCAGGAGAGCCATGAATTAAAGACTGTGATTCATCTGGTTATCTTGAGCTTTGAGGAACTCTAGACTTATAGCTTATGTTGTATACCCTACTTTGAGTAAAACTCTCTTGACAAATTTCAAGCACTTCAAACTATAAAAACCCAAGATCTGAATGGAAACTGTATGATGAAATTTCTATGAAACAAATCAAATTTTATTATAGAATTATAATAAGCTCTAATCCACCCAAGTTAAGTCCAAGGGAGTAAACTGTTTCACTGGATAATACTGTACTCATTCTAGAAGTTAGACAGAATGCTTCACAGCTGTGGTGATCCACAAATATGTATTCTTGTCTCTGCTAAGCAAATTGCTCTCTAGACAAGCTGCAGCAATTCTGTTTTTAAAAGAGTTGAAAATATGTTGTTGCTTTATCTAAAGCGTGATTTCAGATACAAAAATGAGAAGTAACAGATCAAAAATATCAGAAAGATAGTATTGCAAACACAGAGTATCTGAACACAGTTCTAGTTTTCTTAATCCCATTCATTCTTTATTGTGAGAGGTGTGAAAGGGAATAGGATATGTCCCACATTTAGCATTTATCTAAAGTACTTGGATAATAAATAAAACATCTTATGTTAATTGTAACAGACCAGACAGAACAGAAAATACACTTGTGCTTATTACTCTAATTCAAGCAGTAGAAGCAAAATATTTTTGCCTCAAAACTTTGTGTTTTCCTATTTAATTCAAGACTATGCACAACAAAAAGAAGAAGCAGGATATACCTCAAGAAATGTGGAAACTAATTAGACTTCTAAAAATGAAGATGCAAAGCCCATTGAGACCAGTCTATCTTTGCTTATTACCATTTTCATTTTTAATAGGAGTCAGACAGCAGGTAGTATTTCATAGTTTTAGCATTCACATTGACTGCCTCATCAGCCATAAACTCATAAACATTCCTGGCACCTACTCAAAGTATGAGAGCAAGAAGGTTTTACACATTTCCTAAATGTATTTTGCTGTCCTGACCTTCTTTATTTTGAACAATCAGCAGTTCAGATTGTTCCACTCTTGTAACTCAAAGCACTGCACAATATTTTATTGAGAAATTTTAGCAGTATTTCAAAATCAGCACCTGTACAGAGGCTTGTTTCTTTGGACATTCTTCCACATGTTTACTTAAGCTCAACTTCTTAACCGTTATCTTAAAGTTGCTTGCCACTAGGATCACACAGAAACCCTAACGTGACAGGCAACTGCCTCAGGAAATGGATACTGCACACATTCACTGGTGCTAGAGATCTTTGAAACAACTGATTAAGATACACAAAGGTCAAGTACAAGAGAAAAAACTTTTCTAGAAGGGGTGGATGGAGAATGAGAGTCCATTATCTCTGCTTGTAGTGCAAATGCATTTCTCTGTCCAACCACAACAGCACCCTGCCCCACTCTCCCACCGACTACTTTTACTTACTGAAACACTAAATATACTACTAAACTAACTATATAACACAAAAATAGTTAACCACTAAGGATTATAAGAGCAACAGGTGAAACACACAGAGAAGTAAGGAACTCTATCAATAATACAATTTAAATGGCTTCAAGCTATGCTAAGCAAAAAGTGTGATATCAATACACACACAAATGGACAATAAATAAGATACAGAGCTCAGGAAAAGAAAAAAGGACTCAAGGAGGTTATATTTTCTATTTATACTGGAAATCTTTGATACCAATAGTGTTAAAAGAAGAGAGAAGTAATCTGAAGGGTTAATCTAATCTTGCTACTTTACTAGTAGCTCCTCAGGGTGAGTGCAGCAGAGATGTTTATGTACCTACACGTATTTCAGCTGCAGGTACAAATAAAGTGGCAGAATAGATGACTGTCAGATTAAGGAAATTTCTAACTGAATAAAGTACACAAACATACAACGCTTGTGAAATGTATACAGTGTGGTTTTTTTACCTTATCAAGCTCACATATGAACAATACAGATATGAACCACTGCAAAAAAGAGATAAAAAATTAAGCCAACTTCAAGTTCTTCCAAAACAGATTACATAGAAGAAATTTGGTAAATCCAGATTATAAAGGGAAAAAGCTTGCACTTTTCTAATTAAATGCATAATCATAGCTGCACATTCATGTTAGCAATGCTAAATGTCTTCTGTTTTAATGAGCCATTTGAAATGAAATGGTTGCCTGCAATTAGACATCTGCAGTCCAAGGACAGCAAGCCAACTGTGTAGTCTCTTTGCCAGAATTACAGTTGCATTCCTCAGCAGGACAATAAGGAGAATGGATAATTGTAATTATAACACATACATCCCTTAGTGTTCAGTGGTTGAAAGAGTGTGAACAACAAGGGCTCTTAATACATTTAATTGCTGGCTGCTAATAAAGGGTTGTCAAAAAAAAGAACCATTTTTAAAATGCATTCCAATTCTACTACAAATTACAAACCAAGGTCACTAACTATCCACCTGAGGACTAATCTCCCAGAAAACTGTCTCTTAGACCTTGTAAACACCTAGTCACACAGGCCTGGTGCTCAGGAAGTTGCAAGCTAATATAAAAACAAGTTGAAGAGATGGGAGACAACAGAGATATTATTCTAGAGGGTTCAGTACATGTTGCAAATTCTCTATTCACATTTACTTTGCAAATACCTTTGCAAGCTTTTTTCATGAAAACTTGAATGAAGATCCTAAATACTTTTTAGATATGTGTATTTCTGTCTCTTTCCTTATAGACTTAACAGATCTGAATATTTCACCCATCAAAATGTTTCCATTCCCTTATAGGAATAAGAGAAAATATTGAAATTTATCTATTCAAACTCAGGGCAGAAATCATAGCTGCATTCCCTGAGAGAATGGCTTTCTCACTTTGCCAAATTATAAAAAAAGAAAAATATAATTTAATTACCTTCAGATATTATCTTTCATTCAGTGCTGCTCAACTTTGCTCTTCACTGTGAGGATTCAAGAATAAAGACCTTATTATTTCTTCTGTCTTTGTTATGTATTCTGAACACGGGTTGAAAATTCACTGTGATATTACTATAAGTTCTTCTGTAGCAAGCAGCCACCTGAACTGCTCTATTCTGTGAAATCTCACTGATTTTTTAAAATGTAATTCATTAAGAGTATGACAAAATAAGTGAGAGCATTGCACAGAAATAAGAGTTCTTCCAAGCCTATACACAAGCTATCATATTTAAGTTATCAGGTAAGATTTCTTTAATGCAATTGCTTTCCTCCATTTTTATTTTTACCAGAGCCTAGACGAAGCTGAAACTGAGATTTTACACTTCTTGAATTGAATAGCTTCAATTTTCCAGACGTGACACTTGACTAATTCATTGTATCCTCTTATATAATTCTCTCAGGTGAACCAACAAACCTGCTGAATTTCTATAATTTTAGAAACCATGGAAAAGATCTTTATTCTAATACTCAGTATTGTTACACTGAACCTTTAGGAACCCAGACCTCCAAATCGAATCTGTGTGCCTTATGTAACTGCATACCTGATGCACATTTTAGAACACAACACATCGTAGCCAGCACTCTAATTCAGCTAGCCAAGTAGCAACTGGTCAGCACAAAATAAAATCTCTTTCTTTTTATAGATTTAAATATTTAAGAAGGTGTGGAACCTCCATAACACAGGCATCTAAAGCCTGCAAACCTCTCCTCCTCCACAGGCCTCAGCCACTCATTTGTAAAGAGACAGACAACTCGTTCCTTTCGAAAACTTTGCCTCCATTTAACCAGAATATAGAGAAACCTCATATTCTCCTCTGACTGGCAGATGGGAAACCTGCTGGAGTAAAACAAATTAGGTAAAAAATTACTAGATATCTAGTTGTGGATGAAAAAAAAACAAAACAAAACAGTTATTAGACTCTAAGCTTCTAAAAGCATAAAACCAAAGTTTGGTTTCCCAGTGCTACCTAGGAATGGTTGAGACAGTCATCCTGCTCTTGTCTGAGAACAACTGTCTTCAAAGTAGAGGAAGAAAAATAAAAGATAAAGCATCATAGGAGAAAAAGGATTTAGTATTAGAAGAGTCTGAACAGAAACAACTAACATTTTCTAGGTCTTGCAATCTCACCTTTTTCTTCTTTCAGTGGAGGGAAGAAAATATGAGGAGAACATCAAGTTGCAAGTCAAAATCTAACTGGCCTTAAAAACGCTAAATGTAAGATATTATGCTGGGCATACACCACAAAATAATTAATATTTGCATAATTATAAGGTCTCCTTAAACTTGATGTTCAAAAAAGTTCTGCAGATTTCTGTATACTATTTATTACCTTCAGTGCCCTTATCAATTTTTCCAGTTAAAAATCTCTGGTCCTCATTTGGAGATGCTTCAGCCATCACCACAAACCACCTGTGATTCTCATGCTCTCTACACAAGCAATTATGGGTGTTTACACTCTATGGTGTCATACTTCATTCCTTATTTGTATGTTCCAATGAACGACATGTTTGCTATCAGAACATGGCTCCAAGCAATTCATGAGGACATGATTCAGCTAGCTCTTTTTAGAACAGAAAAAAAAATGCATTTCTTATAGAAGCCATCCCTGTTCATTAACTTCCACTAAACTTCTGGATTTTCACTGACATATTGCTACAAAGCAACCAACAGTTTTTTTCACACAGTTGTTCTCCATTTTCTATTAAAAGTATAGAGCAGCCAAGCAGAACTATATTTAATGAGGACTGGATCTTTTCTTTGGACATTGTCATCATGAGGTGTTATTCAGCGTACAAAGTTATTTCTTTAATCTGCCCATAAAGTAGAAAAGTGCTGTAATAAGTAAAGAAATTCTTTGCTTCATAGCATTACAAAATGGTTTGGCTTGGAAGACACCTTAAAAATCCTCTATTTCCAAAACCACCTGCCATGAACAGGCACACCTTCCACTAGACCAGGTTGCTCAATGCCCCATCCAACCTGAACACTTCCAGGGATGGGGCAATTTCTCTGGGCATCCACAACTTCTCTGGGCAAACTGTCCCCTATTCTGGGAAAACCAGCCCAGTGTTTCACGACCTCACAGTAAAGGATTTCTTCCTAATATCTTATCTAAACCTACTCTCAGTCTGAAGCCATTCCCCTTTATCCTATCACTACATGCCCTTGAGAAAAGTCCCCCTCCAGCTTTCTTGTAGGCTCCCTTCAGATACTGAAAGGCAGCTCTAAGGTCACCCCGGAGCCTTCTCTTCTCAGTGCTGAATAATCAGAATTCTCTCAGCCTTTCCTTATATGAGAGGTGCTCTATTCCTCTGATCATCTCTGTGGTCCTCCTCTGGACTTGCTCCAACAGGTCGATGTCTTTCCTGTTCTGGTGACACCAGAACTGGACCCCAGAACTCCAGGTGGGGTCTCAGGAAAGAGGCATAGAGGGGAAAACTCACCTCCCTCAACCTGCTGGTCACAATTCTTGTGATGCAGCTCAGGATATTTTTGGTTTTCTGGGCTGCAAGCACATATTTGATCTGGATCACCTGGATCAATGGGTCAAGGCCTATTGTATGAAGTTCAACGAGGCGAATTGCTAGATCCCACACTTCAGTCACCACAGCCCCATGCAACACTACAGGCTGCGGGAAGAGTGGCTGGAAAACCGCCTGGTGGAAAAGGACATGGGATTGCTGGTCAATATCTGCTGATCATGAGCCAGCATGTGCCCAGGTGGCCAAGAAGGCAAATGGAATCCTGTGCCAGCAGAAGTAGGGTAGAGATTGTCCCCCTGTACTTGTCACTTGTGAGGCCACACCTCAAGTACTGTGTCCAGTTCTGGGCCCCTCACCTCAAGAAAGACATTGAGCATGTCCAGAGAAGGATGATGAAACTGGTGAAAGGTCTAGAGAGTAAGTCCTATGAGGAGTGGCTGAAGGAGCTGGGGTTGTTTAGTCTAAAGAAAAGGAGGCTGAGGGAGACCTTATTTCTCCCTACAACTACCTTAAAATAGGTTGTAGCCAGATGGTTTTGGCCTTCTCTCCCAGGCAACCAATGACAAGACAAGAGGAAATGACCTCAAGCTCTGCCAGGGGACGTTCAGGTGAGACATCAGGAAGAATTTCATCACTGAAAAGGGTGGATAAGCATTGGAATGGGCTGCCCAGAGAAGTGGTGGAGTCACCATGCCTGGAAATGTTCAAGAAATGAATGGACATGGCACTTAGTGCTAGGATTTAGTTGGCATGGTGGTATTTGGTCAAAGATTAGACTCTGTATCTTGGAGGTCTTTTCCATCCTTAATGATTCTATTGCCAGCCCATCTCCAGCCTCACATCCACCAGCACCCCAAGCCCTTCTCAGCAGGACTGCTCTCAATCCCTTCATCCCCCAGCCTGTATTGATAGCAGAGTTGCCCCCATCCAGGTGCAGCACTTTGCACTTGGTCTTCTTAAACCCCATGAGATTCCCATGGGCCCACTTCTTGAGCTTTTCCAGGTCCCTCTGGATAGCAACCTGTCCCTCAGGTGTGTCAACAACACCACTCAGTTCAGTGTCATCTACAAATTTGCTGAGGGTGTACCGAAGGACACCACTGGCCATTGATCTCCACTGGGGCTCCAAGAATTGACCTTTACCCTCTGGATGTGACAATCCAATCAAGTCCTTCTCCACCAAACTGTCCACCCCTCAAATCCATCTCTCATCAATTTAGAGAGAAGGATGTGGGGGACTGTGTCAAGGGCATTACAGAAGTCCAGATAGATGACATCTGTAGCCCTTCCCATGTCCACTGATGTATTTACTCCATCATAGAAGGCCACTAGGTTGGTCAGGCAGGACTTACCCTTGGTGAAGCTGTGCTGGTTGTCTTGAATCACATCCCTGCCCTTAATGGCTCAAAGTAAATTAGTTACTTCTGAGTAAAGCAGAATAAGAAAAACAATATCTTCAAAAATTAAAAGTTATACAGATAGTGTACTTTTTTTTCCTTTTTTTTCTTTTCTTTTTTTTTCCCCCCCATTCATTAAACCTAATCAGAATGGGACACAGGAGAAAAATTAAAATTCTAATATCCAATTGCTGTTTTGTTTGTAAGAGATTTCTACTTTCCTAGCATTAATTAAGAATACTTTTCATATATCAGAAGGAAAAATGTTACTCCAAATTTGTTTTAGACAAGTTTTTGTTTGTTTTGCTGAAATTCTTAATAAAACAATCCCAGCCAGATACACAAGATTTAACTCTTCTGTTAATGATGTTCAAATTAGTGGATAAACTTTACTGATTATACACTAACGGATTTTTTAATATATTTATACTTTTAGACATCAGAAGAAAATATTTGCTTTTCTCTGAACAGTATTTAGCCTTTGAAATGTATCTACATCTGCACCAGGTAGATATCCAAAAATGCAGTGAAAAAGGTAAGTAGGTAAATCATTTAATCATACAGAACTCTGGACCAACAGAGGGATAATGTCCTTTGCTGAAACAAGGAAAATAATGCTTTATGCTAGATTGAAAGATATTCCATAGAAATCCAAGAAATTAAAACTTTAGCCTTTTGAAAAGGGCATCCAGCACAGAGCTTCAGCTATCTACTTAATTTTTCAAAACTCAATCTGTGAAGAAAACCTACCAGCCTGTTAAGAAAAAAGCCTTCATTCTATGATTCTGTTAGATACTCATTTTACTTAGACATAATTATTCATAGATTTGAATAACAGCTTTGTGCACTGTCTTTAGGGGGGCTGTGTCTATAGAGGATAGCTGACTTCTATTAGTAATTTCTAATTTAATTTCTATAATGAACTAAACAAATGAGAATTCCACACATGAATAATACATATTCCAAGTAAAAATCTATCTCTACTCTCATAAAAGCAGCAGCCAATCACTCTTTTCTTCTTCTTGTTTCCCATCTCTTCCAGGTAAAATTATATTTGAATAATATATTATTTATAGCTGCGGCAAAAATAATTTTAAAAGTCTTTGGGAAATTAATAAATTAAATACTGGTTTAGTTTCACAGCCCATAGCAAAAATGAAAAACAATCACAGGGTGGTTTGTAAATGTCTACAAAGAAAATATCCCTAAAATTCAGTGCTTGTTGACATTGACAGACTTGTGCCTAAAGAACCAAGTACATATCTGGACCTTATACATAGCCATAAGCCATGTTTTAGGACACAGTAACCAGAATAATACAGAACTGAATTTAGAAAAAAATGCTTAAAAACGTAAGTTAACATGCAGTTCTAGCTTTCTCAAGGTCTCAATATTTTTACCACTCTTCAGAAATCCACCAGTCTTTAAGCTTGTTTGTTCAAGTTATTCTGTCAAATATCAATTCTGATTTTTAAAAGAATGTCCATCAGAAATATAGAGTAAAAACTGAAACCATACATTCAACTTAATTTCACAAAAAATGGACCCAAATCCTAGTATACCTTTAACATATAGATGAATTCCTACAAATAAATCATTGTTGTGTTCCAAATGTTTCTTATTGCACATTTTAGGTCTTAAAATAGGTATACTTCAAAATCAGTATTATTTTGACAATTTTCCAGCCTTTGCTTCTCTCTGTTTTCAGCTGCTGTCAGGTTCTTTAGGACAAAGTTATTAGTTTAGTGATCAAATGATTGAGAGGCTATACATATACACTGTTCCTCTCTGAACATAAACAATCTGATCTTGCAAAGGCAGCTTTCTTCAAATCATGGCATGCCAGAAAGCAGTCAAGTCCTATTCAAAGTCAGTTTCTGAAACTTCAGTTTGAGATAGATTTCTGAGACTGCACCTATAAATCATGTCTGTATAGTCATGTCTATGCCACTCTTTTTGCGCTCTGTGATTCAATTTCACATTCATTAATCACATACTGAAGGGCCTTCCAAGTTCACAGCAAGCAAGGAAGCTGGATAGCACATGTTTTGGGTATCGAAGGAAACAGTTTCATAACCAGTGGGGATTAAACAGTAAGCCCCATAAATCAAGTGGAAAAAAAATTCACTAATTAAATTTTGTATGTTTTGGTTCTGGGTTGTGAGTGGGTGGTATTTTCATTAACAGATAAACCCCAAATTTTAAAGGAAGGTACGGCCCCTCTTACCATTAACTGCTATATGAAACATTATAAATTAAGCAGTAAACAGTAACAGAAGGTATAGAATTTACTTCTGTGTACAGAAATGGTATTTAATTCTCACTTCTAATTTTTAAAAAATATTAAATGTGTACTTCTAGTGATTAATAGCCTGTAAAAAAATATTGTTCCTCAGTATCTGTACCATAGGTGAACAATTACATCACCTTTACAGGATCACGGAATGGTTTGGGTTGGAAGGGACATTCAAGATAGTTCCAACAACCTGTTAGAGGGACACTTCTGGGAAAAGTGTCATGGAGACTTCCCACTAGACCAGGTTTCTCAAAGCCCCATCCAGCCTAGCCTTAAACACTGCCATGGATGGGACATCCACAACTTCCCTGGGCAACCTGTTCCAGTGCCTCACCAACCTCACCATGAGTAAAGAATTTCTTCTCTATACGTAACATAAATTTCCCCTCTTTCAGTTTAAACGTATTACTGTCTTATCAGCACAGTTCCTGATGAAGAGTCTTTCTCTGACTTCTTTTTAAGGCCCCTTAAAGTACTGGAAGACCTCTGCTATGAGGTCTCCATTTACTATCAGTTACAGCATATTTGCTAAGGACCAAAACTATAGTCAGTATATGATAATTGTATAGATCATCTGTGAGTAGGTATTAGGTCATTTACAAGACTGAGTGAAGATATAAAGCAATACCAATACTAAACATCTGGTAGCTGTTAGGAAACACACAGTAAAATAAAAATTGTATTTTCAAGTCAGAAGGGACTAGAACAGATCTTTGTATGTGGAAAGTATTGAACATACTAGCACAAATTCTTAAATGAGCCAGTCATAATGTGTGTCTATTCTTCTATGGCTTTACATTTCAGTTTATTTACTATTAGTAATTTTACTGGTTTGGTTTCTTTGGGGGAAAAAACCTAAATAGTTTCACAGTATAAACATTTAACATGTAAATAATCAATCTCTCTCTGCACTCCTACCCCACTTCTCTCTTCCAACATACTGTAATAGCAATGTTCAAGAAATATCTATCAATGTAGACAGTGGGAAAGAAAATTTTGATTTCTTTATATATAACATAAATATATTTGTCATCACTATTTAAAGCACACCAAAAATAAGCAGAAAGGAGGAAACATGGATAAACACTCTGCATTAGTTCTTACATGATAAACCATCAAGAGTTGGATTGAAAAGGGAAAGAGCAACAGCAGTGGAAGGACATGTGTCAGAAAAGGGGGCTCCACTTTCTTCCAAATGTGATATTACGATAGAGATTTCACACATGTGAAAGTCCTAGATGAAAAGGCAAATAAGGAAAGTCTGGCAGAATAACTCACTGAGGCAATGGCTGACTCATCAGTCTTGACTTCACAGGAGAGATGCCCTAACTCTATTGTAAAAATTCACTGACAACTATTACTGCCTCACATACTTAAAAGACACAAATCCATAAGAAACAAGCTTTTCTTACAGTTAATGCTCAAGGTTCTATTTATACTGTTGTATAATGATGTACAATGAAATGATGTAAAATCAATCAAGCAGCCAGGGTCACAGTACTGGCAGCAAAACAAGTACAGCCATTGTATTATTTCAGTGCCGACTCATAATGGTATTAGCGGTAATAAGAAATACAGCCATTTTCTATGTTATTTTTGGAATTCAAAGCACATTTACGTATTACTAGAAGTACAATGGTTCATAAAATCTAAAACTTGCTGTAGGGCAAAGAAAGTTCAGTTCATACAAAATTACAGCTGTGAATATATATAGTGACAAATACACACTCGTCAGTGTTTCTACCACTACAGGCAATTCTCTGTCTAAACTTCCATCAAGAATTATATAAGCTCAATACAGTCATAAAACAGAATTAGCTTTCAGTATAATAAACATTTATAAAATACAGGCTGTGTTTTCAGCTTCAGGATGGACAAATGTTTAGAGATCCTTTTCTGTTGGTATTTTAATTACAGAAAGCATCTTCTTCCCCAAGATGATTAAAACACTTTCATATGTATTTCCGAGTATTTTTAATATAGCACACTTTTATTTTACCTAAAATATTCCCAGTGAGAATATTTTAGGTAAAATAAAATGAGAATGTATTTTAATGTTTAAAAAAATAAAAGTCTTTCTCAGATATTTTTGAGTTGAAACTGTTTGGGATTTGATTCCTATTATTATTTGTACCTTGATATGGATTTCCTGTGGCAATTTTTGCTCATTCAGATAAAAGGGAGTCATTAGAATCTTATCTCAATGACTAGTTATCCGGGTGAAAACTCACATCATATCTGATGATCTATTAATAGCCACAGGTATATTTACTGCGGCAGTCAAAGTAATATTGCTAAGAGGGCAATGCATTGTAGGAAATGCATGCAACAGAATTCTGACACTTCTAACTGCCACTCCACCAGGAGAAAGTGCAAAGTTAATTCTGAATCTGCTTTATTCCTTTATTTTCTCTTTATCTCATGAGAAACATCTGCCTTTGTAAACAGTACCCTCTTGTTTGTAGAAAACAGGAATCTGAAGAAAAGCCAAAGCAATTATTAGTAACATAAGCATTTAAATCCAAAAACATGGTGAAATTCAGCTCTCCAAGGAGGAAGAGTACACATGCTGTACCACAGTGTTTTTATCTTAAATTCCTTGTTCAAGTGTATGATGTAAGTTCATCATGATGAAGACAACAGATCTCCATTTCATGAGCATTATCTTATTTTTAAAAAATCAATTAAAAAATCGTGATGTCTAAGAGAAACCAAATTATCAATCCCAACAAAAAGAAAACATATTTTTTAAATAAAGTAGATTAAATAGTAAATTCCCTCTAATTAAATCTTTATTTGGGGATTTTTCAAAATTTTCTTCAAGCCATTGTGAAAATACAACTTTGATTTCTGCTTCCCTAATCCACACTAATGGGTGGTGGACTGATACCCATTATAGCTCCATGAATGTTTGTTGCTTCATGGTCATTTAAGTACAAATTAATTTACTTCTCAGTAGATTCTTTACATTAATCAGATAGTCATTCAAATAGTTTATCTACCGATCAGGGATCCCCAGATTATTTCCATTTCTCCATGGTAAAATCACTAGCTTTTACAACAACCAAAAGATTGTGTTCATAAAGGCAACACCAATGTAACTGAAGATTTACTTCTAGCAAAAAGTCTATTATCTACTGAGTATTTTTCTTTGTGAAAACAGTTAATCTTTACTACCTTTAGCACTGCAAAAAAATAGTTGAATCTACACTGCCAAAGAGACAAATGATACTGCTCAAAAACATACTCTGAGTATTTAAAAGTTGCATTTTCTAAAGCAGGTATAGTCTAAAACTAGAATTAAATACTGGCATGAGAAACAGAGAGGGCATAGAACAAAAATAGTACAGGTATTAAAGGAGATAAATATTTTTATTTATAATCTCAAGATGGAGAAGCATCCCAAATGAAGCACTGAAAATTAAAAAGAACTGACGCAGTTTATTCTTTATCAAGTTCTATAATACAGTTCTATGTTCCAAAGTACTTTTGCTCTAGTGAGAAATTCACAGTCAAAAAAAGATTTGTGCACCTGCTCTCTACTTCTTATCCAGTTTACAGCTCTGCAGACACCAAAAGGCAACACACCTGGTATGCTCAGGTAGCAGAATCAAAACTGTATGGACTACAAAGGGGTACACATCTCACATTTCTGAAAGTACTTTGCACTTTACAATTGTTTCCATTCAAATCTTTACATATGACCTAGTATATAGATATTTAACACAGTTTGATTAGACTTTAGAATTTAGAATACCTGTATATAGTTAGAAAGGAGGTTTCTCACATCAATTTTTAAGACAATTATTTAGACTGTATATGAGGAAGAATTTCTTTACAATGAAGTTTTTCAGACACTGGAATGGTTGCCTAGGGATGTACTGGATGCCCCACCACTGGAAGTGTTCAAGGGCAAGTTACATGATGCTTTGAGCAACCTGCCCTAGTGAAAGATGTCTCTGCCTATGGCAGCAGGGTTGGACTAAATGAGCCTTGAAGGTCCCTGCCAACCCAAACCAATTGACAATTTGATAGATTTATGTTTACTAAAGTCTTTTTATCTACTTATTACGTTACTCTAGATCCAATCCCTTCCTTACTACGCATACTTCTGAAAACTACAGAGCCTTAATCACAGTTTTTCCTCCACTGTAAATCAAGGCAAATCTGATTTTACAATAAAATATCAGTTAGTGATTCATGGGTAGGTTTTATAAAGAAACTGGGGCAGAAAATTCAGCACGCACAGTAGACAGAGAATATCTATTCCACTCTGGACAACATCTACTTTTCTGTATTATTTGATACATGCAGATTATTTATGCCTTTCACTCCAAGCATCTTTTGTGGATTGATAGAATGAAAATTTTTTGCAGAATAGGGCTTTCTAGGAAAGGAGAGCTTTTGCTATCATACTTGAGAGAAAAATAGGAAAATTATTTTTCTGGTCAGAAATATCAGCAGAAAAGTAAGACACTTAGCACTACAAAAAAACAGAACGTCTTAATGAGATTTTATTTTTCATTTTTGAAAATAGTATAACAGCTCACCTTACACCATAAACAGTAATAATTTTCTGCAGTTTCAGAAGTAACAGTAATGTGCTTATCCTTCTAAAAGCTTAATAATTAATCACAAAAAAATAAATTATGGATGCCCTTATACTAGAATCACGTGATAGAACTATCCAGGGAATATTAAATGTTTGGAGACACAAATGGATATACCAGAAGATACTGAAATTTAAACAGAAGACAAGGTAGGATTTACAGATGACCAAACTGAATAAAAGAATTGCATGTATAATGCATCATCTATTCAGGCACAGTAGTGAAAATCCAACAAAAGTCAGCAGCTACACCTGAACTGAAAAATGTAATACGCTAATGAATTCAACTTTTTTTCTGACAACAAAGAAGCACCTTCCCAAGTCAGATTAAAACAGCATGAGCTTGATTAGGGAATGAAAATAAAGACCATAGTAGTGATGATGGAAACAATGAAGGAGGAAAGTCAATGGACTATTAAATAGGAAATAATCTGTTTTCAAATTTTACTTCACCACTAATACATTCCTCCAGTGAGCCTTTGTCTGGTAGAGGGGGCCTTAATTTTCTGGCAGAAAATTCCCATGCATCTAGCACAGCTATTCATATCATAACGTGCAATCGCCTCTTCACAAGAAATTCCAAAGAAAATTTATGCTTTCCCATCATGATGCCTCCATCAGCACATTCAACTGCCAAGTGAAGTCAGAAGACCTAATGCTGTTCCATTACTGGGTGTTGCAGGTCTCGTATCTAATCTTGACCTATTTAATGGCTCATACTCAGAAAAAAAATTTTCTCCTCCTGTTTGCCTTCCCACAGGGCACTACCTGAATGGACTAAATCACAAATAGCTGTATGTAAATAATATTATCTTGCTAGCTAGAGACCTCCAGGTCACATGAATTTGTTAGGCTAGTACTGGAAAGTATATGTTTTTTACTTTTGTTTTTGTTTTAATTTGGTTTGGGTTTGTTGTGGGTTCGTTTGGTAAAAATAACAAAACGACCAACCCTTGGATTCTTCTTGTTGTCCAGACAATGAAAAGAAGTATTGAAAGACTAGCATCACAATAAATAGACCCATGAAGATTCAGTTTACTAGCTTCTGCAGAGCAGTCTCTGGCTAATCTGAAAATGCTAAGGAATTTCATAAACATTTTTAGTACTCTATACAGTTAGGGACTTATCAACCCAAAAGTTCTGGAGGTTTGTCTACTTCTCTGACATACAGCACTGCTATATCTATTTAAAGAATTCAAAACTACTTCCTCCCTCTTTCCACCTCTATTAAGAACTAAACTGTTAGGGTTTACAGAGTGCAACATGAGAAGAGACAATTTCAGGTTGATTTGAACAGATAAGGAGTGACAGTCTTCACTAAACATCATCAGGAAGAAAGTAGTGTAGAGTGATATAGCTTTTGATGTAGTTATTAACTTTGCTACCTGAGCCCTATCCAACCAGATGAATTGTTAAGAAGTTCCTTCAGGGAGTAAAATCTGCAAGAGCTCACAACAATGAAAACACATTCTTGGATAGGTTGAGACAGTTCTGACAACTGACATTCTGGGACCAGCCTTGAAAGCAACAATGTTCTTGTGCTTTAGGCACAAAACAAGCAATGCTGTTTACTTACAGTTTCTACTGTATTCTTAGTGCATTTTTAGTTAGTTTATCAAAATACATCACCAACTTGGTGTGGATTGTAATAACTGATTCAAGATAGGGCACCAAATTAATATAGTCCATATTAAGGAATACAGATCTCCTTAGAGCTGCAGGCAAGGCAGCTTAGAACTGTAAACACAATTTCAAATGTCATAGAACTATAAAAAAAAACAAACTGTGGAGAGGTCCATATGTGCAAAACCCACATACATCAGAAAGGAATAATTTCTTCTAAGTTCAACCATTTAAAATGGCCAGTCAATCATTTAGGTTCTCTATAGACACCTCTTCAGTAATACAGTCTATGCTGCTTTTTTAGGACAAATTTCTCTACTCTTCCTGAACTGACTGCATAGGTAACGTAAGCAACTGCTAGACATTTGAATTTTACATGGATTAAGTTAGGAGAGGCAAATTCCACACATACTGTTTAGGCACCTTCTTCATTAGGAGGTATGTATGTACAGTTCACTCTGAAGCACAGGCAAAGGAAATTAAACTTGCTCTCTGGGCAGTTGATCTGCAAACAGAAACAAATGAAGCCTAAGACATGGCCACCACCATGAAAGAATATGTCTGAATATGCCAAGTCACTGCTGGAAAATTTAGCAGACCACTAGTCATTCCTAGAAAGGTTCTACATGGTTTGCCACCAAGCTTTCTGGAAGGTTGCAAATTCAGCAGCTGCAAAAAGGAGACAGGTGGATTGACCACTACACCTACGTCTGTACAGCATAGACAAGCTGAATTAATGATTCTCCTCACACTAAAACACAGTAAACCAGTCATGTTCTGAGCAGAACCTGGAACTATTAGGTTTCTCATTGTTTCTTTTAATGGTGTGCTCATAATTTTAAATGTTGAAGCCTTTTAAATTCTCAGCACTTTTAAAGTTTATTTGTTTGGGACATAATTATGTCTGTGTGGATTGATAGCTGTAATGATCACTAATTTTGACTATCTTAAAAAGCTCACCAACGTGTCCTATAAATATCCAGCAAAAACACATTTTAAGGTCTTCCAGGAGAGATACAACTATCACTCTATTTTTAATTTTACCAAAGGGATTCACTAAGTATTTAGGTATTAGCATTAGTCTGATAATATCTTGATTGATATATTCTAACACACTTTCTGTGATTGTGTAAGCTTAAAAAATTATATTTGAGACAACACTATATTAGATGAGGTTTTGCTGGAATCTGAAAAATTCACATTCCCCTTAGGATTAAAATGAATAAAATCTGCAGGAAGCAATCCAGATACTTCTCCCAAAACAGGAAGGTAATTTCTAGAAGAAAATTAAGCGCTGGTGCTCTGGTTTACCAACTATATTGCGTCCGTGTGATCAAGGTGCAATTCTTCATGAATATGAGGAGAGTTTTCAATTTCATGACTCTTAACTGCTGTTCTTTACAAAGAGGTTCCCTCAGATCTAACAGTGCTCTTCAGAGATACTGGAGATAAACCTCTCAGAGGACAGACACAGCTGTTGGGTATAAATTAAAAATCATTAGACAATTCAAGCTGAAGAGACCACAGGACTTCCCTAGCCCAACACCTTGCTCCTTTGACATTGCTTTCAGTGTCACCTCTAGGAATAGACACAGTGTTCAGAACTTTTATCAGGTTTTGAAAACCTGCAAGGATGGAGAGTACAACAACCTCTCTGAGCAATCCTTTCCACTGCTTTATTTTTCTTACAGTGAAAACATTTTTCCTTAAATCCAGTCAAAATCTCTCTCCTTTCATTTTATGCCTTTGCTCTCATGCTTATGCCATGTACTGCTGGGAATAGCTTGTTTCTGTCTTCTTGATAATCTCCTTGCAAATGTTCAGGCGATGCTGTTAGGTCCTTAAGAGGCCTTCTTTTCCCCAGACTTGTTCCCTCAACCTCTCATCATAGTACAAGTTCTCCAGCCCCTCACTTCTGACAATCTTGGTTACTGCGAATTTATATTCCCAGAAAAAGACCTTCAACATTTTTCTCTAACAAATATGATATCCAGTGTTCAGATAGTAAAGAGTCTCTCCTGATGGTGCTTTACCTACCACTGCTCTACTGATGGATTTTCTCCCTTGATCTTACTTGAAAATCAGTACAGGTCCCTGACATTCAGATTCTATCCAACAGCATTGAACAAACTCAGTGTAGAACATACAATCATTTAACTCAGAAAAGACCTTTAACACCAAAAAGTCCAGCCATTATTGTGGTGCTGCCAAGTCCACCACTAAACCATGTCCCTTAACACCAGATTTACCTTTTTAAATACCTCCAGGGATGGTGACTCAACCATTTCCCTCGGAAGCCTGTTCCAATGCTTGACAACCCTTTTCTGACCACGTGTAAAAGGAACATGTGCTGGTATCCACAAGGTAAAGAAAACCAAACACATATATACATAAAACTCACTGATTTTCTACCAGTACGTTTTTCCTGATTTTTTTTATGTCCAAACAAAACTTCAGTATACATACACTTTACTATGGCATTCCACACTTTACAGTTTAACTATCTTTAATTTGTATATTTCCAAGTATATCCCATCTGAGTTTTTCTGAGGGGTTTTTTTAGGAATGAACCCTAAATGATAACCTGATTTTATCAAGTTCAGAGTAACTCCTATATAATTAACAAATCTATTTTTAACCTAACATAGCTGATTTTGTTAAATGAACACACACATCACTTTATGTGGGTGCAATTCTCACTTTTTCCTCTGTCTTTCTCCAGACAAATTGTATTCATAATTTACTTCTTTTTACATTTTTTAAAAAATGTCCTTATAAATGCAATAAAATATTTTTCCACAACTAAAGTAAACTTGAGCTTTATGTTCAGCTTTGCAAAGCTGCCTGTAAAGCCCCTTATTTTCCAATTTATAAAAAAATCAAAAGTTTGCTTTTTATGACACAGGTGCACTTGAGGCTTTCTGACTTACTTTTCATCTAAAGAGAACTTCTTTCAAGATATTCACATTTAAATTGTTTTAAAGGAATTTTCTAACATTATTGGTGTCTGTCTCTAAATCATCTTTATTTAAGACACGTATTTAGTAAATGTATAGGTGATGTGGAACAGCAAAGTCAAAAAAATCTAAGCATGTTCATTGTTAAAAGAAGCACGGAGACAACACTCTCTGATGTAACCTGACATAAATTTCCATTTTTTCATCTAGAATACTTCATCAAGACTAAACTGATCAATTTAAGGCAGAGAACCCTACTTGTATAAACATTAAAAGAAGAATATTCAATTTTAAAGAATAAGTTTGTGTTATTATTTTCCTAGTTAATTTCAATACTGTGGCAAATCTAGGCATTTGGCAATCAAAATCATTAAGCATATCTTTGTTTTGGACAAAGATATGATGACCTAACTGTTCCAAAGAAAAAGAAGCCTTTCCAATTGCTCCCAGATGTTGCTATAAATCTTTCAACCAAGACAGAAGTGTCTCCTTCCATGAATATTGATTTTAGTTTTGCAATTTCTAATCATACAACAAACCTTAGGCTGAGGACTTTACATGCATGACAGTGGTCTTTGAACAGAAAGTGATATGTCAGTGTTTAAGTTTCTATATTCAACTAGATGTTGAGAAAAAATTTACCCAACTCAATTTACCATGCAATTTAAGAAATAGTGCAAATATGACATAATCAAAGAACCCAGTTCTGGTTACAGTCTTCATGACTGGGGAGCAGCCTTGCTGAAAGGTACTTGGAGGTCCTTGTGAACAAGTAGCTGAAGATGAGCCAGCCATGAGATGTTGCAGTAGCAGAGAAAAATTGGATCCTGGGCTGCATTCATAGGATCATTACTAACAGACATAGAGATGTGATCGTCCCACTCTACTCAGCATTTGCCATGCTGCATCTGTAGTACTCTGTCCAGTTATGATCCCCATAATTCAAAATTTAAAAAAAGACTCAACCACACTGGATGGAGTCCAAAGGATCACCACAAAAATGATCAGAGACTGAAAACCTGCCCTCTGAGGAAAGACTGAAGGAGCTAGGTCTTCTCTCCCTGGAGAAGGGAAGGCTTAGGAGGGACCTCATCACAGTGTTTCAGTACTTAAGAGGCAGCTACAAAGAGGATAGAGACTCTCTCTTGGCAAAGACCCACATGAGAAGGACAAAGGACAATGGGTAGAAGGTACACTGGAAGAGGATTCATCTTGAGAAAGAATTTGTTCACAGCAAGAACAATCATGGGAACAGCCTCCCCAGGTATATGACGAAGTTCTCACCACTGGGCTGTTCTGCGATCTTACAAAATTCACCATTGGCCAAAATGTGTTTATAGGTTTCCAATTTTCTCAAAGGAGTTTGGAATAGTCCAGTCAGAAAATATTGTGGACATTACAATATTCTAAAAAAGTCTATCAACTTCATGAAATAACTGGCCAGCAGTTCTACAACTGCTAACTTGATGTTCTCTGACTTTAATTCTAGATGTACGCTACTGCAAAACTGTCCCCTCAAGACCTACTTCCAGCACTCATGTTGGGATGAATCCCACTGTTTGAAGGACACAAAGGACTATAACAGAAATGATGAGCACCATAACAAAAAAAATTGGATTTTTTAAATTATTATTTGAAGATGAACAATTGAAAAAAAAGCTTATTTTCAGTAATCTTGCAGATAAGATTATTCCTTTAGATACTAAGGTTTGTTTTTTTTTTTTGGATTCTACCCACAATGTTACTCAAACTTTGGAATTGCATCAGAATAGCTATCCTGTATTTTAAGCAAATAGAAGATGAAGAAATCCAAAATAGTCTAAAGCTAATGCTGTTTATCCTTTATGTACACAGCACTGAGAACAATCATGTCATCAGGCATCCATAATTTGTAAAATGGTATTTTCTGAACTATGTCTACTATCATGAAGAGACCGAAAAATAATTGTTCCTTGTGCTCAAAAAATACCTTGAAATTCTCTCTCATTCTTTCCTCAAAATATGAAAGTGAAAAGCTGTACCAAAGTAACTTACATAAAACTTTTTTTTTTATCAGTGACCTTTAAAGTCCCATTTAAACAAATTATACACTTCATATTAAGTGTCAAAGTAGTCCACTTGACTTTAACAGAACTACTCGACAAGCTTTCTATTGCTTTTTGAGCAAGAAAGCACACTGAGCATTTTGTTGAACTGAGGCCTCAAACAACAGCTCAATAAACAGACAGAATGGTTAACACATCCATTGCTACATATGACAAACAGATAAAATGAGAATTTGGTTTTATAAGCAATATATACAGAAACTGCATGCACAGAATATACTTTAAAAAATAATGCTTTCCCAGTAGCATTTCACCATGAGGCTTGAATAAATTAACCTACAGCATCAAAATAAGGAACTTCTGAAACTTTAGTATTTATTTCCAGGACATTACAGAGACTGTCATCATCTGTATTAGATTACAGCATTATCACTGGTATTAAAATACTATACATATACTCAGGCCTTGTGAAGCAGGAGAATGAAATCTGAAATCTCTGTTTCACAGCATCATGACAATTAATTCTCATAAGTGCATCCAGAACATGTTTCTCACCTATCTCCTAAGCTGAATGTGGTTTGGGAGAGTAGACACCTCACGTTCACAGAGAAAATATATAACAATGAAAGTATGTAAATTTTGTTTTCAGCCTCACATAAAGGTATTCTGATGCAGATTCAGGTGGATGCTTGAATTTTCCTAGGCACTGTTTAACAGCTCTCTATGTGTGCTTGTGGCAATTATATTCCCTCTAGACTCCTTAAGTGGAAAACATATTTACTGCTACAATTCTACTTAAAAGCTTGACTAAGTAGCCTAATTTCAGGCATATAGAATAACTTGAAATATCAGGAGGACAAAAAACATTCACTGAAGGGGAGCAGACATGACTTTGGACTTATAGGAGACCTTTGATCTTCTGAAGGGCCAGAAGGGTGGAGGCCAAGCAAAATATCCTGTGCATCTGTAAAGCTCTAAAATGGAGTCCATGATGTTCTGGACAAGAAATAAAGTTAACCCTTAGGAAAATTAATTTAAGCAATAACTAAATATCTGATCTTTATGAAAGTCCCCATGAAGTCAACATGTACAATATGAACCCCTTTAAAAGCAGAAAGTGTCTTGTGACTTGAGGAGATAAGCAAAAACTAGGGGAAGCAATCTCTTCTTAGACAAATCTATATAACTATCTGGAAATGGGGAAAAAAAAGGAAAAAGGCAAAAATTCAAGCACATGCATTTACAGGTCTTCAGCAGAGAAAATGGTATGCCCAGAAGCTTGTTTATTTCTACCAGCTATGCCAACTAGTCCAGTAATTAACAAGTATTAATTAGTGACAGACAGAAACAGCATATTCTTGGTTTTAATCCATGAGAAGCATATAATGAATAAAGACTGTTCCAGCCTACCAAACTACATCCAAAATAACCACCTGAATATTCAGAGACAAATATTTACCTACGATTTTCACTCTTCTCCTCTCCATTGCAGTATGTAGTGTTTAATACTCCACTTTAAAATTAAATAGAAATTTAAAAATGGTAGCTCTTCATCTGCTTACCCTATCTGAGCCTGGAATGCATGTAGCAAACTAAAGGTTAGCCAAATTACCCATACACTGATTTCCAAAGGACCAGGATTTTACCCAGAACATACTTCTAAGTGTCACTATTAAGCGTAGTACATTGCCAGTCCTAACAGGCAGTGCCACTGTGAAGTTGATAAGCACACAGTAAAGGCTAAATTGATGGTCCCTTTTCTCCACAAAATATATTATTTACATTGCTGCTTAACCAACATGCCTACACTGTCACCATTCCACATCCTACAACAGTAACCATAATGATTCCTAGAGTTATTCATTCCTGCAGGTAAGTCCACTGATTATCAACTCTAGTTATGCTGCCTCTCAAGGCAAGTTCTAAAAACAACAGCAAAGAAAGAATATAAAAGTAATCTTTCTTTTGGTTCACTTTTCCTGAAAATTTACAATAATCACAGTGTATAAATAAACCAAAATTAATTTCAGAATGCACACACTAAGAAAAATATCTTCATAGTACCATAGAATTTATTAGGTTGGAAAAAACCTTTAATATCATCCAGTCCAATCATTAATCCAGCACTGCCAATTCCACCACTAAACCACGTCCCTAAGTGCCACATTTACAAGTCTTTTAAATGCCTCCATGAACAGTGTCTCCACCACTTCTCTAAGCAGGCTGTTCCATTGCTTGATCACCCTTTCTGGGAAGAAATTTTTCCCAATATCCAATCTAAACATCCCCTGGGATGACTTAAGGCCATTTCCTCTTGTTCTGTCGCTTGTTACATGGCAGAAGAGACCAACACTCACCTGTCTACAACCTCCTTTCAGGCAGAGGTAGAGAGCAATAAGATCTCCCCTGAGCCTCTTTTCCTCCAGGCTAAACAACTCCAGCTCCCTCATACACTCCTCATAAAACTTGGGCTCCAGACCCTTCATCAGCTTCATTGCCCTTCTTTAGAAACATAATCTTTGACAGATTATGGTTATTTAATTGCAGTCCTCAGACTTTAAATTTCATACAGTGCAGACACCTGCATATTTCCTGAGAAAAGGCACTCAAGTTCCTAATTCAAAAAACAATCTGTGCTTCAGCTACTCTTCTACACTGTGTAGGAGATCCTGCAGGCTGCACAAGCTCTGCCATTTCCCTAGTTGGTGTTAGACTGAGTTCTCTCTATTGTTTTGTAAAGACGCAGCAGCATGCAGATTTCTAACATGAAATCATGATATAAATCAATGGTAATCTTAGTATGTTTATAAATATATACATACATCCTCAAACCACATCTGGAAGAATACAATGAAATCTTCCATAGGAGAGAAACTGAAATTTCTGCTAGATGCTATACAGCACTTGGACATATCTTTCCTTTGGGATAAGATCATAGGTTTCTGATCTATCCTGTCTCCTAAAATTCTAAAAGCTACTGTATACAGTACCCAAATATTTAATAATGCAATTAATTTCCAAAAGAGCTGACAAATCATTTCTAAAACATCTTACAGTATGAAATCCTGCATAGTCCCTAAACTCACGAAATTAACTGTGCCTAGGGGAGATTCTTAGCTTGTAATGCAGTAACGAGTAATTGTTTAGTATTTCCTTTGAAGTACACATTTGCTGCTACACTGTTACTAAACACATCTCATCAGCAAATCCAGAAAATTCTTTTAGCTAAAGGGATAATTATAAAGCCGTCTACATAACAAGATATCCTCTTTGAAGCCCTAAATCAGAATCCAAGACTTTATTTCTACAACAAGTATTTATTTTTATTGATCTTTTCACCCTCAGGAACCTTAACAGCACCTTCTTCTCATCCAATTCTCATGTCCAGTCACAGTGCCTGATAGCAGTAACTAAATTATTATTTAAGTAGTATATTAAGTATAAGTATAATAATACTAAAATATTATTTAGTAGTATATTCCAAATATAACTGTTATTTCCATGTTGTCATGTGCAGATAAGAGATTGCAGTTTCACAAATATCCTTTTACCATTAGGAAAACTAAATTACTAATTTGTATCAAGCTATTCAACAGTTTGTACTGTCACTGAAAATACTGACATCAAGGGTAAACAAAGTCAGACAAGCTCCAGGAGTATGCTGAAAGAAAACCCTGAATTACACCATAATTTTTTTGCTTTTTTTATGAGGTATGCAAAAAAAATGAATTTTGAAGAACACTCTTCATAAACTATGAAATTGATGTAGAACAAAATTAGGTTAAAAATATATTGAACTAAACGTGCAAAATAATAATAATGCTAATAGAGTTTATTTCCATTTTTTGATCTCCCTGATTTCTTGAGTCAGTAATTAAGAGCATCATTTTAACTCTATTTGGTTAAATTCTAATGCCCACACTTATCACAGCTTCACTTTTAAAAAAAATATTCACACTTTTACTTGGCTTATGCTGTTTACCTAAACCTTGATTAAAATGGATTAGCAACACCTAGATTAAAATCATTGGGTTTTGAGGAAGTGAGTTTATTTCGTTTTGGTTGGGGTTTTGTTTGGGGTTTTTTATTGTTGCTTGTTTGCTTGTTTTTAAATAGAGCAAAGAACTTGGGAAATACATACTTATCTTTCAGAGCAAGAGTGCCCTCAGTATTATTCACGTTCAATTACCTGACATGTGAATTATTTATCTCTTTCATGAAAAACATCATTAAGCCTTGGTTATATCACAATAAAAGAACTGAATCCCTTTTTTTAAATTTTGCATTTTTATGTTTCAGACAATTCTTTCAACTTCAGTTTTCATTGTTTCAGTGTGATTACTCTCTTAAGCTTTTCCAAACTTTATAATGCAAAAAAAGGGTACACTTTCCAACATTAGTAGCTTAACCAAGCTAGTTTAACATGATTCAAAAACCTTTACCAAAAATAAGTCAGAGGAATCTGTTGATTAATGTGCTCTTTCACCTGATTACCTGTGGCCATTTAACACGGTCTTCATGCATTGGTCCAATTCCTTCCAAGGTTTTAAGGTTTTTAAACATATTGATTTAATGCAACTGAAAATACGTCATCGTTGTCCATCTACACTCACTGTCTGACCATACTTTTTCTTTAGTAGTTCTTTGTCTTGACCTTAGATTCAACAAAAGTTCTGAGAATATTAAATTAACATACCCACAAAGCTAGGAAAGGGAACATTCAGATAAATTAGATTTTACAAAACAGTCATAAGGTTTAGACACAGCACAGGTTGCTTACTGGAAGCTTTCTTACAATCGGGGAAAAAGAGAACAAAGAATATAATATATAAATATGTCCCCCCAGTCTTTCGAGTGCAAATATGGAGAGCTAATTAGCGAAAAATATCTACACATTTACAAACCAAACATTATTCTCTTTTTCATTTCCATTCTCAAATACCAAAGGAATTATAACTTCAGGATTTTTACTGTATCCCTTAAAATGTCTAGTTTTGAAATGAATTTCCTAGCCAACTCCGTGAGTAAATGCATTTGTACATTCCCTGAATTAAGGACAATTATGAAGCTATTAGAATCTCTCCTCATGATCTTTGCATCTTCTTTAAAGTTACGTACTTAAAGAAAATATCATTGAGTCTATTTTTGTTATCTGAGGAAGTCTATACACCAGCTTTAAAAATTTCAAAACTTTATTAATAAAATTTCCTCTCCCTTTTTCTTAAGCAAATGAAAATCGCATGCACAGAAATGAATCATAAATTCACTCTGCATATGCAAAAAATCTCTAGGATTTTGCCTACAGTATTTAATATCACTCTAAATTTCAGGGTTTTTTTTCAACTATCATTTTCATTTACTGATAAACTAACAAAAAAAAAAAAAAAACCAAGGCAAAAAACTAAACGAGATAATTAGGAGTGAAAAGAGAAAGTGCTCAACTAAATAATTCTCCATTCTGCCAGGCAGCACACAAACTGTATCAGCTGCAAACTGTGACTTTTCTGGGGTAAACACTTAAACACTGACCTTGGCTCTCACATTCAAGAAGTACCACAGTGCTTCTCTGCACCTCCCATATATAGCTACTAAAGTGGGCATTAAAGAATAGAATTAATAGTCAGGAAAAAAAAATCACACTCTTTTCTATATAAGATGGAAGCAGATAGCTGAATTAGATGATAGGCAAAAGCAATTAGTAAGGAAAACTTTATGTTAATTAAGCAGCAGGGCTTGTTAGGTCATCTTAATTATGCATGCTAAATTCTGACTTGAGGCACAGAAAACTGTGAAGATTAATAGTTGTAGAGTAAAAGAATTCTGAACTCATAACTATTTATGCTTTGTTTGGCTTGGTGTGAATCATGGTTGTCATATATAAATGTGGAAGTGTATCTATGCTCAGGGTTTTTTCCTCTTTTGATGTAATACTTGTACGGACTCAATAAGTGAAGTATACCAAAGTAAAGTTTCTTTAATATAGTATGTTGCCCCTCTATTTTCCAGACTATTTTTCTACTTATACAGTACAGATGAAAATATCGTTAGAATTTAACAAAAATATTCAGTCATAATAATTAAGTATCATTTTTCCATTTTGCAGGAAAATTCAAGATTCATTTTTTCTTCAGACTAAAATAAGGATGAATTCCTGCAAATCTAAACTTTTTAAGAAAAAAAAAATAGCCGAAGTTATATAAATTAAATCTTTTTATTTCATTATGGTTTGTTTTGGGTTTTTATTAACTTGTACTTTCATTTTTCAAGAAGAAATTATAATCTGGCTGAAAAATAGTGTGTTCTTACTAAGGCCAAGTCACTCTGTTCAAGTGGTTGCTAAGTACCAACCAAAAGTACTTTCAAATGTCAGAATTCAGTATAAAGTTGGTGGAAAATAACAGTAATGAGTACATCATATATCAGAGAATAGTTTAAAGACCTTCAATCTAGTCAGAAGTTGTTTAGTAATGTGATAATACAAGGTTCAAATGCTAACAACCCACCTTGTCTGGAGTCTAAGTATTATAAAGTGCTTTTTGAACTCCTAACAAGTAAGAATAGATGGTGAGAAGCAGGGAAATACATGAATGAATGGATGTTTGTCCATTTGATTTTGACAGAGTAGCCACTTTGGATTTTATTTGGAAATATGTAAGAAGCCAAATTTTTAGAAACTCACTTGTATGTATTGCTGAATTAAGTCAGGAAGCGCAGGATCAAGTCAGAATTAATTAAAAAGTTTGTCCTAGTCTGAAAAAAAAAAAAAACTGATTTGGATTTAAAATGGGCAAAAATGAATTCTTTGTTTCCTTTGGACTTTTTCACCCAAGTAAAAAGAAGAAACAAGAAGACAATGATAAATAGATACTGAAATGTTAAATACAGTTAATTCTACTACCAAGAAAGATAAAGTATTGCAACAGTTTGATCTTTTACTCTTCTTTTCTTCTGCGATTTTCTAAAGGCATGGTTTATTACCTGTGGCAAAATTATCATTAAAAAATTCCTGTAATTTTATTATAAGAAATAAAAGCCATGGTATGTCCCAGTTTTGTGTGATATTTACTTTCATAAGTACTACATTTTTCTTTTTTTCTGATTAGTAAGAGTATGGTGATACAAAAACAATGATCAGGTAAATACAAGACTGCTGAGAATACTTAAAATGAAAAGGACCATTACAAATTTAAGAAATAAATATAACTATTTAAGTAGCTTAGTAAGCTATACCAAGCATGCATGTGCATAGCTGCACAAGTGTGTGACAGTTAAAAAGATACAAATGTACTTGAATAGCAACACATTTAGATTATTATTTCTATGTTTTGAGGACAAGTATCATTTTGGTTATTCTCAGACATCAGGAAACGTGAAAGAACCATCAAAAGCACAAATTAGATCTACTAGTATGTGAATGATGGTAGAAAAATCTCTTCAATAAGAGTAGACCAGTGAGACTTCCTCAGGACTTCTATGTATCATATTAAAAGAATATTCACATTTTTCATTTAGTTTAGAAATTAGTTTAGACTTTAATAGAAATCATTTCTTATAAACATTTATACGAGCACACTTTTTACCTCAAGAAGACTGTGTAAAGAAAGTGTGCATAGTCTGACACAACACAGCAAGTGATTTCCAACATTTCTACAGATTTCCCGTAGCCATGGAAAAAACAAAGCCAGCTGTACTGTAGCTACTCCCCTAAATCATAGAATGTGTTTAGTTTCTTTGTCATACACATAAGTTAACATTTATTACTACAATTGTTCAATAGGGTAGCATTGATTAAATAATTTAATTTTTTTTCTCCAAAGTCCATGCAAAGAAATACTTAAGAAATCCTAAGAGGAGAGTGAAATGTGATTGAAAATTTGATTTTGATCACCTTTCCTCTCACGTGTGCTAAACCATCACCCTTTTCAGAGCTGTGCTGAGGAACAGCCTAGAAACAAAGGAAAAACTATCATAATTTAACTCAATAGGATTCACACTTGAAAATTTGACTTGGAACATTACAAGGGGATGAGATGAAATTTTATAACAACCTTTTATTGTATTGGGATACTAAAGGTAAGATAATTATGAGGAAAATTATATACTAGTTAGAGAGTTATACAGGCCTACAGAAAAGACCTTGAAACAACAATTAAGACTGGGATTTCTATGAATCATAAATAAGGAAAAGAAATGTCAGAATTATATTAATAATTCTGACTGTCATAAGGGCAAAGTCAATATGGTGAAAAAGTAAGGTGTAGAAGTACCTTACACCACAGGAGCTTAAAAACTTTGGAATCCCTAACTGCCTGGTTTTACACCACCAGAAAAAAGTCTTCATTGAGGTCTCTAAATGATTTATACAAGCCTCAGGTTTTTATTTGGCAGGAGTGTCAGGTGTTTTAAAACCTGATTAAATGGCATTTATCTATGTGGTTCAAGCTGAATGTATTCCCATTAAGCAGTCTTCTTGCTAATTTTTTATGATTAAGCTGTAGCCATTACCAACAAGTGAAAATAAAACACATTTCCAATCCAGCCTACATCAGTTAGAGTATTCCATTGCAGCAATTTATTTGTGAAGAGTCTTCGATTCCCAAGTCCATTTCTGACTTTAAATATACGTGAACAACAGTGACATGAAAGTCAAGTTTTACATACTTAACTGATTTTACAACTTAACTGATAGTAAGTCAGTAAAGTGGCTTATTTTATTCTGAGCACAGGAAGAACATTGCGCAATGATGTCACGATGTGACTTTCACACCTTCCAAATGGACACGCTATGGATGGTTTTTCTGTATCTAAGGGCAAGATAAAAAGAACTCTGTAATCTCGTAATGCTTGCCAAGATTTCCTTTTAAATGTAGTTTAAATATTATCTGCATCTCTCAAGTATTTAAAACCCAGGTAATCAAAGCACATTTACACGCTTAATCAACAAAAAGAATGACCATAAAATATTCATCACAGTCCGTATGAACACTTGGTTCCACTTAGAGCACAGAGGGCTCTTAAAGGTCCAGAGGAGAAGCCACGGTGTTTTTCATGCACTTTTTTATACTTTTCTATCCTGAGGCAAAGTAATGGTGTAAAGTATTATTCTTACACAGTCATACACTAGCAATTACAGGTTTCTGCCTCATATCAGAAGCTTTTCTGAGAAAAGCACTTTCTTTACAGCACCACAGGACATGAAAAACATGCAACTGGCCCACAGAACTCTATTCCAATATTTATTGTTCCATTATTTTTGCACCATGACCCTATGTTCTCATAAATTATTACTACCAATCTTTATAAATATCCAAAGGTTTGAGATCAGTTACATCTTTGATCAATACATAAAACATACAACTACAATGAATGAGAAGAAGTGATGGAAATGTTAAATTCAAAAAGGTAAAAAAAAGGAAAAAAAAAGAAAGTATTAATGCAAACAAGGAAGCATGAAACAATGACTTACAGTAATAAGTAGCAGCTATATACAAACCAGATGCATGTTTCACACAATTTTTAGATTTTGGGGGTTCATTTGCATGAGTGAAATTCTTTAGAGACACGAATAATATAACATTTAAACTACTGTATGACGGAATCTGTAAAGTGCAGTGCAAGGAAATTAGTAAACAAATAAAATTTAAAATGTTTCAAATTATCATGGTCAAGGCATTATATACAGTAAGTACATAAAAAAAAATTCTCTCTAAAAAGGGTAATTTTCCAGAAAAAAATTAAATTAACTCATTAAAATATTTATAGTAGTCTAGTACCTAATATATAATAGTACCTAATATAAGATCCTTAAACCTTACCAGTAGAAAAAGATTGTTGATTAGCTGTGTTATGTGGAATAATTAACACAACCTGATAGATTACTAAGATACTTGTCTTCAAGAAATAGAATTTGCTATTTTTCAAATGGAAGATGAAAAGCCTGAAATAAAAAAACAAAAAGCCCCCAACAAAAACAAAAACAAACCAAAAAAAATCCCCAAAAAATGAAAAACAAAGCCAAACAAAACCCGACTACCTAAATTGCTAAGGGGCCAAAGTGGAAAATCTTTCAACAAATTTGAAGACTAAAGCAGACCTAATGTAGGATGTTTTTTAAAATAGATCCCTTCCTGACATTCCAGATTTAATTCCAACTAATGAACAGAAACTCACCAAAACCTAGCAATGAAAGTTTATTTGCAGGAATATAATTGTGATTTTTACGAACTGAAGTGAGGCCAAAGAATAGTGGAAATGGAAGGAAAAATATAAAAATAAACAACCAGATTAATTAATCAGATTAATCCAAAGGCACAGAAAGTAGAAAAGATAGTAATATGGTGTTGTTTATAATATTAATAAAATATTTAAAAACAAGATTTATGTAAAAATTAAAAAGTACACATTATTAATGAATGAATCTTAAATGAATAAGACACAAAAGACAGAGCAAGAGATAATTGTCATTAGCTTGATTTTTGTCCCATAAAAAATGTTCACCAGAAATTTAGGGAAATATGGACTAGGTGATTTTGACATTTATAATATGGCATTATAATTTGAAAAAAAAACCACAGTATGTGTAATTTTGAAAGAAAGTTAATATAATCATGTATTCAATCTGCAAAATATTAACAGATACATCACAGTTACTCTCTGACTCATGCTTACAATAATATTTGGTTACATACCTCTAAACACTTTTAGTAATAAACAAAAAGTTAAATTTTCTTTTCGCTTCACAAACATATGAAAAAAAGGAACCAAATACTGGTATTCATACCGTCATAAATCCATCCAGCAAACCTGAATCAGGCTTCGGGGGTGCTTGCAAGCGCTCCATAGACCACTTCTCAATTATAGATGACACCTGGGTGTTTTCTGTGTTTAGAATTCTGAATCCAGTCATATTAACACCACTGTACCGATAGGGTTCCACATCCAAGGCAAAAAGGTCCTGAAAAAATTACCATTGTGTAAATTACGTAATACACTGCAACTGCTATTGCAATTGTTGGACCATCTCCCCAGATGAAAGCATGGTAATTTTTCAGTGCTATTTATTCTAGGAAGTGTGTTCTGCTTGTCTGGGGGCCTGTGTCTGTGAGCAAGCGACTTGGCTGCCCTTATAGTAGGAGTAATCTGATTCTCAGAGGAAGAACAGACTTTCAGGAAATGTTAGTCCAATTACAGAACTGTATCTACTACTAGGTAGGCTAAAATACTACAGTAAGCTTAAATATTATTGTTAATTTCTAAATATTAATATTATTTGCTAGTTCTTGAACTTGGCAGAAATCAAACAGACATCAAATAATAAGATAAACTGAACAAGAGTTTCCTTGCGCTTTCACTCTCAGTAAAACCCAAAAATATGTTAATCTTAGGAGGGTAAATTGGTGGAGGGGAGTGGGTAGGGAGTGGGGGTCGTGGTGGGCAGGGACAAGGGAAAATGTACATGGCTTTAAATTTAATCAAAAGCATTTTTCGCTGTCACCAATCATACTTCCAAATATGGACATATCTTTGATTAGGAATTCATCTTTGCAAGAATAGCTTTGGCTAATTTATACGTTTTCAATATATCTGTATAAGTGTGTGTACAGTTAGCCCTCAAACACACACAGGGGGAAATATAGTTAATAAAAAGTAAAAAAACCCAAATTTTAGCTCAAGAAAGTAAATTCAAGGTTTTCCATGTGCTTTGATCAAATCCTAAGAGGCAATGTAGAAATGGTACTTGACTTCAGGAAACTCAGGTCTAAGATCAAGTTTTGAACATGCGGAAAAAAAAGATATAATCAAGGTGATAGATAATATATTTTTTCCCTATAACATAATTTTAGTTTATTGAACATAGAAATTTTTCCCCATAATTCATAGCTTGTCATTCATCTAATTTTTAACTTAATTTTTGTTGTCAGGTAGCTTTAGGTGCAACACTTGCCTGAATCCATTTTGTTTACTGGCTAGAGCTGAAGAAGATTAAATATTGTACCATGGAAAACCAGAATATAACAACCATTGTTAACATCACTAAGCCCACAAAAATATCAACCAGTTATCAATCACTACTCATTTTTAATTCTGTAGCTAGTAATTATGATATAATTTCCCGTACACAATATTTAAGATGTTCAAGTGTCAAAATTCAGTTTAAATAACCTAACTCACAACCTCTTTGCAAAGAAATAAAACATTTTATTGCAAAGGAAATGTTGCACAAAACTAGAACTAAGTTACATCTTTCTCTTTAAAAAATTCTCTCAGTTTTTACTGTGCAAGAAGTCAGAACCTTGAATGCAATTTTTTAATCTCAACACATTCATGTTTACACTGGAATGTAATAAATATACACAATATTATTATGCATATATTACAAATGCACACAGGTCAGTGTATTAATGAGCTAGTGCATTAGATCCTGAATCAATCAGGAGGAGATTACACAGAAGACTGTTGTAAACACTGTGACTGGAAAATTTATTTGACAGGATTTTCACCATGTCACATAAGAAGCAATTAATTTATTAAAACAACTAAATTCTGATGCAAGCTCCAGAGCTACATTGCAAAATCAAAATCTATCATATGTTTGTGCACAGTAAGTTATCTCTTGATAGTTCCAAGTCAATATAATACTCTTGTCTCCATAGAAAATCTAATGTTCTAATGAGTAAATAAGAATGACAGAAAATTCTGATTTTTAAACAGAGCTTTAAGAGTGAAAATTCAATGCCAATGGACAGCATAGCACTCAAGGGAAGAATTTTCCTCAACAGGAAAATAAAAATCTTAAAAATAAAAAAACAACTTTGAAACATCTATAATACATTTTTATGGAGGGAAATCTATTTATTGAGGGAAATTCTATTGCATGCAATCCTAAATCTATACGTGATAGAACAATTTACCCTTCTAAAATAGGACAGGCATTTGCGCAGGGTCTGCCTTTGAACTTCACAAATTATTTTCCTTTCTATTCAACTAGCTATTTCATGTCAATACTTTCCATTAACTTCTGTTCTGTGATTCTGAGGTGGACTCCTACCCTACCACAGAAGATTCATTTTCATAAGAACTTAAACATGAAGGTGACTTTAAACATGGGTCATTTCAAGCATGGTTTTGCCAAGGCACATCTGTCTCATGTTTTTCTCATACTTTTATTTTAAGAAACATAATGAACTGCAATCCAATTAGACAAAATTGAATGCAAATTCAAGACGGAGAAATGTGCACAACTTTAGAGACTCTGTAGTCTCTAGAATAATATTTTGCCAACTTTTAAACTGCTTTTTAGTTAGGTTGTGGTGAGCAGGAAAAAGTACGTTTGTTATGTTTTATAAGAGCATTCACATTTTAAATGTTCATTTATTGCAAATGATAGATCCAAGAATGATCAAATTCCTTCTAAGTTACATTTACAGTGGACACCAAAATATATTGCATAATTCATGTACCTAAAAAGCTCGTGTGAATTGTTAAGTAAAATGCTGCTAAGATTCACACCAAATTATTCATGAATCATATGACAGAGAAGATCCACCTTTTAAAATGTTGGATTAAAAATATGGAATATATGAGAAAATTTTAAAATGTCACAATCTTCAAATACAGATAGCTAAAAGATGAAAAGGACAAAATGCATAGAATAAACAATGACTTATGAATTATACACTTAACCCTCCTTGACAGTCAAAAACTGCTGTGCTACAGTCAGATGCTTTTTCAGGGCTATCAGTTTCCAGGGCACACTGTTGAACAGTAATTAAACCATCCTGATGGGTTTTCACTGAAAGTAAGAAAACTCAGCGAAGAAAACATCTTGCACTCACACCCCATTCCAGAGAGACCTTTTCCACTTTGTTAAGTAATATAATTAGGAAAGTAACATCTTTGTTGGATGTCATCACTATGTTTTTACAAGCCACTTACCAGTGTGGTAAAGATATAGTGGTAGTATTCTGTCATCATCCCCATAGCTAAAGCCTTGAAAAAATAAACAAAAGATTAATGTTTCTGAGGCCACATAATACATTTTTATCACACATGGCAAATGAAATGCTGCAAAAGAACACTACTAAGATCAGACTATAGGGTTGGAATTATACTAAAATTAGGTCAAGCAAGTCATTTCTTAGCAGTTAGAGAAGATTACTGACTATTAAAGGAATTTATGAACCAGATCTTCTGATAGAAAGAATAATATTAGACTGTTTAGTGCAGTAAATGTGAAAGAGGCTTGTATTTTTACATACTAATGGATACATTAAGTTACAACACAAAATTTGAGTCGGCAATATTTTCATTCATTATTGAACCCTTCCCTTAAAATGAATCACCTAATAGGATTTTTTTTTTCTATTTTGATGAACAATACCATGCATTTAAAAGAAGGACCCAAGCTTATATTACACATGTGCACATTTTTCCAACCATGGAAGAAAATTCTCTTGAGTCAAATTTTGAACAGCAAGATAGATACTACTTAAATAAAAATGAAGAACAAATATTCATAGAATTACTTTATAAATTCATGTAGCTATCCAGTACCTTCACCACTCTTGCTGACAACGTAATACCAAGTAGTTTTTGATAAACTGTGCATTTTAAAAGTTCATGCTTTCCCCTCAACTGCATAAAAACAAATTTGTAGATAAAAAACTATGTCTCATCATGTTTATTTGTGAAGGGCATTTTCTCCTGAAAAGCATGTATCTTCATGCTCTGCACAAAAGCTGGCTTAGTATTTTCTTCCTTTCCAGGAATTATCAAAGGAAGTCTTTGCTAAGTTGCTACCAGATGGACCTCCTTAAAGACATTGAAGGCCACAGTTATACTATTGGGACAATACCAGAATTTGTATTAAAGAGAATTATCAGCATTCTGAAGGCTGTAGGAGACTTTTTACTTGTGACATTGCCTGAAAACTGATGAAATGAATAGTCTATATGATCTTTTCCAAAGAAAAAATCTAAAACTAATCCAAACATCAGTTGCAGATCAGATTTTATAATATTTTAAACAAGATTTTGAAAAAAAACCACACCACTTTTCCAAAGAATGCCTATACTTGTGTATTTAGAATTCCACAATAGTACTTAGAACTATACTGTTTCAGTAGCATTTAAATTCTCTTAAACACAGGAAAACCACATTCCCATGAGAAATACTGCAACTTCATCAGGAACTCTACAACTACAGACATCCTTAGCTTTTATAAGAACTTTTTTTTTCAATAAAACCAAAGTATCTTCCTCTATATATATAACAGATTTGCAGTCACCTATATCAGAACTGCTTCTAATCAAGTCTTTCATACTCCAAAGGATCCCTACACAACATCCCACGGATGTTCCTTATTCTGCTATGCGATGGTGCTGCCTTTTCCAGGTCTTCCTTCTTTCACTTTCTCACTTCTCTGGAGATCTCACTTCTTTTTCCTCTTCAAACATTGTAAATTCTCTGTTCTTGTTATTACAGTGCTTCCCTAACCTTTTAAATTATGTATGCTTTCCCTGGTTGCCTGGTGATGTAGATAACAGTGAGATTTGCCTTAAATTAAGTATGCTTGTCTGATTAATGTTTTTTTTTTTTTTTACTTTTCATTATGTATTTTTGGCCAGGAAAGAGTAGTTGCCATTTCACTAGGCTCTAAAGGTACTTTGTTTTCTCTATTTTCAATTTGTGTTATTTTCCACCAACTTCACTGTTAATCTTTCCAATTATTCTCTCAAGCTTAAACTCCTTGTCATGTTTCCCCAGATTGATCCTTCCATTACCAGGAAAAAAAATGGATCAGGTAATAAATCAGAAATGTATATATAAAGATTTCTTTTCAATAATCACTTATAAACACTATATTTGGAATATTAACACTAAATAATAAATATATTCTGGACATCCCTTGTGTCAACTTTGACAGCAAGTGCTCACATTCAGCTTCAGAACTACAAATTTTAGGCATATTTAAAGCATTGCATTATAGGACCTGGATGGAAAAGTCAAAATCTACAGAATCTGTATAAAGAGCTAAACACTCATGGAAGAATTTTTTCTGTATCTTCCCTCTGTAATCTTTAGGATGAGCAGCATACTTTGATGGAACAGTTTACAATTTGATTTAAAGAGTCTGAATCCTCACTCTTGGGTCCCGGGACACGATTAAAGATACAGTGCTTTTAATTTTGTTCCCATTTCCCTCTATTCACACATTTTTCACAATGTTGTATACACACATTTCACAATGTGAAATAAAAGTTTCTTTTCACCTAAAAGCTACTAGGTACTGTATGAGTAATCTGTCTCGATGGAGTTATTGTTAGTATTGTATCTTAATACTGCCATCAGCACATTTTTCATCTGCATTGTTTAGATTTAAAATATTTAAAATAATTAGATGTACATTGAGTGATTTGGGCTAAAGAACTAGAATAACTAGGCTTATATTTAGAAAAAAACACCAGCAGAGGTTTAAAATTACCAGGAATTAATAAAAGTTTTTCAATCAATGAACAATAAAGAAAAGAAATTATACTGTGTATGTAGGCTTACTAGCAATTTTAATTGTACCCACAATAGTACCTGTAAGTACTTCTAATAAGACGCATATTTCCAACTCTTAAATACATTTTGTTTTCAATTTAAACCCTACAGTTTTCTAGCAAACATAATATAAACATGAATTAAAGCCACTAAAATCTATGCATTAGAAGTGTAGAACACTGTTTCAGTTTAGGTATTCTTCCTATCCTCCTTATTGGAAGTCACAGCTTAATTAAAAAAACTACAGGGAAGATCATCTTTGAGCCAGTTAAATATTTGGAATTCAGATGTATCTCACCAACTCATCTCACTTGCACACAATATTTTCAAAGCATCTACCCAAATGTACTTGGTGGTTCCATAGTTAGTGCAAAGAGAATACAGCTCTGATATGGATATCAATTCTGTCCTCTCAATGGAAGACATTAATAGTGTCTGTTAGTAACATACTACTCAGATATCACTATCTGATTAGGAATACATGTCTTAGGGGGCTCAAATAAAAATAAATATATAAATAAATATATACAGACATACATATAGATTTGATATATAAAATAACACTAAGCAAGCATTTAAAACCATGCTTAAAGCACCAATTCTCCAAAGTACCGGTTCTTCATAGTTGAAAGAATAATATTCCTTCATTTTCCTCCTGAAAATAAATTGATTAATCTGTTTCTTTATAAAAGCATAATTAAAGCACCTACCATTTGTGTCACCAATAAAATTATCTCTGAAATCCCTGGCTGATTTTCAGTTAGGCCTCAGTAAAACTGACATACAATTTCCCTGCTTGTTAAATACCATTACGTCTGGATAATACTTTTATTTATTAGAGATGAAAAAGATTAAGCCATCTAAAGCAAAATGAGGATTACCTGTTTCAAGATGCCTGCTGCCATTTCATGGCTGCAGTCAAAGATTACATGGAATTCTTTGCCTCTTTTCATCTCCTTTAGCAATGGCTTTGCATCTTTTGTGTCAGCTGGTAACTGACGGATTTTTAGTCTTAGGTTGTATCGTGATGGAGCCTTGATGAGCTCTTGTAATCGAATGAGACCTTAAGGAAAACAGGAGAAAATTATCAAAACAAGAACCTGAACTGCTAGCAGGAGAACATGTTATAAGCATTCCAAGTTTCCTGATCTTTTTTCCCTTCTCAGTTGATTGGAACTGATACACAAAAACATTATTAAAAAGAAAAATTAACTATCTGTACTCCCTACACTTTATCACAAGTCTCTTTTCCCTTAATATTAACAGACAGTAAGCAGCCTCATTTAGGATTACCTTAAGACAGACAAACATTCCTCTAGCATTATCATGCAACTATGACATTCTTCTTCAAGAACATATTACTCTAATTCAATTAAAGCCATATCCCAGACTAATAGTTTTTAATCAGACTAGCCAGTCTCACAAATAATAAATCAAGTTTGCATACAAAGTTGTGAATCATTTCAGCACTGTAGAACACTCTCACATGAATCTGTTCTCATATTTCTATGCTGAAGCACTTTCAAGAACAGCAAGAGACAAAAGCAGATTTTACTGTGCAAGTTTTGGAATCAAAACCACTCCAAAACAAAACTTACTATGTTTGTGGAAGTGACTTTGAAAATAATTTGATTGTATAAAACATTACAGTGATTAGTGATGTTCAAGTTTTCTGTACATGTACTGAGTATTTTTAATATATCAAATGTTAAAGGGAAGACTGATTGTTCTTTCTTGACCGCAAACTGTTCTTTCAAAGCATTGTTTACTCAAAAGGGCAGAGTCCCTAATACGCACGTTTTATTCATATTTTCAGGTGTTACACCAATCACCTTTGTTACACCCTTGGAGATGGGATGGACAGTTAAGCTGTCGAGGAACTTTGAGATGGGATGGAAAGAAAGGGAAAAGGGATGTTGCTTTTCTCTGTAGCAAGTTTAAGTTACAAAATTTTAGTAAACAAATGCAAGAAACTACAAATTGACAGGTCCCTTAATGTATCCCCATTGCTTGCACCAATACAATACAGTTTTAGTCTTACTGTAGGTTCAAGATTTGTTACAGAATGGCAAGATGTGTTTTCTTGCCTATAGGAGTTTTTGAAGTAAATGTTCTCCAATACCCTAATGAATTAAACATTTAGTTTAATTATTTTGAGAATCACAGAATATTCTGAGTTGGAAGGAACCCACAAGGACCATCAAGTTCAGCTCTTAGCTGAATGGCCCCTACAGGGATTGAACCGACAACCTTGGTGTTATTAGCTCCGTGCTCTAACCAACTGAGATAACCTTGAGAAACGACAGTGAGTGAAACCCAAGAATTCCAAAACTTCCAAGATTTCTTCTGTTCCAGAGCATTACCCAAGAATATCAGTCCCTAAACATCCTAACTGGATTGTTCAAGAATTTTAAAAAAAGAAAGTTGTAATCTTCATAAATCTTATCATCACTGGACTACCTCAGAGAAAGAAAAAAATCCCACCAAAATTTGAAGGAGAAGATTTAGAGATGCAGGAACTAATACTGGAGCAATTAAAGGCTGACAAGGACAATACTATGATACTGTCTGCCTTCTGGGTTACCTATGTGTCTGATAGAGAAGCAATGAGCAATAAACAAAGTACCACAGTGGAAGGCAGTACAAAAGGTAGGAAGCTACCAAAGAAATCTGTGTGTGAGAACATGGGGTAGAAAACCTGTGAAGGCACATCTCTTCAGTGCAGTGACAAGACCTAAGTGCTGGGGCAGGACAGATATGCAGGCAAGCACATGAAAATTTATGCCTTCAACAGCTGTCAATAACAAATAGTAACCAATGAGATTTCTCAAAATATATTTTAAGATAAACTAAATTTGAGACATAAGCAAATTCCAGGGGCTTCAAAACTATATTTTTTTCTCCTGTCCTCAACAATGTGAAATAAAAAGCAACCTTAAACTTTTAACGTGCAATATTGTTCATAGCTTCTACAAGTAGCAGAATATTTAGTTTTAGTAATAGTTACAGTGAGCACATACTTCCATTTTTAAGATTTTAACATATACATATCACCATGTTTCCAGCCACCAGCATTTGTAAAGTTCAGATGGATTATGGCAGAGAACAAAACATATTCCAGTCTACTAAATGACTCATTTCAGTGGTCCACTGGGCCACCCACTAGAAGGAATAAATTTTTTACTGGCATATGTTCAACACCTTCCAGCTTGCTGGGCTCCAGCTGGATGATTTTGGAAAACAAAACCCCCTCACTTGCAAGGGAGTGAAGACATGCCACGCTGTGGAGAGTGCATGGTGTGGGGTGCTGCTGTGAAGGTGTGTCATGGGTGGCAAGCACCACTGCCACAGTTACCCTACAGCTCCTTGCTGAAGAGAAACACCTCACAGAACAAAAAAATATCAGACAATGCTGAGCATACCTCAGTCTGGTACTTTTTATTTCTCTGGTAAAGTGCCGAGAAGCAGGATTTCCTCATTCAGGCGTTAGTGGGAACGGAGAGCAAGTAAAGGCTTTCCAGTTCTGGATCACACTTCAAAAGCTGGCTCTTTTAAATACTAATTAAAGGCTAGAAGTTTCCTTCTACACTGTATCTAGCATTTGGGATGTAGCATTTGTGTTTTAAAAAGTGTGCAAAAAATAGATTAGTTTTAGTGGAAAGTAAAACCCACCAAAATAATTTCCTGAAGAAAAATGGCGTAATTCATCTAAAAACAAACAAACAAACAAAAACACTACCCTATACAAACAAAAAGTTTTGTAGATTAAATATTGAACATTATTTGTAACCAAATTAAAAATTAAGCACTGGAAAGATATAATCTAAAAGAACAAGGTCGTACGCATAAACTGCAGCACTTGGGTTCATCTGTGGACAATAACTGCTTCCCAGCAGTTATCAGACTGTCACTGACCTTCTCTTCCCCTGAACACCCTAACATCCTGGCTTCTGCAGGAGTAGTTTCTGCAGTAGCAATGGCCAAAAAAGAATTCCAGGGGAACAAAATATTGCGCAGTTGAGGAGTAACCAGGCAATCCATGTATGATATAAATTCTGCCACTATCCTTTAATAACAATCTGTTTGGAATTTCTATTTTTCACAGCTATCAGATATCATATGTTAAAGGCTTTTTACAGTAAAACTAAAGCCTTGGAGTAACAAAAAATGAGGTCTACCTTATTTAGTCTCTTTAACAGGTAGTTCTGAATACATCAGTCAGACTAATTAATTGTTTGCTTTCATTTTTAAATGTTAACAAAATTTTTTCTATTTTTTTCACTTCCTCCGTTTGGATGATTGAGATTCCTAAGACTCAAAGAAGATTGCTTGTTCCTGCTGTGTGCAATTTGTCTGTGGGACTCAATTTCTACCCTTCTATCCTCTGTGCATATTGGTGAGGGCCAGAGTAGTTTTAGGTCAAACAAACATATTTATATATTAACTAAGATTTTTGAGCTACTGTTAACACCAAAGTAAATTTCATTGCTGTTTTCTGACATTAGAGGAAATGTCATAACAAGCTGGTTATGAAAGATAACCGTAACAAGCTGTCAAGTACTGAGAACTAAAAGTTTCGGAATCAGCAAGGGACAGTTTCAAAAGGACACGTATGTAGCTTATCAGAAGAAGAGGTATCAGAGCCTCCAGTGAAGGGAACTGCAAGGACTAAGAAGCTAAGGATAAAATAAGTCCTTTCCTCACCATGATTTTGAGGAGATCTAGAATATTTTTATTTGAATACTTGTCTAGAATAATTTTTAAATAATTTATTTAAAATATAATATGAATTGCAGGCCTCACATGAAAAGGTGACCTCTTATTTTATTACAATTTATAAGATCCCAGTGTAGTGCAAAAAAAAACAACAAAAAACCCCCAAAGCAAACAGAATGCAGCCATTTGTGTGCATAAGCTCCTAAAAAAAATCTATTTTACAACAGTATAGAAATAATAGCTGCATTTTGGGAATGTACTTCCTGCATTTTCTTTCATCAGGGACACCTTTTTCCTGTCCCTTTAAACTCTCAATTCCTTCTTTTAGCAGCCCCTGTGATAGAGCCCTACCTCTGAATGGCTGGGAAGAGTGCGGTGTGAGTAACTCTTTTCAGAAGCTGCCATCAATTCATCTTTAAGGAGAATCCTGAAGGAGCAGTTTGTGAGCTCTCCAGCTGGCATCTTCCTCCAAAGAGATCAATCACGTTACCTCCTCGACATGTTCAACTTCAACCAGTCCAGGAAGCAAGAGCCCCAAGTTTGTTTTAAAACCTGTCTCCAGCTCAGCAGTCTTGCGGGCCATTGCTACGCCACCTGGCCTGCTCATCAAACTATTTATCATTTCCATTAATGCTGCCTTTGTGCTGCACAGGAAGAATGCAAGCAAATGCACTTTGCAACAGGCTGAGCACATGAACCTTTTTCTGAGAGAAAACACTAATGGTCTTTTAAAGGCTCTTCCTTATCTTCACAACATCAAAAATCTCAAAACTAATAATACACTGCTTTGTGGAGACACCAGAGAATAGTCTCCCTATTTTTAGCAATTTGTTTCTTCTCACACCTCTCTGTACTCTTCTCCTTCCCTGACAGCTCCCTGCCCAGTTTTTTTGGTTATGTCTCAGAAAAATCTCATTGTGTATTGGGCTTTGAAAGGGGTATGGGTAGAAGGGAGGAGAATGCTGGTTTATTGGCATTGATCGAATGTTTCGCGTCAACTGGAACAATTCATTGCTGCAAAAATGACTCGCAGAGATTACCCATGAACTCTAAAGCTTAGTTTTATCATTCTCACCTAAAAAAAAAAAAACAACCCTCTAGCGAAAGGATTAGAAAGAAATTGCACTAGCTAGCAGGGGTTCTCAAACAGTGGGCTGCTCTGTGTTCTTTGTGCTGTTGTATCTAATACAGCAACACCATTAAGAAAAGCACAGAGAAAATACAGACAAAGGAAAAGACAGCTTGATGGACCTTTCATATTTATTCATATTAAGCTTTTTTACTACATTAAGATCATTTAACTCAATTCCAGCAGTGTAAACCATCCTTAAAATGATCATCAGTTATATTTAATCCCACTAAGATACAGTAGCAATGGTATCTTTAATGGAAAAAGTTCTAAAATATGTAGTCCAGAAAAAAGAATTGTCTTCTCACTGTAAACATAATTAATGCAGCTCCTTTTTAGTAGCTTTAGAGTCCGATATTTTAGCAGGATTTTTCAATCTTGTAGGTAAAAGATTGGAGAGCAATCAGAATAGTACATGTGTATGCATGTATATATTTTACAAATAATGCATCAGAGTCTGATGCCATCTGCAACTTGCAATATTTAAAATCTACTACGATTAGTGGCAACGACATGAAGAAGAGTTCAAAAATATATGGTATTATGTTGACTTATTTTTCTGTTAAAATTGACTTTACAAGGGAAATGATAGTACTATATCTGTAAAAAGAAGGAAATGTGTCTGGTAACTGACTTCAAAAGAATTTTGGCAAAAGAAAATTCTATTTAATGAGCCCTTTGTCAAAAATATAGCTGCTCTGTTTCAAATGTCTTTAGCTGAAAATTTAAAAATTAGATTCATGAGGGCAAGCCAATACACAAGAGTCACCCAGGTTAATACTAGTATTTGCTCAAACGACTTCTGGAGGTGTATTTGTATGACATAATTTCCTTCTGGGGGAAAAAGTGCAGATGTATAAATGGTGCACAATGTCAAAATACCTATAGCTATGTACTTGTCTCGTTATCAAACCATACAGTAGTGACTACTCCCCGAACCCTTCCTCTGAGATACAAAAGAATTACTGTTTATAAATCAGGACAACCTTAGACTACGTTGACATGTTCTATCATATCTTAAAGAATTCATTCCAAGTTCCACATTGCCCATATGTTGCCTTTTGGCTATACAAACACATGTAAAGTTTACACTGCAACAGCTTATGTTTTAGAAAAAAATAATTTGATCATCAAGTTGGGATTTTTGAGGAGAGGGGCAGGAAAGGGCAGGGGGTTTAGGTAATATAGTTCTTTTGAGCATATCACTAACCAAAAGTTTTAGTCACCCTGAAAAGACAGTTCTGGACCACTGAGTGTGAGAGGAAAAATAAAAGTTACATTATTTCTTACCAAAAATATTTTCAAAAACTATCTCTTGGATGGTAGCCATGACAGTAATCAGAGAAAACATTTCAGTCTAGGTAGTTTTTGTCTTACATTTGTTTTCCCAGATTGTGAAATAGAATAGAATCGTAGAAACATTATCCAAGACCACAGAGGCCAAACTTTGACCAAACACCACCATACCAACTAAACCATAGCACTGAGTGCCAAGTCCAGTCATTTTCTTTGAACACTTCCAGGAATGGTGACTCCACCTCCTTCTGGGCAGCCTGTTCCAATTCTTAATATCTGAGAAAATTGCTCTCTTCTAAAACAAACAAAAAAAAAAGACAGAACTATATTTTTAATTAGACACGTGTGTCCAGGTACGTATACACATTTGAAATACAAACCTCATTATTGTGAAAGATTTATAAGCATCTAGACTAGGCCAGGAAAAAAAACAAAAAACAAAAAACAAAAAAACCTAAAACCCCAACCCTCCTTTCTTTTAGACTAAAAAAAATAGTAATTTTTAAACAATTACTTAGTACAGGAAAGCAGAAGTGTTTAAAATTATATTCATTACTAATGTTGAAGTTGCAATTCCTAAAATACCGTGTATAAAAGAGACTAGCTTCAGGGTTAAAAAAGAATCACTGAACAAGAAAATCATGGATCCAGGTTTAGCTCCATAGACAGTCAAGATTTCTATTCCAATACTGTGCATATCACTTAATTTTTCTGTGTCTTGGGTCTTAGCATCAGAATGTTAAATCCATTGTACTGCTGTTTCAGCGTAACCAGCTGTAACTGAAGAGCAAGGCAATAATCAGCTTTATTGTTTTCCTCAAATATGCTAAGCAAGCACATCAGAGCATGGGTGCAAGCATCTTTCTTTTATAGTTGTAAATAGCCAATCCCAGTTCAGCTTATTTCCAGTAACAATCCTTTTCTAATAAAGGCTTTGCAATATTTCAGTGGAAGAAAGCCCACACAGTTCCACAAGAGAGAATCAATGTGCTACTAAAGTTCAGAAAAGACCTTCAGTTCATGGAACAGTTTCGATCTTGAAGATCACCATATCAAGATGAAGGAAACTTTTTTTCATGCCACTGGAGTACTTATCAGATGCAGCATAGAGCAACTAGAAAAAAAAAATAAAAACACAGAGTCCTGCCCATACTTTCCTTCCCTTTGCATCTAATGTGTGAAAATGTAAGAAAAAATAACATAATTGAAGAGAATGCTGAAAATTAAGACCACATTACGCCTTATTAATATATTAGATTTGCCATGGTTTTCTAGTCTCTGGCTACCTTTGACATTTATATATGTCAAATGCTCTATTATGTTTTGCCTGATTTGAAATGTTGTTCTTATTCTGTTTTCTAAACATGGGTTTTTTGAACATTTTCATAAAATTTTATGATTAATTCAGTATTATGATGATGACAGCAATACAAATTAACAGTCCTGGGCATTTCAAAAAAATTATCATAATTGTATGAAATATGATCTCTCAAGTGGCTGATCTAGGAGCAGTGCAGTTTAATGAGGGTGAAGAGGGAAAAAAAAGAACTATCTATAGTCAAAAGATAAAAGATTTTGTCAAAGATGTCAGAATCAATGACAAAAGAAGCAGTAAAACAAGTTCGCGATTCCTAGACATACCACAGAAGTACTACTATAGCATCAAACTATACAAGCTAAATAAAAAACACTGTCTACTATAAATCAAAATGGACTTAGCTTGAAAAGACACATAAATGAACATCCTTGGATGAAATTTACACTTGCTTAGCACATTTATTTTTGGAAACAAAAGCAGTTATATTTTTGCTTAAAAAAAAAGAATCGGTTAGAGTGCAAGAGAAAAGAGAACTCTGTAATTGAAGCTGAAATGAACTAAGACAGTAATATCTGAACTGAGAGTGACGCAGAGCAATTCACAAAGGGACTGACATCACAAGTGCATTTCACAGTGTTCCCCCAACCAGAGAACAAAATATGTGATACTGATTAAGATAAAACTGTAATAATAAAACTCTACTTCAGTTTGGATAAATCTTAAATGTATGCCCCATACAAGATGTGAAACTGATTTTGTCTGTTTTCCTCTTTTAATTTTTCACTTAGTTTTCCTATCACATATTTCTGTATTTGGACAGAATAAAAAATTTTCCAGTCTTCATGAAAGAAACAATTCTTTTGATCATAATTTCCCTAGGCAATTTTCTGTAAGATTAAAATTCTTAAGTTTATTCAAACCCATAAAAGCAAAACAATTTAAAGCACTATTTGGAATATGTTCACTGTTATAACTTACGGTAATACTATCTCCACCTCTGTTCCTTAGGCTTATAGAAAAATACTATAAAGTACCGTACAGATTTTTAAAATTTATTTATTTTAAACCCATAGATTTTTTTATTTTTTTTTTAATACTGAGACTTGTTGCAGTAAGTCCAAATTTAATTATTGGCCAAAATATAGGTGAGGGCTGTAGTACATGCTTTCCTGAAAGATAGGCTAGAATCATGCATTTTGTTAACTTGTTAACATTTACTTTACTTTTCAAAAAATTAATTAAAATTTGTATAGAATTATTCTCAAAGAAAATTACAGGCCCTTTTACCAAAAAAGAATGACAGAATTTAACTCTTTCTCTTCAGACAACTAGCTAAAGTAATTATTAACATTCATAAAGACTAAAAGTGTTTGAAAGTGAAATTTTAACTTCACAACATCCTCCACACTGCTGATATATTCATATAGCACTAGAAAAATATTTCTGGACTTCATTGAATAAATGGTGCAATAACTGTCTTAGTAGAGGAATACACCAACAATTAGGTTTAGCACATATCTACTACTTGTATTTTCACTTGAAACTACTGTGCACAGCACTTGAAACACTCTGTATTTAAAAGACACCACGGAATATGTAATCAGTCAGGATAATATTTCTTCACTGTCCAAATTATTAGTGCTATTAATTATTATAAGCTTATCAAATTTGAATTTATTAAAGAAAGCTTAAAAAGCTATTGTCCTGAATAAAAATATTTAATAAAAGAGTTACAAATGTTTTAACCTCTCTGAACTGGTGACTAAAAAGATGTGGAACAGAACTACATGCCATTCCAGCTTATATGCATGGGAAGCTTCAAGTCTGCTTTGTTCAAATTGGCAAATATAACCCTCTTTTAGATACTCATTCCATTCGTTCCACTAGAGCAACACAGAATAACTATTAATTGATCTTGGACAAATTAGAAATGAACAAGCTTAGTTCCATTTAACATTCTGTGCTAAGCTATACCACCCCACTCTCTGTCTTTGATATGATTTATATAAAAATTCATTTATTTGCAGAAAAGGTACCCACCTAGCCCTTCATAAGCAGCCAGTACTGTGAATTCTGCACGTGCTTCATGGAACCAGAATAAATGCTAGCTAAAACTGCACAAGTCAAAACAGTATAAATATACAAAAATGCACACAAATACAGGTTTCATCTATACATAATATAAATATAAATCCAATTTGAGGAATCTCTATCAATGTCAATGGAGTAACTTAATACCCATTTATAATTTAATGTTTCTGCACATTTGATGGAATGCACATTAGTCAGTACCAGTGGTAGGAAATAGTCCTGATAGAGACCTTTGAAGGTCACCCTTACCTGTCTTTCCTTTTTCTGTTCTGTCTAGGAAAAGCAGTATGAAAACATTGATGTTGAAAAAAATTAAAGAATAAAAAAATAATAATAATAATAAAGAAACCCTAACATCACCCAGAAAAAACACCAACAATCCACCAAACCCATGAGGTGGATTTTCCATAGCCTTTCAAGGACACCTGTTATTTTGTTCTAACCTAAATGTTCCTTGCTGAATCCCTTCTGTTACTGTTTTAAACATGTGTCTAACTATTCCCTATCATAAAGAATAGTCTATTCGTTTCCTTTTGCAAGACTTTTTTGTCCACTTCCCCTACACTAAAGTAACACTCTTAGAGTCTTCTCATCCCAGGTCATATTTTCCTTAACCTCTGATCCCAAGAACCCTCATCTTTCTTGAGATCTGCTGCAAAGAGCAATGTAGTAAAATGTGATAGGTTTTTTTAATGCAGAATAAATTTTAATTACCTGGAATTTCTTTCACATGAAATTCCAGGTCAGACACTTGAGTTCAGTGTTATGCTTGCTTTCTCATAATGCCATTGTTGGCTCATCCGCAATGAGACCAAGTCTTACGCTTGAGAGAGAACTATTAAAATACTTTAACACAAATTAGAATTTCTAGAGTGTTGTAACTTCTAAGATTGCCACCTGCATATGTGATTTATATACTTTTTATACCAGAAAATGAACCTTGCAAGTCTATCTTTTCAGTAAGCTGTAACCAGTCTATTTACATTTATTACTTTGAATCCATTTGACAACACTTGCATAAAGTACCTACTGTTCTAATTTGCAGATATGAATGTCAACTTGAACAGTTTTGGCTTTCTTAAGTCAATATCTATCTCATCAACTGTTTTTTATCCTTGCCCACAAGGCACACTGACCTGGCAAAGGAGGGAGTTTTACACTGTTTGCACTTGATAAAGGAAACAGATTTTTGGTGTTTATACTCATTCATCCAAGACCAAAACAAAAGTTAATTAAGAAAAAATACCCAGAACCCTGTTTATATCAACTTGTTCTGTTGATATAGAAAAGTATCGATGTACTGATATCTATACAAGTGCCACTATAATTGAAAAGCACTGTCATCTAACTATTAATGTTTTTTTTTTAATTGTCTGAGATTCACAAACTTATTTACAGTTTTTCTAGTCTGTTTTCTTTAGCATGGAGATTAGAATAAGTATTTGAAATTAAGTTACTGTTTTGAGACCAATTAAATCCATTAGGACATGTAGCTGATGAACATTTTTTCATTTTTCCACTTTTCTTTCTTAAAGACAATTGACTGTAGCAAATCTGTAAATCTGAAAGGACTTAATTAGTGTCCAGGGACAGTTTAGTGGTACTTAATTAACATAGAGACCATAAATTACTTAAAGGGGGGAAAAAAGTAACCAGCCTCTCATTATATCCTGCTAGGAGGTGTTTTAGTTTTGTTTGGTTTGAGGGTTTTTTGGGGGTGGGGGAGCGGTTGGTTGGGGTTTTTTGGGTTGCTGGGAGGTTTTTTTGTTTCTTTAGTTGTTTTTTAACATGAAATCCCAGTTAAAAGGAATATACTTTGCCATTTAAAATTATCAGAGGAAGAAATAGTTATCTTTTTTAGCAAGAAAAGTGTTTTAGAGCCTCACTACAATTTTTTTTCGCTGTACAACAGATGGGCTATATTAAAAAAAAATCTTGAGAGACAAAAAAAAAGGAAATTTAATCATAGAAGGAAGCAGAATGTGGCCATTATTTAATGCGAAAAAAATTTAAATAATAAAAATTATTTCAGGACTATTAAAACAGAGGTCCACAAAAAAAGGACTCACACATTTCTAATTCCCTGAAAGAAAAAACTCATCTCCTTAGTTCCACAATACCTACTCCATAAAATATTACCAGGGCAGAAGCTTTATTATAGTATTACAACCTTTGTGCATTCTATGTTCATTTTTATTTCTGTTACCATATCCCCACTGTAAAACACTGCATCTCTTCTTACTGAGACAAGGTAGAATTAACCTTTCTAGTTTATTCATCTACTTCATCTTATTTGTACAATCTTGAGTCTTCCTTATTACACTGTACTCGACCTGATCTTTTCTCACTCCACTGTTATTGATCATATCCCCCTAGAAGTTTCTCTGTACCTATTTCAGCATGGCACAACCTCTATTTTCTCCTGTGGCAAGTTATCTTGCATTCCTCATTACAGACTCCTGAACATGAGGCAGGTCTGATCAGTACAGAACAACCCAGTAGGTTGAGGCTCAGTCTGACATGAGGAGCAATAGCTGGACTGCATAGATTCATCTTCTCTGACTTGGCCACTTCTGCTTCATAAAGCTTGGGGCAGGGTCTAGCTGCTACCCACAGTGCATTATAAATAACTCATGTCTTGTTTTAAATTAGGAGTGAGATGTACAGCTGTTCCTCTACTGAGAATACAGGGAGAATACTTCGATGAGGGAGGCAACACACTGATGGCTGTTCTTAGTAGTAATCTCTTAGATTATTACAAAGGGAGACTGGGATTCCAAATTTTCTCTCTTATTTCAAATTGGGCTCTAAACAAGCACTGACTTCCCCTGTACCACATTCATACCACACAATCTCAAATCAAATTAGATCCAGACCAAATATAAATATCTATTTTACACATCTCACAGAATCATAAAATAGTTTGGGTTGGAAGGAACCTTAAACATCACTTAGTTACAACCCAGTCCCCACAGGCAGGGACACCTCATATCAAATTTTTGAAGGCAGCTACTCTGAGGATGAAAAGGCACAAAAAGCCAGTATGGAAGACTGCATCTACATAGTGTAGACCAATCACAAAAATGGCTTTTCTTCATACGAGATAGAAACCTGGGCAATTGCACAGAGCTGGACACAATGGTGCTGTTCAGGGGCAGCTGAATTGTGCACTTGGAGTATTGGTCTCTAGCATACCTCTGGGAGTGACACTAGAGTTAACATGGGCTTTTACTGATTGCAGAGTGCCAAATAACCCCACAGCTTTTACCATTTGTTTTTTTTCTATGAGATATATACCATACTGAAGGGATGAGGAACATGGACACAATTCTTTTTTTTAGAATGCTTTGAAGCAGATGAGATATCTCTCCTTTATTATTAAAAAAATCTAACAATTCTTTAGAGAATTCATAAAACTGAGCCCTAACATTTAAAGATATAAAGACATTTTTAGAAATATAAGTAATTAAATAGATACACAAAATTATGCTTTCCCTCAGAATCAACCGACAATCTTGCAGGACTTCAGCATACGGGCAAGCCCTCATAATTTATTGGAGAAATATCCAGACCTAGTTTATGCATGTTTTATGCCTTTTCTTCCTCTCTATAATAAAAGTATCAACTCCCCTCATATCCATGTTTACAGTAATAATAGAAATACATAAAGAAAATCTTAACCTCACAAAAAATATTTGTTTCAGCAATTAAATTGTCACTGAAGCTGCTATACCAATATATTATTGTCTTGACCAGGATGCACTTTGGGGAATTGTCCATTCAGATAAAGGAAATCCATTGCCCTAAAATCATCATAAAATAAGGCTACATTATTATCCTAAACAACCTTTCAATAAAGGAGTGGAAAATGTGAATTATATCCATCTTACATAAGGAATCACTGATCAAATGGAAGAAACAGACATAAACAGTGATAAATGCTTTGTCTTCATTGCCTTCATTTTAATAATTTGAGATTAAATCTTAAATGGCACAAGTCACACAACACAGTTTCTTAAATCTTAGTTGACACATCATATTCAGCTCCAATCCTAGACTCACAACTGAATATTTGCCTTATTCTACGACAGGAGAAAACATCTTCCTCAAGTCAAGCAACTACTTCCTTTCAAAAGGTTCCTCTTCCCTGCCTCAAAACCCACCAGTTTGCACTTGAACTCCAGCAGATATAAAATCCACTTCTTTAAGACTGAGTTTCTCATAGCTAAGAATTGTTCCTATATGTACTTCAAAGGCAAGTGATGCTGTGGGCTTCCCAGCAGTGTCATTTGCTTTTGAAGTCCTGGAATTATCCATAGGAGATGCTATTAACAAAGAGATGTTGAGAGTCTCTAAAAATTAGAATTTAAATTCACTTACAGCAAACACCACAAAAAAAGAGAGAGGATAACCTTTTGAAAACTGATTAATTTTTCTTCCTCTTTAGAGAAAAATAGATTTCTAGGAAAAAAAAAAATATGTTGTAGATGGGATTGCTATTTATCCACGGGAACAACCAGTATCATAATATGAAGGGCCTGGCTACCCCAGAAAGAAATATAATTTTAAAGCAAATATATCCTGGAATAATTCTTTTGCTTTTCAAATAGACTAAATAACTCAATTTACTAATTCATTGTGAAATTTATTTAAAATTTATTCTAAAAAAGTTCATGTTTGGGGGTTTTTCTCTCTTAAATATTAACAGTAAGAACAAGTAGAACAAGAAGATCACAATATATATACGAAAAACTTTTGGTAACCTCAGCCAACAAACTTCTAGTGAGGCAGCCTCTAAACTTCACTGCCTTACATTTTTTTAAAACTCATAACAAAAAAAATCAATTATAAAGATTTTTATGCACTGTCTTATCTGCTCCCTCCTCACCTTTTGGTAGCTACACATGCATCTTATCTGAGCTTGAACAGCAAGTATTCTGTCCTGCTGTAGTAATGCTGTTTATCTAGCAGAGTTAGTCTTCCCTACAGGTAGCCTCACATTGTTTCTTGATCTTAATCTTTTATTTCAGATTTGGATAGATAGTCGCATCATGTAATGAGCACATCAACAGCCTTCCGGTTCAATGAACTATGAGAAGAATTTGAGGCTCACTATGCTCTTTTCCTGACAATGACAGAAAAACCAGCAGAAGTTAGCAGCATTTCCAGTAAGATTAAATATATCTTCTTTGGCCAAGTACCTTCCTTGTATCTCTCATTACAGTGATATTTTCCTCTTAACTGAGGGCCTCTTTCTGACCACCACTAGACCTCAAATGAAATGTCAGTTTCATAGCATTTTTCCAAGTTGCCACTGTCAAGGCAAGACAGAAGGGTAAAACAAATTTTAGGGTGACTAAGGGAAAGGTAGTAAACTAGTATATTTATGCTAGAAAGTCAGGAGTTCACTTTAAACTCCTGTAATTCATCTGCAAAACAAGCCTCCAAACTTCGTTTTGTTCCAATTGCTAGGAGCTGAAACCAGGGCTCCTTTTTCACTTCTACACGAAAAAGCAGATACTAAAATTCCAAACAAATATGGCATCTGTTTTCGAACTTAACCAACACCAGAAGCAGCACCAGAATTTAGGTTTTCTATTTCACTGGGCACACTAGCGTATCTTTCAAGTTACTATATTTTTCTTCCAAGTTTAAGTTTTAAGTGAAATCAAAAGACATAGCTGTTAGCAACTGTTAAGACACTGCAGAAAACACAGATAGAGTGTGACCAATTTATTGACAGCTGTGAGCTCAAACACACAGAATTCAGCAACTGAAGCATACTTACGAGAATACTTATGCTAATAAGTCCACATTATTTGTTATACACTGCCTCACCAGTAAAATTCTTTACTGGCAAATTAGTTAAGATTTCTTAAATTACAAAATATGAGTAATCACACCCTTCCTCCCTTTCTTTGTGTGTGTGTAAATATATCTGCACATAGTCTAATACTTTGGCCTTACCAGTGCTGTCATCATAAACAACAGTAACTGTTTTCCACTTGAAGAACTGCACAAGGTCAAGGATGGCACGGCTCAGTGAAGAGAAATCCGGATAGAGGCTGACATAGAAGGAGTCCTTGTTGTCTGACACTTGATGTTTCCAGCGGGTCTGGATATGTGGAACTCCCAAAGCATTGCAGATGGATTGCACAGCGTTAGCTGAGGAGCTATGGGATGGTCCGAAGATGGCTGCCACCCCAAGGGACAGCTGATCGCAGGCTGAAGAGGAGACAGAAGTCTGTCAATGATGAGAGGAAAAAAGGCAGTGTGCCAGAAGGTATTGCACAATTCATATTAAACAAAAGGCACTCCACGAAATATAACTGTCTTACTGACAGAGCTCCCTTCTTGTGTAACACTTTCTCTTACACATTTCAACTCCAGAATACGCTGCCAAGTTTTCGCTACAAACTGATGAATATCGACTCTTAACATCTAAATAGTGGTCAGCTATGTTTAAAATCACTTCTATCTCAGTGGAAGTCACAAAGGCCAGCATTTGTGTGTCTTTTAAAAAGCACTGATACAAAAAGAGGTTTAAGCTTAGCTGCATCTCACATTTGGAAAAGGGTCGAATAGGACAGTATCTTAATCTGGGTTGTTTAAATGTTAACTTCTTCCTTAATCAATCAACACTATTTCTACTGAGGTCCTAATTACTCAGAAATTTTACATGTGAAATAACTTCTAGGTAACTATCAGGCATAGAGTTAATTTCATTAAAATGGACATTTGAATTTCTGTATCTGAAAGTAAGCATGTTGACTAGTACAATTTAAGGACCAGCATTTTCCCTAAAATTAAATTACCATCTGTTAGTGAAAAAAATTCTGTGTCCCTTCTCAAAAACTGGAAATGTTCAGTTTTGCTATACTTTTATGAGTATATAAAACTGGCCCTGAGAGTCACTGACATCATACTGCTGTATTCAAGTGGCTCAGCTTCCTGCTTTCTGATGCAGGCTGGCCCTACCTAAATTGTTCATTAGCAGTCTCTGTTCTGTGTTACCACCCACAGCATACTCCAGTATCATCTTGTCAAATATCACTTAGGACATGCCAAAAAGAAGTCAGGAAAAAACAGTCAATTCTGAAGACCAGAGTTTCGGCCAGTGCCCTGCTCCTGTGTCATTCACTACCATAGGCGTAACTTTTATGAGCATGCAGCTCTGAAAAACAGATTCTGTCTTCTAGGAAAACAACTCATTTGGTAGAGAGAAGTAATGAAAACCAAACTAGACATGAGTATTTGTAAGGGGTTTGATTAATTCTGTTACTCCACTGACAATGTTCTTGACAGCTGAGGAAACAAGCGGTAGAAACACATCTCGCTGCATTGCTTTTCTCACCAATTCAAAATTAATTGTTTTACTGTGCACACTCTTTTCAACTTGACGAAAATATTGCTAAGTCTTTCAAGTGCATTCCAGAAACTATGCTGGCACACCTTCTTATTGCTGCAGAACACCGGTGGTTTAAATAAACTTGTCAGACACACAGGATCTTCATTGCTATTCGGTGTGTTGCCTAAATGACTAGCTCAATAAAAAAACATTTATGCTAATATTGCCCTTCCTAAGAGTAATCAACAAGCTTTATGCAAATGTCAGTAAATGGGATCACTAACAACAGCAATAGCTACCAGATGGCTTTTCAATGGACTTTTTTTTTTTTTTCTCTTTCTGAGATTTGAATAATGCAATGCTTTCACACGTGATTTAATACGGCACTGGCTGTATCAGACGCATACCAATTTTCCTGGCACATTGAGGGATATTGCATTGCATTTACATTATTCTTCACTTAAAAAGTAGCTTAGAAATATCATCTTGCCTTCAGGTTGCTTTTTCATATAGTACCTTTAAAAATCCATTAATATTCCGTCTGTATTCAACTTCGAAAGTATATGTTAATAAGAGGTCTAAACAGGCTATTTTTGATGCAGTGCCTGCTTGCTCACTAATGGACATGATAATGAACCACAAAAATGAGTCAAATGCTCAAACCTCATTGTTAAAATTCTGCTTTGGATCCATCATAATAAAATGAACCATTTTGTGTTAACCTTTAGTCTTTGATTCTGAACTAAAGCACCTATTAGCACAAATGTAGTTGTCTGTATTGTGAATTGATGATGCAAAAAGCTATTAGCACTGGAAGATTACACAGATTTTGATATAACCTGACCAGTTACAAATAAAGTGTTGCATTCTTATCCAAGATGCAAGTGGGAAAAATGAATATATGCAATCTATTCAATATATCTAATCAATAGCATGTTGCCATCCTAACTTCAGCTATTATAGTCTATGTTGCTAAGAATTAGCAACATAATATTTGGGCTAGCAAACCCCAAGTAAAGGCTAAAAGTAATTGCATTTTCTCAGGAAAGAATTAAAGACCTCAGGAGAAATTTCTCTGCTCTCTACATCCTCCCTCAGGAATGGGGAGAAACTGCCCCATTAGATTGCACAGGTCAGCATGTGCAGGAGTCAGGAAGCAGTTGAATTTGGAAGGTGAGAAGGCAATGCGAATGAAAGAATTAAGAATCAGCCCATTTATTCACTGTTGGCTGAGATGGAAAGGAAAGAGTAGACTCTCTCTCAAAACCTGCTTTAATCCATCATCCAAAAAATTTGAATAACAACTCAGAGATACGCTATTAAAAGTGTATTTTTGCCTCTTTCTTCTACCATACACTCTACTCTGCAAAGAAACCATCTTGCTAAGCATAAATATTTAGCCTATAACATTTCATAAATCAAAGCATCTTTCAACGATCCAACTGTGTATTTCTGTACAAATAAGGATACTCTCTTTTATACCTAAGAAGACTCTACATTTGAATTTCTTATTTGTCAAATAAGCAGATAAAACAGGTTAGCAAGATTAAGTATGTTGATCTGTTATAGTAAAAGAGAAAAAAAATTCGTGTAACTTCTAAACTGAACATTTAACCAGTATTAAATTCCACTTTTAAGACATCTTTCATGTAAATTCATCATGACACAGGAGCTTTCCCTTATATATAATTTCTAATGTTGTATCAAATATTTTCACTCTTCTTAGCCCATTATAACACCAAAAATTCCTTATGGCAAAGCTTCCTGTCTTCAGTGCTTGGGAGAGACATGTTGGGACCAGACCACTTGGCAGATTTAGGCTAGAAACCTGCCATAAGTAACACCAATTGGAGGCTGACCTCCAATTCTTTCACCTTTCTTATTGTCTTGTTACATGTAACATCCATATGAAATTAGCTCTTCAATTTATAAAAAAATGTTTTTAAAGAACATGTAATATAGTGGAAAATTCAATCCTACTGAGTTTTCACACGAGGCTTTGTATTTTCTTCTATAAATACATACTGAAATTTTTGGTGTTTGCACTTTTGATGAAGAAAATTGTGTCTTTTGTCCCTGACTTAAATGTAAAGAAATCTGAAAATTTGGAATTTTTTTGAGAATCAAAGATTTTAAAATTTAGGAAAAGTGCTCAAAATTATTTTAATTTTTAATTCTTCTGCAAAACATATCATTTATAGTTAGGAGAAAAGAGGTTAGTTCAGGCCAAGACATGTACCTAATAGTGACAGGCTAAAGCACAGGCTTAATATTTAGGCTTATTTTTATGCCATGCTGATATAAGCAGCACAAAATTACAACTCCTACTTCCCTTTTGAAGTCCACACATGATTAACTATATAAAGGAATTTGTGAAGATGTAGTTAAAGTGATTGAATGCTTAAAATTGAATCCCAGGTTCAGTAGAAGTTGGGGGAAGTTGGCATTTTGCTGGATAAAGTCTGGAGACAGTGTTTTCTCACTCCAAAGGAGCTGATCTCAGAAACACCCCAGTCACAATGTTCAGCAAAATTTATTTCATATTTTAAATATTTAAGGGAATAGCTTTTAGACAGGGGCAGTGGGAGCAAAGGTGGCAATGTACTGTCATGCGGTTACCATTACAACCTTTGATAAAGCAGCTCTTTATTGTCAGCGGCAATAATATCACAGTCTCATTGCATACGGCTTCATTGGATAGATGTTTTTTCAGGTAAGTAAACTGAGTCTTAGTTCTTCATTTAAAAAATAAATATGCAAAAGGTTACCTTTTTTGGATGCTTCAAAACTGTCATAGAGATTTATCTTTTGCGTGTCATATGTTAATGTGGTGTTTGGCAGAAGAGTTCTGTTTCTGTTGATTGTGTTCACAGCAAATCTGAAGGCTAACTCTTCTGCTCCCATTGGACCAGATTCCACACACTCAAAAATGCCTCCTGGTAGAGGGACAAAGACAAAAGAACAAAAAAAAAAATTTAGTAAGCAAAAAGGGCATAAAATAACATCTTGAATCATCCTTTTGGAATAGATCCTGAAATATTTAATTTAATAAACCTGACATAGTGCAGCTCATGATTTCTATGAGCTTTGAGTAAGACAATAAATAGACCAGCAACAATTAGAACTTACCTTGAGGAAAACCTGTTGGGTTTTTTCCGTACAATACTCATTTTAGTATTGTGAATTTAAAAAAAGTCTAGCATTATACATTAACCACACAATTTAAAAGAAAAATAGGAGAGGGATGAAGGATACTTAATTATTACATAGCTACTATTACTAAAGTTACTATTTTATATAGTTAAACTTGAAATGACTACATTTGCCCCTTCCAGATATTCCGCAACCTACGTGTGTGGCTAGGTGGAAAGGAAACTTCTTGATTCTTACTTTCTACTCATAATGAACTCAACTGGAAATAAAACACACAAAAGAGCATGGAACTGGGATGCCTCAAATTGCCTCCAGAAATGAAAATGTAGAGATATTTTAGCATGACTGTTTGCCTGAACAGATAAACATGTTGGGCAAAAAGTTCAGATTTTGCTCTTTTGCCCTGAACTGCATGTAGATGCTAACTTCCTTCTCAGTAAATAAAAGAATCCAAGAAACTACACCCTGAATAACCTCTATTCTGCAATGAAAGCATCCCCAAATAAGACATGATACCAGAGTAGGATATGCCCCAAGTAATAAAGAATTTCTAGAACACTTCTGAGCCAACCTTAGTCTTAAATGAAGCAAATATGTTTGTGAGAATGCTGTGCTTAAGCTTTTCCCATTAATGAGATATCATTGCCAATGTAATTTATTCTTGGATCTGGAAAGGACAAGGGTATTGTGACAATAAATGTAATTTGAAGATATGTCCTTACAATGGTGATATGGAATGCCTCTAAAATGACCAGCACCCTTATGGTCTCTTCAGTCCTCATGTTAACAGCCATCTGTCAATACTAATGGACAGACAATGGCCATCATCTCAGGATCACTAATTACAAGCCAGGCATTGTGCCTCTGCAGGAAATAATACTCATTCACTCTCTCCTAGCTTGTATTTATCCATTTCCAATGTTGCCACTTGGACTTGAACTGTCTGAAAAAATTCATTCAACACTGCTACTTTCTCAGCAAGAAGCTCTCAGAACCTGAATATCCAGTGACTGGATCAAACTGAACTTCAAAAACTGCAATCAGTTTGTAAACAGTATTTTGAGTATCAAGCACATAAACTGTTGGTAAAGCAAAAAGTTGCGTATTTAGTATTTACTGATAGTATTAAATATAAAAGGCTTTTTGGTTTTGCAAATCACCTGCCCCTTGCAACCTATTTCTCACTACAGAGTTGAGGTGTTAACCTTTTTTTCCTGCAGATAAGCCTTTTAATTTCTGGCAAGAGCCATAGGAGCAGATGCTCATATAATATTACTTTAAAAGCACAAGCCCTAATCACTTAGATAAGATGTGACTAATAATTATTTAAGCATTAGTCATTTCAAACTGGAAAAGAGGCAATGATGGGAAAGGCAGACTCTTAAGAAAAAATTAAATATCTAGGGAAATCCAAACTGATTGAGCACAGAATATATATACATATATATACACATATATATAATCAGTAACCAATATTAACAAAACTGCAGGACCTAAAGCTAAAGAAACTAAGATAATATTCAAGTAAATATATAAGCCTAGTACAACTTAAAACTCAAAAAAAGTGACCATGTTTATTTGCACAATAATGGAATATGAACATGAAAGGCAACCTATTGCTTTTGAAGTTAATGGAGTGCTCTGTTCAGGGAAACATATTCTAATAGACAAAATTATGTGCTGCTAAGACTTAGAGAATCTAAACATTGCAGTTCAAATGGTGACATATAGGAGGATAGTATTCTGATTTGGGGAAAATATTTTAAATTTTATGCAGAAATCTAAAAATTAGTAATAAATTATAAGTATAGACATTCAGAGACAATAAAAAGACATTTCCATAAACAAAATTAAAATTAAGATAGATTTCATAGGTTTTCCAAAGGCATCTGGAGGGCAGTTATTCAAATATATTTGAATAAACCAGTATCACATAAACAATTATAAAAAGAAATTATATCCTAAGATAAAATGGATTAATAAAAAGAAATAAACATTACAATATCTTTCTTCTCATGAGGTTTTTACGTTGGAAGATTTCTTCCATAATTTTGATGTGTCTGAAGCTCAATACAATGTTCCTTCTTTATTCTTGCATTTTTCATTATTTTGATTTCTAAATCCTTGAGAAAGGGACTTCCTTGTCAAAGATGCAGCCACTACTCTCAGCATAAAAAAAAAAGAAAAAAGATATTTTATTGTGACCTTGCATATCTAGGTAACTCCTAATGGTAGTGACAGTCGACCATATAGTAGGACAATTTTTTGAAGATGATATTTCCTGTGAGTGGCCATGATGTGTAATTGCCCACATGCACCATTTAGTGGTTTCTTCCCTCACTCACTGACTTATTCTCTGTCCCTGTGATAAAAGAAACCAAACCTGGCATCATATGATCTGTCTGTTTCAGAGTATATTTCCATTCCTAAGAAAAAGAGAAGTAGAATAACCTGTTTCTGTTGTTCTATGATTAGGATATTTTGCTAGGAGGAAGGAAAACATATCTTCTGCTCCTGAATATTTTCACATTTTACACAAGGTAGACACTGAAATTAAAAATAAGAACCCTAGAAGAATATAAATTAGACCATGTATTTGAAGTTCCCTAGCTATTTTCTAACCTGTAGGTTGTAAGAAATCCACTATGTTTCTTTCATTTAAGTTTAGTAAAATATATAGTAAAATATTTTGGATGCTGGCAGGTGTAGGTTCATCTTAACCTGCACACTAAGAGATTCAAATCAGCTGGCTCTCAAAAGTGCTCCATGTCCTACTAATATGCAAAATGACTGAAAATGCCAGGTTCCTCAGTAGTGAATACAGCTTTGGCCAACCTGGTACAGCACACGGGGCAACACCATTGTTTAATTGAATAGCTAAACAGCTTAAATTGAACTCACCCACTAAGCAGAGCAGGAGCTTAGACAGACACATGTCTGCATTCTGAATGTCAGAACATTTTAAAAAAACAGATCCCCATTCTCCAGATGGAGAAGCCTTGTAAGTGTGCTTGGAAGTCTATGTATTAGATGTTTCCAGGATGCTCAGCAAAGACACAGAAATGAGTTCAAGCACTGATAAGAATGAGAAGTTTTAAATTGTGCTTTTCCACTGCTGCATAAGAAATAGAAACTTATTCAGTAACTTTAAACTTACTATTTTGTTCCTATATTTGTTACTGAGTATGTAAATAATAGCAAAAAAAACCCAAACTTTGAGTATTTTTAAAGATAATGTCACGTAAATCCACCGGCTTAATACTGGGAGACAAGCCATTAATCACATTGCACTTTTTAAAAAATGGAAAGGGAAATAAAAGAATTGGCTTTCCAGTTCAGATATACTTGATTATAAAGGGATATTGGTATCCAGAAGCTGCCATAGCATATTGTGTCATGTTGTTCCCTCCCAAGCAGGCTGTTCTTCACTGCTGCTTTACTTTGTATTCAGGATAGCCTTATTAATAATCAAATTGAGGAATGCACTGCAAGCCTTCAGATAAGCAGAGAGAAGAGTCATAAATCTTGCCACTGGTATGCAGACAAGCAGCCAAACCAATGCCTATCTCTGTCTAACAGCTTGAAAAATGCAGGTGTTGGGATTTGGGGTTTTTTTTAACAGAGTTTGTGGACACATGATAGGCAGAAACATTAGTTCTCAGATACAAACAGCAGCACGTCCTGGAGGAATAGGCTGCAGTTCCCCTTCTACCTCAAAACAGAGAGAGAAAACTTAAAAGCAGTAAAAAAATGTGTATGTAAGTCTTAACTTGCTTCAGTGGTCTCAATATATGGCTTCTTCATTTACCGTGTTAATGATAAGGCAATATGTCTCTGCCCTATAACAATGACACCAGGGAATATGGGATCACGTACCTACAGCTCAATCTGTAGCCCATGAAGTTTTATAGGCTGTGTACAGTAGGTGACTGCTGTATAGCTGAGCACTTCCAGTTTTTACTGTCACAATAACCACTTAGATAAAGCTCACTAGATTTTTAGGAGTGATCAACACCTGGAGAATCATAGTGATGAGGAATATTTCAGACATACCAATCCAAGCCAGATAAGCAAGAGCAATTGAAAAATATTCTGTAAATACTGCATCTTTGAAGTGACATCTGGGATAATTCAGATTTCCGATTAATGTTAATACGAAAGAACTGCTTCTAATGTACCTGAAATCCACTAGGATTTTTCATCAGTTGTCTCTATTGAAAGAAACATTTATATGACCAAGTTCTTTTACCATAACAAATAGCAAAAAATCAATCATCAATGTAATACTGATGGAATAACAGTTTCTCCAGAAACACAAACCATTGGGAAAAAAAGGGATAGTAATATTTCACCGAAAAGGATATAAGGTAGATGTCATTACTGTTTTCCAAGGAAAAAGAAAATCTAAAATAGTTTATAATTATACAAGTCAAGAAAAATTTGTCCTGAAATTGTTCAAATGAAAAAGTCTGTATTTTCCATCAAAAAACTGTAGTAGAATTGACTTTTCTTCTTTACAAGTCATCCTGGTTCTCCCCACTTTTCAAATAATTTTCTTAAACACAAAATCCAGAGGAAAAAAAAAGCCAGCTTGCGACACATCTTGGCAAAAATTATCCCTCCCCAAAAAATTTTCCTGCTCTAAAGTACCTAATTTTGCAAATAGTAGGTTAACCCTCTGAATGATTCAATTTTCTATTTCTATTCCACAACAGGGTCCCCTTTGAAGATCACCCTCTTGTGTGTTTTGTATTATCATCTCCATATAACATCTGACGAAACCCAGCAGAAAGTACAAAACTGCTTAACTGCACGAACCACTAGATAACTAGAAGCTCCAGAATAAGTTATTAGGAAATCTCTCCTCCTCTTACATGTAAAGAACTTTTGAAATAGCAGCATAGCATGAAACCTGAGCTACTGTTACCTACTTGAAAAAATTCTCATTCAAGCAAGCTTCAAAAGTATCCAAGTAGGACTCCAAACAAGCTAATAGCTTATCTGGGTAATATTAAATCAAAGAATTTCTCCTTTGTTTCTAGTACAGTCACAGTCACCTGTTTGTTTCAATAGAAATGAATGCTATCTAATTACAGCTGCAGGCTATTTTGCAGTCTGTGCCCTCTGAAAAATTAAACCCTTAAACATGTAACAGAAGGCCACGTTACCTCAGATCATAATCTATCAAATCAGTTGAAATGAAGCTTAGAGATTACTTGAAATTACTTAATCTAAAATAACTGATTTTAATAATATTGCAAATGTATGAACTATTCACAGAGAATTAAAACTTCCATGGTTTTTTAAATGTGGAACCAGGATACAAGTATTCAAAAATCATTCAGACATAGCATTTTTCACTTTAGCAAAGTTATGGAAACAGTTACATTAGTCTCAATTTCAATTTTAACTATGATTTACTTGAATGGAGATATAAAAATAAGTTTCTTTTTTTCTAATATCAAACCAACTGGATAGAGGTCTTGCACATACACACACAAGTTATTAACAGCTATACATTTTTTACTATAGCCATATTATCAATATGTACCAATCTGCACAAATTTACTGATAGTTATTAAGGTCTTTATTAATATGTTATAAAAACTACCATCAGCCACATGTGACATGAACTATTTTTTAATGATATACTAACTCTTTAAATATAGTAATGTAAACCTCTCTCTTAAGTAACATTAAAAATGGGACTGAGAGCCTGGAGAAAAATTGATATTAAAGCCCAGTAAATTTTCTTCCCTTCATTTTACTTTGAAAGCATACAAATATATTTAAATTTTAATACTAAATTTATATTATATAATTTTATAGGAAGTTCTATATGAATTAAATTTTTTTTTTGGTCTCAGGTCAGTACTTTGAATCTAAGATAATTATGTTGCTTAGATCTAATCCTGATGTGACAAATAGAAATCTCCTTTTTTGATTATTTCACATTCAGAAAACATGAACTCTCCAACAGGCTTTGTTTAATTAGACAGAAAATTTGGGAGAAAGGAGTAACTGGTATCTGTGATAAACAACTTTTCTAAAAAGTGTTTCAAGACAGAATGCAAGCAATTCTATCTGGTATTATACAATTAAAATACATGCTGATATCTGGCATGTTCCAATTTTGAAGCTGGCCATTTGGTAATCAGAGCCAATGACTGCGCAAGGAGGTACTACATGGAGAAGATAATAAGTCAAAAGCACATTATTGAGAGTTCAGAGGATGGTATTACACCATAGAGATTTACAGAAACAGAACTGATGGCTTTTTGGAAGTGTGAATGGACTACACTTCTCCAAAAGAAGTGTAGCCAGAAGGCAGTGAAGAGGCTCATCCAAAAAACCTGATATCACTGACACGGCATGTGTGGTACTGCGAGGAGGAGGCACGGTAGGTGCTGAGCTACAGTGACTGATCGAGGCTGCTGGCTGAAGGCATTTCAGCCCTAATCAAGTGTGCTATGCACTGTACTGATAATCCTCTTTCAGGTTCTCTTATGGATTTGAAAGCTATAGAGGTGGTTCAAAGAACTCCTCAAAGGTTGACAGCTTAAACTTGTGCTTCCTATAAATACAGAACAAAATTACATCTTAGTCACTTATTTCTGTCTGGAACGGGATTTAAGAAATTGAATCGCTTTCAAACAAGATGTTAAAAATGAATGAAAAATTTTCTTCTTTACAATGTTTTCCATAAAGTAATGCAGTTTATGGAATTATAGATTTAGAATACAGTAGTGTGAATCTGAACCATACCATGTTTTTATTACTTCTTTTCAAAATTATATTGAAAGCTTTCTGAATCTCACAACAGGAGAAAGTTGAAAAGGATTACTTGACAAAGAAAATGCTGGTTATTTGACTTTGAAGCTGGTTTTATGTGGATAAGGCACTGTAGAAAAAGACAGCACACTTCAGCAGTAACCTTTATCCATTTGGAGTCCACATAGGGTTTGAAGGAAGGAAGCAGGATCTGGAATTTCAGGGGTTTACTTTAATTGCAACTGATTTCCTGCAGGATATTGGACAATAAGCTTTTCTTAAAAATAAATATTTCATCCCAAAACATCTCGACATTGCAATACAGGCACAATTATTGGAAAATCTAACATGTTTTGAATTAAGATACAATTTCTGTTAAAGGCACTAATGGAATCAGTGTATGAAGGCGTGATCACAGGATCCTGCAAATTTTGCACTATAAAATGCATAGAACTATTAACTTCAGCATCCAAGTTGCACTTGAATTGATATTTTATTGTAGTTGCATGAAACTGACAACTTTAAGGCATGTTCAAATAATTTTAGGATTTGAATTATCCACTGATTTAAGAAAAATAAAACTGTATATTTTCTGATTGAACAGGCTAAATAATCAGTCAATGTCAGGTTTATATTGTTAATGTTAAATATCAAAAGGGAAAGAGTTTGGTTGGTTTTTCTTAAATGTAAGGAAATAATGAGTAATATGAGGAAATAGTAACTGTGGATCTCATTTGAACAAAAGTTTTCTTATCTTACAAAACTGGCAAAAAAGGTTTTAAAAGCTAAGTACATAAAAATTATAAGTATCTTCAAAATTGTTATAAATGTAACTGGATGAATTATCTTCAAGTCAGATGTGACAAACACCACACATCAGAATCTTCCCTTTCATCAGCACAAATATGTTTTGAAAATTAATAAATAAAATACAGTTTAAAAATATTACTAGGCTGAAATACGCAGTATACTTATAAAACACTGCTTTTGATAGCATCTCTATGAATGTTACTCCTTTCAGTCGGAATATCAATAGAGCATGAGTAAAGATGAGAGATAAAATAAGAATACCTGAAAACATTCATCTACAATGTCAGAATATACTATCCATAAGATTTCTTCCTACTTCAAGGGATGTACATTAGCTTTCTCTGACATGCTAAGCAATATATTACAGAATACACTTGATAATATCAATGCAATTATCACACTCACATAATAATTAGCCTCTCATGATTCACAGTAACAAAAGGAAACAAAGTACTAAATTAAGTCTGACTACAAAAATGGCCTCAGGAGATTTTGCTAAAACGTGCTTTTCCCTACTTTGGGTAACAAAATGTTTTGAACTGCCTTAAAACAACATGTTTGTTTCTTTTCCCTTGTTTTTTTCTAGAGACAGTCAATACACAGATGAAAAGTTTCTCAGTATCCATGAAGAAAACTTTTTTCTCCAAAACTTCTTTAAATGAGATAATATGCAGACTTAAAGGCCTAAACTTTACAGAAATAGTCCTTATGAAAGTTTTACGTCTGCTTATAGGCTACTTACTGGGCAGTTACCATCTTCTAACTTTCCTACTTATAGGTCTAAAGATATAAAGCATAAACCTTTTAATTTTGTTCTAGAAAGAGTCATAAAATGTATTAAAACACTGACACAACCAGCTCTCTAACCTCATCATACAGACCATAGAAAAATGCTAACAATATTGCATCAGGCCAGGATTTTTACTTTCCATTATGCTGCATGCTATTTGTCTTCTTAAGCGTTAGTTTGTGTCTGGAATTGCATTTGAGAAGCCAAACCATACAAAGACAATGAAGGAAATTGTGTCCAGGTTTTCACTTTCTTTTAAAATAAAAGTGTCTCACTTATAAGAAATAAGTTAACATTAAAAAAGTGAATGTATTTTGAACTTAACTCCTACAATATTGTGCTAAATAACACTAATATGTCCACATGCAAAAGCTGGAGAAAAATGTGGGGATTTTTTGTTTTGGTTTGGGTTTTTGTTTTGGGGTGTTTTTTTCAGTTTTGCTTTAATAAAGTAAACAAGAGTCAAGACAGAATGTCAAATTTTACCACAATTTTTCAAGCAGAGTTTAGAAAAGTCATATATCTAATTTCTCTGAAGAAATTAACAGAGACCATGGTTCAACAGTTACCACAAATCACTTCAAAATTCCTGGAGAACAGAAAGGTTTTCCAGGAACTAAAGACATCCAAGCGGGTATAGATTAAACTTCTTATACTGCATTATAAGAAGCTCATGCTTGGATCTCTCAACATATAAAGATGAAACAGAAAAGAGCTTAAACTTCACAGAAGTCAGAAGACTCTTAATTAGTAAAAGCTAAATGTACAGCTTACATGGAAAGACAACTTCAAGGAAATTTACTGCTTGTGATTATGTGGTTATTCTCTTTTTTTTAAACAAACTTGTTAAAGCATTTGCCTATAAAACAGAAAACAAATTCCATTATACACAGTGTTCAGAATGATGTCCTAACCAGCAGACAGCACACTTACATATAACATAATTTTCAACTTTGATTGAAGATAGGCTACCACATAGGAATTTTCAGTCTGCAAGATCCAAAACACAAGCGCAAGTCTGAAATTTATACATATTTCTGTATGCCTCTGCTAGTTATAAAAGAGGCGCCAGCCCATGATGTCTAGATTATTTGCTTCTTATCCAATAAATTTCCTGTAGAAAATGCTTAAATAGGAGAGAAATTCAGGGCCAGGACTCAAGTTTTCTTCCTGAGTAATCAACAGTCCCAGCCTGCAGCTTCCAACTTGCTTTCATACTTAATTCTTTGATTCCTTCCACAATACCAGTGGCACCTTAACACCTGGTGTCATACGGTCAGGTCTCCTTCTGCTTGCCCTTTCTGGTTAGGTAATTTCTAATGCATCTTCAACATCAAATATCAGCATGTGCTAGCCAGGAGTACCTTCAGGGTCAAATCCCAGTTAACCAGATAATTTGACTCACCCTGCTAAGACCAAGAAGATAATTTAAAAGCAACAAACCAAACACTGCAGGATCCAGCAAATGAGAATCACAAAATATGCAATTTTTTTCTACAGGGAAAAAAACCCAAACAAATTCTCACACTTAAGCCTATATAAATCCTGACAATAAATAGGGTCCTTTTCCTCTTTCCAAAAACATCAAGAAACAAAAACTTTCTTAAAATTATTCACAAAAGCTTAAAATTGCAAAACATTGTAAAAAATCCATTTCTTTCTTAAAATAAAGTTTAGGAATACTCATTGTCATTGGACATTCAAGAAAGCCAATAAAAAGTTCATTTGAAGTCACAAAAGACTAAAACTTGACTCCTGCAAATGGATAAACAAAAAAAAAAAAAGAAGCCTGACATATGGCCTGCCAAATGCTGTGACCATTAAAGTAAGTGAAATTTTAGTATCTGGATCCCTGTGCAGAATCTTCTTCAGAAATTAAATATTTAAATGGTTATCGCCAGCTTCAGGATGACTTTTTTTTCTTTTAATGCTTAATATTTAAATGTTCAGGAGTTTGTAGATACTCAGTGATTTAAGCAAGTTCAAAAACTGTATTTTCATATTTTTCTTCCTTCTCTCAAGGTTTCCATGCATAGCACCATTCAGTAACAATTCTTATTTTCTAATTTATTCAAGGGGGAAAGAAAAAGGACATAAAGACCAATCTAGACTGTATATATAAATATATATATATATATATATGTATGTGTAAAGACACACACATACATCCATGTAACAGATGCAGAGCACCAATATCATTCTATGAGTGGTATGAACTATAAATATGAACAATCCCTATTTTTTTAATGCTCATATAAAGTGAGAAAAAAAATTTTTTTTCCGTTATTTTTATATTTCAGGAAAATACTTCCCAATTTTTAGTTTGCTGCATCATGTTTACATTACTTAGTAGTAATTCATTGCTACTTCCTACTGCTGCCGTATTACAATGCATTAACTGGAACTGTTTACTGTTTCCATTTCACCCTTAGACCTATTGAAACATAGATTTTCTTCAGTACTGCTTGAGGCATTTTTGCTTCTTGTCAAAATGTTCTCTGACTGTATTACAATTGAACGGTTTGAAATCACTGCTATAGAAATGCCATGAAATACCAGAAAAATTTGTAATAGTCATAAAAGATTAAGAAAAACAAACAACAACAACAAAAGAAAACCCTTAAAAATCAGACTGATGGATGAGTTTTAAATGTGACAAACATTACTAAAATAACTAATGTTTCACTTCAGTACTCAAACGTTCAGTTTCCAAAAACATTTACATTTGAGAGTTGCTTACAAATTAAGTCATCATCTTTTCATCTTAGCAACAATCTCATCAAAATCGCTTTTGCCAGAAGTACTACTACCCTGATTAAAATATGGTGTGAGCTACTATGAGCATAAGGTTTAGGTACTTATACTTACAAGCAATTTTCAGAAGACCAAGGTGGGCTATTGAATGTTATTTAGAAAAATCTTCACTATTTCTGTCCCTAATGTATGAACGTGGGTTGCAAAAAATGGATATTTTTGTATTCACTCAATGATTACCTTTTTGAGTCTTCAGCCATGGAAGAAAGGAATAAAAAAAAGGTGGATGTACTCTGAACTCTGAATGCAGACACAAGCAAATAGTATGAGCAAACAGGTAATATTAGGTGCTAATGATAAAAATGCCAAGAAATAAGAAAGAGATGGACCTTCAGTGCTACTGCTAAGTGTTAGTGTTGATAAAAGAGAAAGTTAAAAACAAAAGCCTCTTTTCAAAATCAGAGATATTACGTGTTTCTGCTGCCAAATTGAGCAGATTTAATTTTAAAGTTTTAAAAATACATTGGTTCAGATTTCTTGAACTTGCCTATTTCCTAAGTTGCAGCAATAGTGAAGCTTATGCATTTTGTAATGTGGCCCAAGATAACTAAAATCTCAGTATGACTGATGCAAACAAGCTTAGCAGAAGAAATTTAGATATGAGTCTCCAAAATATATCAATTCCATAAATAAAAGAAATACAAATTTAAATTCTCTTGTAAATATTAACAACAAATGAACAAATTTTGCCACAGATTCATATTTCTAAAGTAATTTAATTAATGTGATAAATATCAATAAAAAGTGTGTCAACATATATGAAATTTGAGCACTTCAGAAACTAATAATTTATGGCACTCTCCTGCGAAGAACAGATTCCAGCAGGCCCTTGAACTAAAGAAGCAAAAATGTTTAATGAGGCACAAGAGGGTCTGTTTCAGTATGTTGCATATCACGGATACTGATTCACATCTCCAGTGATAAACCAGCAGTGTTTAATTCACAGCCTGCAGTATTATTATAGGAGGGTCTGGGGGAAAGTGTCATACACAAGCAGAAGGTAAAAATATTTGATCTGAAGTACAGAGATATTGAGTACCTTAAACTCCTCTCTCATTTGCAAAAAATTTGACTGTCACTTGTATTTCTTAATAATTACCCAATTAATCTTTTCCATGAGAGGGAAGGTGTTTATATTCCTAATGACTGAAATGCAATCTAGATGTGCAAATCATTCTTCCACAGGATATAATTTCACTCTGTTTCCATCTATATGTCGAAATTCAGCACTGACTGTATCCAGAGTTTGGCTGTAGATTGATCTTCAATTATAAGCAGATATTTTGTTTTATTAAGAATATAGATGCTAAGAAGTTATTAGCTAATATGATAATTATGCTCTAAAATGTTGTTCACTAATTTGATGATTACATTTTAATTACCGAATTAGAAAACTCTTGAGAAAAAGGAAAAGTTGTTTCTTCAAAAAAGACTAATGCACCCTACCTTATCTGAACCCTGTATTTGGATTAAATATTAACTGTTATCTTATACAAAGTAACTCTTCCTTTTTATTTCCTCTTCTATATATTTTTCTAGTGCATGGCCAAACAGATACATCTTTAACCAGAATATCATAATCCATGACCAGAGTATTTGCTTTTCTTTTTTATTTACTATTATATACTTTAAAAAAAAAATCTAAAATGCTTTAAACTACTTTGACCACAGTGAAGGCTTGTATTTGTAACAGAAGACTAGGCAGCATCACAGAATTATACAGAATATTCTGAGTTGAAATGACCCACAATGATCATTGAGTCCAACTTTTAAGTGACTGGCCTATACAAGGATTGAACCCACAACCTTGGCCTAATTAGTACCTTCCTCCAACCAATTGAACTAATCTCAGTGGCCATGTTTTTCTTCTAATTTACATGGCTCAAACAAAATTTTTTTTTTCATTCAGTACAATCAGTGTCTCCCCATGCTGAGGTGGTTTTTTTCTCTTTCTCCAAACACCTCCACAGAGAACACAAGTTTTTTAAAAGAAAAAAGATGTTCCATGAATTATAGGTATCATATAAATGTTTTCTCAAGGAATTTATGTCTTACAACTGGATTTGTCAGTGCCTAACAAAAAATAGCATCTTCACTGACCATCAATCTGGTTTAGGCATATGAACATACAGATATGAATATCTAGACACCTGTTTCACAAATCTTACCTTCACAACCTCTACTTTCAGATATTCAAGTGAGGAAGCATACTTAGAAAAGGGGTAGGATATTAACAGAATCATTCCACCTATTTCCGTAAGGAAAATAGTCTAAATATCAGCAATAAAACAGGGGAGAAAGGGTTTAAAACAGTAAACTGAAAGATAAATTCTGTAGTAGTGTATAAGGTAGAAGCTTTACTTTCATGACAATATCTTGCACATTGCACATGGTTTTAATTCCCTCCACAGGGGGAGGGGGTGAGGGCAGGGCAGAGAGGGAACGACTGAAGCTCAAGATTTAGACAGTTATGTGCAGAAGCCAAGAGATGTGGAAGCCAATAGATGTAGAAGCCAATTGGTTTGCCAGGAGGACAAGTTCCCATTGGACTCATTTGACCTGGGAGAACAGCTGACCTGAGCACAGTCAATACATATGCTCACATATGGGCTACCTGACCTCGTTGAAGCTACCCCTCCTGGTCTCTGGCACAGAAAAGGAATGTGTCTTTCCCAGGTCTCATGTCTTATCTAGGCAGGAGTCTCTAAAATGCAAATAGATCTCAAATTAAATCAGTCCTTTGCAGCTTATCCATTTGCCCATTTTGTCTGCTGACTTCCTTTGACTAAAAGGAGACTTTGGGTACTTGGCATCCATGCGTATCTGAACCTTGAACCAAATCCTGCTCATTTCAAAAGTTATGTAATAGATCTGGAAAAGGTAAAGAGGATGGCAACAAATCATATGATGAATTTCACAGAATGAGTGAACAGGAAAATATAATTTATCCTGGTAAAGAGACAGCTTGGAGTAAGGTAGAATTCTGCAAAAACATATATGTCATGCAGATGGTGGGTACAGTTTTCTTATTCGCTGTTTCTTCACTCACAAGAACTAGAGGGCCTTACTTGATGCAAGTGATAAAGTATTCAGTGCTAATTGTCACTTTTTTTGCAGAGGTATGAATTGGGGAAAACAAACAAGAAGGAGATTTCAGTGCTGCAGACAGTGGATATAGGTTGCCATCACCTAAGGTGGCTTCAAATCCAGTAGCATTACAAGATATATATGTCTTCTTTCTGGAGCTGGGGAATTTTTCTTCTTTCTGATGGTGTGAACTTGTGATATTTGCAGTCGACAACTTTACGTAATACAGGTGGTTTGTATGCTCAGAGAGAATCTCTCTGAATCTGGTATTTTCTCCATTTCATGTTTATTGTGAAAAGACGTATTTGCTCACTAGTTATATAGTTTGTATAAAATATTTAGTATTTCTCAAGCACAGCTGACAGATAAAGTTCCTAATAAATTTGCCTTCAGTGCTACACAGTACAACTGAACTATGTTATTAAAATTTATGGAACAAGAAGGTCAAAGAAAATTTATTTAATATTTTGGTGGTCAAAACATAGCTACATTTTTACATTTCTAGACCTCTAACACATTTCTTCTGTAGCAAAGAGCAACATGATTGACCTTCTTTGATTTTTTCCCATTTAGCTCTTTATATTACCATAGGTTTTGCTGTTTTGAAGCATCCTTTTTTTTGCCTCTTTAAAATATTGAAAAACTTTCAATAATTTTTATATTTGAACAAAACAACAGATTATTGATGTTAAAAAATATGTCGTTACTAATTTTTACTTACAGTGTAACTTTTGGGTAGTACTTCAGACCAAAAACAATCAGCTTTTTAAGTACTAAACTCTTGTGCAACAATTGGTCATAGAACACAAGTAAAACCTTAGCCACAATTATGAGCCAAAGGGTTCGTTATGTTGCACAGGTTTAATTGATTTTTTTTAATCATCTTTTATGTTTGGTTTGTTTTTTATTCTTGGGTTCATCAGCCCAGCAATTCAAGTTTACTTGCAGTCATAGTTAAAACTCTAATGCTGAGTTGGAAAGACGAATTTTAGGGAGACACAAAGCAAGATTCAGGTACCTGAAAACAGGCATCTACTGCCTTTTCTGACTTCCAAAAACAGTCTTAGAGTGAAACCTATAGAGGCTAGCAGGTATGGCAAAGGATTCACTGGAGTTGCAAGTGGTTTTGTAACTGTGCCTGGAGGCAATATATCTCACAGCATCTATGTTATGGCAGCTGAATCCCATTCACTGAGTTGGATTCAATTTCACCTACAATTAGTTTTCTTTAAGATGGATGTCACTTCTGAGTTTGTTGTTGTAAGCAGCCTTTATAATCTTCCTGAAAATGAGATTAATTGTATGCTGAAAGTGCTATTCAAAAGAGGTCAGATTTCCCTGTTGCTCCTTGTTGAACACACATACCCAGCATTCCTAAATACTCCTGCATAATCCTCAATGACTTCCTGCAGGTGAACCTCATTAACTGTTTTTCACTTAGAGAAAAATAAAAATGTTGTTTCAGCAGCCCTTCTGAAGATGATACACAAAACAGATGCATACAAAGAGATATTAGTCACTTTCAGCTATGCCAACCTGCATCCACTTTAAAAAAAACAAAATACAAATTTGGTCTGGATTTGTTACTTTCCACAAATTTCAGAAAACTAAGGCACCAATGTTTGGCAATGGCTGCTCAAATAACTAACAGGGTACAGGTTACACAGAAGTAGTGACCTTCTGATCCAGCTAAATAGAATTTCCTGCCTGAACTAGAAATTAATTTTCATTAAGACAGTACATACCCACTGATAAAAAATAAAATTAGTCTTATACATGTGAAAATAATTTTCTGGGTTACCTTTTGGAGGTATGCTGAAAATATCTTTAAAGATAGAATTTGCCCACTAAAGGTTTACAGGGGGTTCAGAACACACATGTACAAAATTCATCCTACTGCTGAAGAGTCAGACTGTTGAAGTTAGTATGATAGTTCCCACTATAGTAAAAAAGAAAGGCACATGCAGAGACTGATTCAAAATAAGTAGGCTGGAAGGCTCTTGGAATCTGTCCTTTTTCTTCCTGGTCATTACAGAGTCCAGATAAGAGGAATCAAAGGCCATGCTTCAAGCCTCTTACTTACTTACTTACTTGTTCTTCTCTGAGTGTATGTATCTAACATGTGGGAGATAAATGCACGTGAGCCAGTAACAATATCAGGTCCCACAGCAAGAGCTTTCTGAGCTGTATTCCCACATATTCATAATTACTTCTGTATTTACACACCAATGTGCTAATTTCTTATTCTTTACCAGTTTCCTTTTTTTACCACATTGCTACTGAACAATGACATAAATATTTATTCTCTTATTACAGAATACTGTTTAAGTTGTTACTGTGGTTTAATTATTTACTGCTAACTGTATTTTGAAACAAACAGCCATCATAAAATGTCCTTGGTCTTTTATAGGGATTATTTCTTATAGCTCTTTTTCCCCAAATAATCAAAAATTAAATATTCCATGCAGTGATTTTCTCCATGAATAGCATGTTGGAAAATGTGCTTACAAATTATAGCTTTTCATACCCACTCAGTAGCAGGGATTTCTTTAGAAATTACACAAGCAGAAGCATATCACTCTACAGCAAAAAAAAAAACCCCACAGGATTAAGTTGTCATATATATAAAGATATCATGTAAATTAGATTTAAATAACATTGCCTTAAATTATTAGCTTGTCATTGTTAGTGACCACATTTGAGAAAAACAGGTTTTCTAGCCTTTCATATTGATTTATGTAAACCACCAGCCTCAGTGTCTTTATAATTCAATTCAAATCTGTAATGAGTCAGACCTGTGGAAAGGCCTGTTCAGAATGAACAGTGACAACTTAGTTGAAATGCTGCTCATGCCATGGAAACAATGAAGTGTGACACTTTGTCTTTTACATCTGGCACAGGTTTACTGGGAAAGAAGAGTCATTTATTCTGTTTTCCAGAAAGGCAGCAATAGAGATAGGAGAGTGCAAACTATTTCTTTGCCTTTTTCACAGGCGTATTAAGCTGTTTTTTGATTTAGTACCTTGAATATTCACTCATTTTTAGCTTTTCCTGCATTGAAGTCTGTACATAGCCCCCTTTGAAAAGCTTCTACGACATTTAAGATACTTCTTATAAACATTTTTCCTTCTGTTGAAGTCCGTCTCCAAAATACCTTTCAGTTTGCCTGTGTTGAGGTATTTATCCATGAATACAAGAAACCGGAAGCATGTATAGAAAACAAGACAAATGTTTCAAAAAGTTCAAGGACCAATGTCATATAAATTGATCTAGAGTAAATAATTTTGCATTATTAATTCTTTCAAATGTAGTTTAATATTAACAGGAAATTGAATATACATTTTGCTCATGCTAATTTTTTAATAAAATAATATCCTTGGGCCAAAATTTTATGCATTCACTTTCCAGAAAGGTTTTAATATCTGACTCAGATTTCCTCAAGCCTAATATGGTTTTTAATATGATACTGATTTCTACAGTAATGTAGAGCTCTAGAAGTTCAGATTTCTCTTTAATAAGGGGTAATTTAAAGGATTAGCTTGCATTATCTTGCATTATGAATTTTTACACCTTAAATTAAAAGACTGTTTTCAAAACTCGCAAGGGCCTAAAGTCAGATTCTATCTTCTGTTAGCTCCATGATAGAACTTCTCATTAGACATGGAGCAATATAGGTAGATCTCTACTCTATTATTTCAAATCAGCTAGGTAATGAAGTGAAATAATTTAAGAGCACATGTGGAATACAGTATTGTTCATGTCAGAGAAAAGATATGCAGGCAGTGTACTGCAAAAATAATACATAAATGTATAACCAAACCACTGATCCAAATCAAACAAAGAATATGAATTCATCAGCTGGTCACAAAAGCCTAAAATAAGAGCCTTGCTCCAATCCTCATTTCTGCAAGCTGTTTCTGGATCCCTCAGAAAAAAAACCATAACTTGATAATTTTGAATGTATGGATCTTCAGAAGCAAAAAAGACTTAAATTTATTCTAAACATGTTTGAAGCCAATTCCCTATTCTGAATGGTTCTGTTCAAAGGTCTTATCCTCCAAGATACAATTGCTTGTTGATTGTGCCTTGTAGATGGCTTTAGTAAATGACAGGCAACTGTAATCAGGAAGGACTCTAATCAGACAGACAGTTACATACATGTTATCCTTCATGCATGCTATTGCAGGAAATAACTGAATCCAGAACTAGAGAAACCTTCAAACAGTATCTCTTAAAGACTTGCTTGGCTATTTAGTTGCATATAAACAAAAATAGAGTCATCTGGGCTTCAGGTAATATTTTATTGCATACTTAGTTTTGCAAAATACAGATTTGACATCCGTAAGATTTGCTATTTTAAGCAAGTAATGCTACATTTAAAAAAAATAGTTTGGTTGAAATTACATCGCAGACTTTTACATTTCCACTTTTGCTCAAGTTATTTTATGCTTATATTATACTTATGTCAACTTATGTCCTTTAATAAAAGGCTTAACAAAATGCTTAACCAAATAGAAGTTTTAATTTGAAATTTCAAAATATTCATGTCTTCTTAAATTTGGTATGTAGTAGTCTAAGATTAGACTGTTCTTTCCCACTGTACAATGCTGCCAACAAAAACTGGGAAACCCACAGATCTTTCAATTTTTCTAAGTGAAAAGCACTCAAAAGCTTAGAAGTGAAACAACTGAACATGCTTGTTCAGTCATTCACTGGGTTTGGCTGGGATGGAGTTAATTATCTTCATAGCAGCACATAGGGTCCTTTGTTTTAGGTTTTTGGCTAAAACAGTGTTGATAACACATCAATATTTTTTGCTGTTGCTGATCTGAGTTTTCACAGTGCCAAGGCCGCCTTTGTTTCTCACTGCACCCCATCAAGAAGGCTGGCATAGGGCAAGCCCCTGGGAGGGGACAAAGCCAGGACAGCTCACCTAAGTTGACCAAAGAAGCATTCCAAAACATCTAACATCATGCTCAGCAACACAACTAGGGATGGAGTTCTTCCAAAGTAGTTATTGCATGGGAATTGGTTGGGCATTGGTCTACTGGTGGTGAGTGATTTCCTTTTAATTTTTTTCTTTCTCACCTTTTTAGTTATTTTTGTTTACTTTTGCTATTCCAGCTCTCTCTGTTTGAAAAATCTTTGAAGGGCTTGGTTTGTCCTTAAAATCAGCCACATAGCGTTTGATTGCAACCCAGTGCTTCAAGGTGGTAATTGCAAATTACAAGTATTTTTCTTGGTTTTAAACACATAGCATCTAGAACTGTTGTATTCCATCGATTCACAGATTAGATTACACTTTATATTCCCTGTGGCTTTGTGTTAATTAAATAAACTATTGCATTTTAATTTTTAATATTATTAAGAAATAAATTTTCCTAATAGCTACAGTGAACTGAAAAATTTAAATGATTGAGAGCCTAAATACTAATAAAATAAACAAATTTAAGTTTACATTACCTGGTAAATAATATCTCTAAGTATCATTACTGATTATCTTTCTTCCTTCATGTCCAACTAAGTTGTTCCATAGCACCCCCTTTGTTTTCTTTTAGCAGTTTATTAACGTCTCTGTTTCCCATACATTGACATTCCCTTGCCAAAGTAAGTTGCCAGTATTCACCAATGTCTTTGTCAGTGTATCTGAAAATTATTTTAAGAACTGATAATTTGATCCTAAAGCCTGGATGATATCTGCTCAATCTTTTGGGAAATGAACAGTTAATTAACCGATTAATTATTTTACAATTCTGAAATCCCAAATGCATGAAAGAATTTAGAAATTTAGATGAAAAAAGCAGACCAACCCAAAACTAGTCAAAATTTGTATCAACTTTTCTTACCTCAAATTTGTGAAGTTTGAACAGTCCACAGTGTTACATGGCAGAGTTGAAGCATCAAGTCAGAGCCCACAGGGGTATATGGCTGTCAGAAGAATCTACCTGACACTGTGCGCAAAACTAAATGCTTAAGAAGAGAGGAAAGGGTAGATACCAGAAAATTAAGCCCAGGAAGACTTGAAAAACTTCAAACCAGCAAACAGGAAAGTCAAGAATAACTGCAAAACTCATGGTTTTGCAATCATAGTGTAGTATTTTCAAAAACTCTCAGAGCACATTCTTTTTGCTCAAGTGCATGGGATTTGCCTCTCAGCTAGGAATGAAGAAACTACTATGAAGGTTGGTTTGGTTGGCTGGTTGTTTAAAAAACGTTATGGTAATACCCAAGGCAAAATACCTGAACACAGAGTCACAAGCAGAAGGGATTTCCTTCAAACACATACATTTGTTTTAATTCCTTTGTCTCACTCAACTATTGAAATTTTTTAAACTTGAAATCTGAATGTTTACCTCTAATGGACAGATAATACTTGCCAATCGAATCTCTACTAGCTGCTTGCCCCTGTTGGCATCTCACTGCATTAAATCCCTGCACCTCTGTCCCAAAACTCCCACCTCAAAAGCTCCACTCCCATCTGCATCCCAGTCTTTCTCACCATCTGCTCTGCACTTGGAGTATCCAGCATGCATCTTCTAGAGTCAGAGATGATAGCTGCAAGTTGCTCAATAGTTGTGGAATCTTTTTCATATATTTACTTCATTATTCTAAGCTCTTAAAACATGCATCAAGTATTGAAGAATGAGTTATTATTGGGAAAAATAAGTTACATACCATGGCAGCAGACTACTGTTCATTAGAAAAGATTTATCCTCTCTGCCTAGATCATATTTTCCAGAAACGGAGAAAAACACTTGTTTCAGGTAATAGTGAACTAGCTTTTGGAAATGCTACAAATTCAGATCTCAAATTTGCAGAGAAGTCAGCATCTCCTGCTCTCTTGTATGACTGATAGACATTACCTTGGCGGTACTCATGTTTTGCCTTATTTCCTTAACAATCAGATCCATACTTTATTATCACTTAAACAAAAGATACATTATTATTATCTTTTATCTCTTAAAAGAAAACTCCCCCAGAATGTAATTCTATATTGACTTGAGCTAAAAGCTTTTAATTAAAAAAAGTAAAAAATAAACATATTTCGATTTTCTACTTAAAAAGAAGGTAGAAATCAACTTTTTCATGGCTGCTTTGAATTAATCTACAGTAATAATCTATGATTATTGACCTTTACTCTCAGATTATCCTAGTTTAAATTCTCACTTTTTTGTAATGTACAGGAATTTTCTCCCACAAATGTTTCTATAAATGCAGATCTGTGGATCTGCAACTAGGCTCACAAAATACCTTCTAATCAATGTTTGTACTGAAAGGAAGCCACCAGGAAATTAATAAGGGGGTGCTAACAGATAGAAAAACTGCCATTTTCAAGCCAAAAACAGATTTAAGCCCAAACCTAGGTTTTGTCTGCCAAAGCAAAGAAATAAAATAGCCTGACTAGCTGGATTTGCATTGATTATAAAAAATAAACAAAAACTAGCAGTGATATTAGCTCTTTAAAAAGAGTGTGGTTGAAAGTACGGTAGAAATCACCGTGGTAACAGTAGTTGTATGAGATGCAACCAAGCTGGAGGGTAGATAAGTGCTGAGATTATATGAGAGGGCACATACTCTGAAAATTTGAATATTTTTATTGTGTACAGAACCACTGACATTTTGTACTCAAGTTGTTTAAATAAGTGATTAAGATGTTAACAAATTAAATTGATTAATAACTTGTATATTCCATGTTTCCAGCTTTCTCAAGTATTCCAGTGTTAGTTATGTTTTATTCTACATCTATTTTCAGAATCCACAGGAGATAACTGTTCAAGCAGATATTAAACTACATTAATGTACCAAAGTATTTTTATATATATAGAAATATTGACTTTTTTTTATGAATCTTATTTGGATCACAGGAAAAATTACTAAGAAAAATTAAAAGTTAATTACCTCATAACACTATCCTTTAATCACAAAGTGCAGCTAATCTTCCTCCTCTAGGAAGATAAATTGGTTAATACCTTTGCACAGTGCAACTATATGCCATAAAAACATGCATTCCAGTTCCATAACCCAATAAGAGACTCCCTCAATAGCTCATTACTTCCTTTATATTCTGGACATTTTTTACACAATGGGTATGTTAACAATTTCCTTTTTAAATTCCCTTGCATGGTATCTAGGAACAAGAATGTGATTTGGTAAGAGAAATTTTACAGCATAAAGAAATTTTTTTATGCAAGATGATTGTGATGATCTCTTATTGCTTTGGCCCACTGCTACTGTATTAATAACGGGTTCCCTTTTTGGGTTCCCTATGGATTATTAACAGCAGTGATACATTTAAAAAGCATCCTAGGGCATGTAGCTGGTGAAGCTTTTTAATAAACAGTAAGTATATTTCTCCGAATGTGTCAGAACAGAGTGCTCAATATATAGTGTTCTTTAACTCCTCAGTATAAAGAGATTCACTATCCAGACTCAGACAGCATAGAAGCATATATTCATAGAATAGTTTTTGTTGAAAGAGCCCTTTAAAAGTCATCTAGTCCAATGCCTCTGCAGTGGGCACAGACATCTTCCACTAGATCAGGTTGATCAGAGCCCCATCCAAACTTGAATGCCTCCAGGGATGGGGCAACTACCACCTCTCTGGTCAGCCTGTTCCAGCGTTTCATCACCCTGAGGATTTATCACTGCAGCAGTTAGAGGCTAAATGTAAACACATTGCTGTAGAGATATTGTCAATGTTAGAGACCCAGCATCAAAGAGCAAGAGAACTAATTACTTAATACAGGATTTCTTTTTCTCTTTTTATACACTAGGGAAAACTAGAGTGCCACAAATCAGCTCAATACAAACATAAGTTAAAAGCTACACTGTGGAATTTCTGTCTGCACAGGAGATTTTTTTTATTGATGTCTGCGTTGTCACTAAATATAGGAGTTTTCAAGTACTAAAGGAAAATACACAGCCTCAATCTAATCACAAGTCCTACTACAGTTCAAGTAGGTTTAGAAGAATAAAGGAGAGAAGATAGTCCTGTTTGATTTAAACCTAAGTGGAAAAGTAGATGCAAGAGCTTTCTTCCCAATACACCAGCTAAAGGAAATAATAATAACTTCCTAAGGGCTTCTGAGAAGCACTGATTTTTTTGTTACTTTCTCTTTCTAATAAGTGTTATCAAACAACTTCTGCCTAGGCAAGCTTCCCTTCCTAAGGGTTCTACTTTCTTTCTGAGCTAATGCAAATCTTCCCTAGGAAGAATGTTCCCTAGGACAAACCATCACTGGAAGGCATAAGTCTGTAAACAGTGTCTTTCTCCTCACAGTGGTGGGCAGGAACTCCTAAACCAGAAAAGCTTTTCTACCAAGATCCACAGCTCCCATGACCTCCCAACTTACATTCTTTTCTAGTGTGTTATATTTGCCAAAAACTCTCCTCCCCCAGAGGGCTGAAAATGCTTCTGATGACGTCTCCTGGTACCTGCTATCTCCCTATATGGAACAGAACATCACTTCAACCTCCTGTAGGCCTTATTTCTGAAAAGTTTAAAATTTATTCCTGACAAAAAAAATTTTTTACAAATAAATGTAAGAATAACTTAACAACCATTCATATTTATTTTTATCTGGTTCTTATTGTTTAAATGAATAATGCACTTAAATAATATTTTAAAGGCAAGGTCACTGTTCTTTAAGCAAAATAACAGTACAGTGAGTCTCTCTACTAATGCTTTTGTTACAGGCAAGATGATCCTAAAATACAAAGAATCAGTGTCATTCAGTTGTCTACTACAAGTTTTAGGAGAGAAGAAAAGATATATTTATATCCATGAGGACACTGTAACTTCCCACAAACCTCTGACTGCTAGAGTACATAAACTGACAAGACAAAAGCAACAAAAGCATCACTCATCTAGAGATCCAGATGGCAAACACTAAAAGCTATACTGGTTCAGATTTAGATCCATCTAGCCCAATCTACTTTCCCCACAAGTGTCCAATCATGATCATCCTGGAAAAAAATATTCAAGGGGACACTCATAGGAATAATTTTATCCTTCTTACATAGTATAAATATTAAGGCCTTGACACAAACCAGAGGTCCAGTTTGCTCAAGTTTCTTTGGGCAAACCCATGGAATAAAGGCACATTGAATGCAGTCACTGTTTGAATACCCATGAACTTCTAGTGCCTACAATGTTTCGAGGCAGGAATTTCCACTGAACCTGCTACCTGTTCGAGTCATTTGATGTATCATGGTTCTTGTATTGGAAGAAAGAGTGAGCAGTCATTGTGTATTCACCTTTGTATTCACCTCCTCCACGCTGCTCATTATTTTACAGTCCTATGTTAGAAACCCATTCAGCTGTTGCTTTTTTCTAAGTTAAGAGAAGTGTCCTACTGAATTATTTCTGACATGGAAGCCATTGAGCATCTTTGATCATTCTTTTTTGAAGCATGTTTCAAACACCACCTTAAAGGTGCATTTACACTCCTATCAATGTCCTTGCCATTTTAGCACCTTCTGCCTTTCATTTCTCCTCTAATGAATAGAAATACTTTTCTGCTACTGCTTTGCCACCACCACAAATCTACCATTCCAAATCCTATTAGTCTCAGTGCACTAGACAATCACAAGTGCCTTCTAGCCCCTTATGATAAAGAATCACAGAATTGTTTAGCTTGGAAAAAACCTCCCAAGATCACTGAGTCCAACCATTGACCTAGCATTCCCAAGTCCACCAACAAACCAAGTCCCTCAGTGCCATATCTACACATATTTTAAGTACTTCCAGGGATGGTGACTCAACCACTTTCCTGGGAAGTTTGCTCCAGTGAATGATAACCCTTTCTCTGAAATAATTTTTTTTCCTAATATCAAATGTAAACTTCCCCTGGCACAACTTGAAGCCATTTCCTCTTGTCCTGTCACTTGTTACTTGGGAGAAGAGACCAACCCCCACCTGGCTACAACCTCCTTTCAGGTAGTTGCAGAGAGAATAAGATCTCCTCCTGAGCCTCCTTTCCTTCAGGCTAAACAACCCCAGCCCCCTCAGCCACTGCTTACAAGACTTCTGCTGCAGAGCCTTCACCAACTTTATTGCCCTTCTTCAGACACAATTTAGCACCTCTGTGTCAGATGTTAACAACAATAATAGAGGTTTTGCTGGCTGTACATAATACAGAAATCTTCCATATATTTGCCTGCTGAAGAACGACCAGATTTCTGAGCTTATTGTTCCTCAGTTACATCCCACTCTAAGGTCAGAGAACCACAGGTGCCATAGACATAAGTCACATGGCTGCATAGTTTTAGGGCCTGTACCTTGTGATCATCCATTAGTTAATTCTCCTGACTGAAAACTCCAACTCCAGTTGTCAATCTTCTTTATTTTTTAAATACTGACAGCAGATGACTCCTTTTACAGGAATAAGACAAACCCATTTTGTCCCTGACAGCCCACAGATTTCTTCTTCAAAGGAGAAAAGAAAAATAAATGCTACAAAGCATCTCGTTGCAGCTTTGTGCAGTTGTGATCATCAGTAATAATGCAGTGGTTTATTGCTAATTAAACATTTCCATCTTTAGTATTTTCCTTTACTAAAATTCTTTTAATCATCCCCAACATCACAGACTCAAGGCATCATACTTTTGAACAGTTTTTTTAATATTTCCCGGTTACTTAGGCAGGGGAAGAATGTTTATACTCCCAAGAAAAAACCATGGTTCAAGAAAAGAAATTGCTGCTTGTAAAAATTTCTGTAGAAACAATCTTCTTGCCACATCAGCTGTGCATGTAGGCTCGCTTTTTATTGATCTGGAAGTATTTATATAGGTCATTTTCCTATGCAATTTATCCAAGGGCCACACAATCAGCAGTGTGTATTAGAGAAAGACCTTAAACTATGAGACTAGTAGCCTTATTCTTTATGTGAGGGTTGGAGACATTTTCTGGCTCTTGCTATGTGTTTTTAACCAGGAGTGATCACTGGTGGTTTTTTTGCAGTCCTGACATACAGTGACACTTAAGCAGCATTTAAATGTTCATAAACAATACAGCAAAAATGGATTTCCAGCTTTGAAGATATGGTGTAGCAACTGTTGAATACAAATGGCTTACTCTACTCAGGAAGTCCCTTATAGAATTTACAGGAACATTTTGTTCTAAAGCCTGAAGCATTTGAATTTTAAAAAATGTGTCAGTCATTTTGGTCTTTAAACAAATAATAATAATAATAAATCTATTGTTTTTTCTAACCAGTAGAGTACCATCAAACACTTAAATTCATATAACAGTATTAAGATCCATGTACAGAGTAGCAGAAATCACATGTATCCATTAGCATTTAAACCACAGTTGTTGAATGTAAATTTAAACTTTAGGGAATAGTCTATTATTATTTATTTATACAGCTAAAAAACCACAGTGAAATTATAATCATCCCAAAGGTTACACATAGTCAAGATCAGTTAATTGTCCCTTAAATTTCATTTTGTTACTCAAGTGCTTTTCATGTCTTTAGGATTTCCTGCATAATATGACTGAATCAGACTTTAATATCTGACTCATACTGATCTGTATGAAGAGTTTAATACTTTTTTTTTTCTGTCCTGGAAAGAGAATCTTTTGCGTGAGACAGAATAAAACCCTGCTATCCCAGAAATGGCACTGCTTATATAAATGCATAGCTGCTACAACCAACATGGAGACAAATAAGATGTGCCCCTATCTAGATTTAGGCATGATACCAAGATTAAAATTCTTAAACCATTTTCTTGTCTGTTTAAATTACCCTTTAAAACATAACTTGAACTGTCACTGTCAGCTAGAATTTGAATAATTCTCTGCCAGAGTTCAAAGTGAAATAATATTAGATCCTGATCTAGCAGATAGTCAAAATCACCATTAGAATTAGTGGGCTCTGTTCAAAACAGTCATTTACTATGAAAATAAATGGGGTGGTTTTCTTGGTCAGACTGCTGAAGATAAAATTGCCTGAGATGCAGATTCCAAGTTCTGTTTTATGCCAAAGGCTTGAGATCCATACTTTTTCCCTTGCATGAAAATACTATCCAGGAAGATGGTCTAGGCTACGACTATGTACATGAGCAGTGTCGTCCTCCTCACACCAACACAACTTCTATAGGAGAATGGAATGAACGTGGCCAAAGAGGAGTAGGAGGAAGCACAGCTTTCGTAATCTATTAGCTGAGTCAGCTGAGTACAATGAAGGGAATCTGACTGCTGGTCCCTGTTCCCACAGAAGCTCATGCAAGCTTGTTTCACTTTCTAAAGGAATGGTTTCATACTGAATCTTAGGAGAGGCTCAGACTGTTGAATCCAATATTAGTCCCTCAAGTCCATCTGTTACAGGGGCCATATTGAAAAAGCAGCTCTGTAAAAGCTGATTTTCACAATTCTTTCATGATTTTTGCTCAACACAACACCTTTTGAAAGTATTAACTGTAGCACTTAATACTCCTGATTATCATTCACTGGACAAGGAAAGGTTACATGATCCTTGATAATGGCCTATGAACTATGTGCCTAAACCTATCTTAGTGTTAGGTCTCCTTTCCTTTTCCTCGCTTCACCTTTGTCCTGCATAACCCAAACGTCTATCCAGAAGAGCAAAGAGGAAATGCATTCATGAATCTGAAAACACTAATTTTGTCTGCTCCTGTCTGCCACTACACTGACGACAGCCAATCCTATGATCATGGGAAGAAAGCAACCACAGCCTGCAAATCAAGCCTGGTGAGCAGTGTGAACAAGCCCACTGTGAAAAAAAATATTGGGCCAGCACTAGCTTGGGGAAGTTGTCAGCCACTGTGTATTATTTCAAATTAAAGACTTCTTCATCTCCCATGACCAACACCATTGAGATTCCAGTTTTCATTATATAACAAAGTATTTGGTGAGCTTTGAAAAAAGAGCTTGAGCATGGGCATAATACGACCAAGATCTTGGAGGTTTAAGCTCCAGATACTAGGAGGGACTCCTAAAGGTATAAACAAAAACCACAAGTGGTTAGTTCCCGGACACTAAGGAGTGTAACTGTGAGCATTAGTAAAACGGATTTTAGAGCTTAAAAAAAGAAAAAGAATCCAACATTTTATGTATCACAAATACGTAAGGGGTATAAATAAAAAAAATTTCCAATATGAACAAGGGAAAAGGAGAACAGCAGGGACTGTCAAAGCATTTTCTTCTCCTCCTAACAATGCTGCATCATATCAACACTACATTTTAATACAACAAATTAGGTAAAGAAAGAATGCTGCTCTTTTATTAATCTTATATCCTAGGGTGATTGGAATATCAGTCACACACTACAGAATGAGCTAGTCTCTGTTTTCAGTTACAATCTTTTACACACTTTGGTTAATACTGCAGTACCAAGACCAAGTCAGCCTGAGTGCCAGAGAGTTCTCTGTACCTCCTCTAACCCCAGGTCTAAGTGTTATGTGGAACAGATTTTGCTACATTTAGTATTTTTACTGAAGCTTTTTACCATCCAAGTCCATTTAACATCCTTTGGAGTATAAAAGCAAAATATCAGAAGTTATTTTCAATTTAGAAAAGACAGGAAGAAAAAATATGACATTTCTTTTAACCGTTATGAAAAGTCACAGATAAAATGTGTAATGATGTCTGGTTGCAATCATCTGTACATATGGCAAACCCTAGGCTTAGCCATCTACATTACATCAGTTTAGTGGCTTAGCTGAAAGGGAAATTCAAGCAAGAGTTAAACAAAAGGACCACATGACTATGCAGAAAATAATGGGGAAAAGACAAACACGATACTCAAATTCATATTATTCATTGAATACATACGGATGTAATATAAGTGTAAAATTTGATTTTGCAGTGCAAAACAGCAGGAAGATATTTCAGCTGCCTGGCTAGCAACCAACTTAAGACAATATTCAGAACTGCAAGAAAATCTATGGCAAAAGTGGAAATGAGAAAGCACTGCCACTAGTCACTGCCCCTGTGATTTAATCAGTGTAGTGCTGTGATGAAGCAGCAAGGAGACCAAGCAGCAAAGCCCCTGCAGATAGTAGATTATAATGTACATTTTACAAAGTCAGTTTCTCACAGCTGATTAAGTAATCACACAATTTTTGTTTGCTTGATCATCTGTGAAAACAGAAGGCTCCAAGACAATACAAGAATGTTATGTTTCTGATGAGGCTGCTGTAAATCTCTGCTGATAGTCTGGCCAACTATAAGCCATTTTTCCTGAAAACATATTCTTATGATTGCCTGCAGCAGCCCCAACATACAAGTCTGCCAGTAAAGTAAGTCACTTTAAAGACTGTGGAAGATACACTCATCAAAAAAATTTGAACCAACTTCTGCCTGTTAACACATATAGTTCTGCACCTGTAGGTCTCATATGTGGTACCGTGTCCCCAACTTGTAAACTCCAAACACATTAATATGTATGCTTTACAGATGCTGAAGGTTCTTAAAAACAGAAAATAATTAGGAAAAAAGTATTCCTTGTCTAGAAGGTTAAAAAAAAATTCAGACAGATCTACTGCTTTGATTCATGTCCAACAGTAATTTTACCTGTAAAAAAAAATTCAAAAAATCCTGATATTTTCAGACACGAAAAGCTATCCACTTGGGGGAAGGGAAATACTCAAATATTCATTTAATGTTAATGAACAACAGAAATACCAATCCCATAGAAAAAGCATACATTTATTCAAAATTAATGTGTAATCACTTCATATTTTGCATTGCAGTGCTGAAACAAAATTATTTTGGTTTAAGTACTATTAGTTCTTAATGGCAAAACATGTCAACTAAGGTAATGTTTGCTTCTTATTCTGAACAGCATATACTGTGTAAACAGTGAAAAACACTGTCTCCCTGGCAACAAGTAATCCATCTACATATATAGTAGGAAATAAGTAACTGCTGATGAAGTCTTTGAGATGAGTGAAAAATTTACTCTACACGAAATGGTTATAGAGAAATCAATTTTTTATCAATATATTTACACTAAACTGTACTGAGTGGCTATGCCTAGGTATTGGCAGCAGTGGGGCTGCAGGGCTGGCATCAGGGGGCAGAGGAAGGGAGCAGGAAAAATGGGGAGAAACAATCCTGTCAACACCAATATAAGAGCAGAAGAAGGGGACACAATGTTCCAGATGCAAAAGCAGAGATCACCCGGCAGCCCAGGGAGGGCCACATGTCAAAGGAGGTGCATATTTCCTGAGATAATTGCAGCCAGTGGAGGACCCCCACAGGAACAGTTCATGGAGGACAGTATCCTGTGGGAAGGACCCACACTGGGGCAAGGAAACTGTGAGGAGAAAGGAACAGGAGAGAGAAACTGCTAAGGAATACACTGGTCTACACTGGAATGAATCTCAAAGACAGAAGGTTGTTTGTTTTTTTAATTGCACACCTGGTTAGTTGGTCAGTAGAAGAATTTATGTATGCGTAACACACAAGTGAAAAGCTATTAATCAACTGACATGACATACTTTCATCTTCAATCACGAAAAGTTACCTGTTAATTGCTAACTGTAATCTTAACTGTTGACAATTAGAACAAACACAGTTGAAGTTACAATTTAACATGGAGAAGAATGGCAGCACATGATCCATAATGCCTTGGAGAAACCAAAAAAAATCTTATTATCTGGAAAAACATACTTAATAAAAGATATAAAGAAGAATAACTAAGAAGGAAGAGATAAACACATAAGGATAAAGGAAGGATAAAGGAACTATTTATGATCACTGGTAATGCTAACAGTGAAACACAGTTTGCACAGTTTGACAAAATCAGTTCTCGAGTTCCATCTCTCTCTCTCAGCAGAAGATAAAATAAATAAAACTTTCAAAGTAAATGCTTGATTTATAAATAAATATGCAGATATAGATCTTAAAACATAATAGAAATAAACTAATTAACAATTGCCTGTCAACTTGATAAAATTTGCCTAGGATTTCAGTGCTCTTGGTCACTTAAAACTACTTTGGAATCCAGCTGGTTGCTTTTTCAGAGAAAGTAATCACATATGGGAAAGAATGGGATTATGCCTAAAATTTGAATTAAATTTTCATTTTCTTGTGATGCAAGCAGAAATGTATATGTCTCTAACTGACAAGTCCTGCGTTGCTGTAGAGCTGATACAGCCTGGGTTTAAGCCTATTTTATGAGTGTTGTTCATTTCTGTGCAAGATTTAGGGATATCAAGAATAAATACATGATCTATGGGATTGTTTTCTTTCACTTTTAACTTCGACTTTAGAGCTGCATTTTGTAACTTCAACACAATTTCTATTTTACCATGCTGCAACATTAATTATTTTATCTCAACAAAATCTCCATCATTTCTTTTACAGAGAAAATGCAAGTTTTTACACTATGAGAGTGCAAGTATTTCAGATTCAGTCATGAGCAATATGTTAATGATGTAGTACAGCGCTCAGTGAAATAATGTCAACATTATCTGCAATCTGCACAGCAAAAATGAAATGTCAGCCAATTCCACCAAATGGCAAATGATTTTACTGTTCAAGGAACTGATTTATAAATCTGTTAGTTCAGACAAGATGACATAAAATAGGAAAAGGGAGACTTGGGATGAGGAGGAAGAAAAGTAGTAGCTCTATCGATTTTTCTTTTAACACTTACTCTACAGTAAATTGTAGAATTTTGTAGTTGCTATTTTTTCAGTAGTAAACTTCATCACCATACTGGGTAAAGGTGGAAGAATCAATATTGTTCAAATGTTTAGAGAAAACTATTTTAAGAAAAAGTTATTTATTCTTTCCATAAATGCAACCTTCTTACATACAAAATAAACCCTGCAAGCATTTTTCAGCTCATGAACTTTTCCCATAAAATCCGTCTTCTATATTTAATAGCAATAGGAAGCATAAGCGGAACAAACTTGTGTCTCATCCAGTCTAGTTAGTGTAGGAGTTTGCATAGGATTTGCTTCCTATAGCAGAACAGAAAATATGACTGGGTTGTTTGGATAGCATTTACATGTACAAGTGGATTCCCAGTCTCTCTTTTTAACAGCTAGTGCCCTAAAAAGTGCATAGATTTGCATCTGGTATAGGACCCTCACCATGTACTGCAGCATCAGTCACACTAGTTGCAATGATTATTAGGAATTGTGAAAAATACCCTTGGAAATCCCTAATGGAGGTCAAATATGTCAAATTAAGTCTTTCAAGCTAGGTTACTGAGCTGCTTTTGGCAGTTTAGGTAAGATGGCAGAAAGGGGCAATCATTAAACCAAGCTGAATAGATGTCATTAAATAACATTCTTAATATTGAAGTAATACACATTGGCTGTCTAAGCTGGAAACACAGCTCAGGCTATAAATGCCAATAAACAACAGAACTATCTTTCACTGTACTACATACATTCCTTGATGCATTTCTGAAAATATCACACAAAAATTCCATAATTAATGAGACATAATGTTACTGGGTTTTTAATAAGTTGAGCCATTCTATAGAACAGGCAGAGATTTTCTGAAAACTTTTGATAGGTTTTTCCTTATTCAGCTTTGTCTTTTACTTAATGCAAACAAAACCAGTTTATAGTGCTGGAATTTGTGGACACTGTTTTATTTTAGTGTTGTTGAATACTGAGAGAAAGAACAAGCATGAACTCTACATGTTTATGACCTTGCCAGTTTACCTCTTGGCGAAACTGAAGTGACTTGTCGTTGCAGCATTTTAACAGTGCTCTTGGATGGCTCACACATTTTTCTATCCAAACATGCAAAAAAAGTCCCTATTCAGCAGCTGAAGTGAGGCCTCAGTCAAAAGAGTCTCTTCTTTATACTGCATTCATAAAATTGAGTGAAAGCTTGCCATAAAATACAATGGGAGTAAGAGGGGATAGGGAAGGAATTCTTATGGTACTGCTTTCCTAGTACAGCTAAACCACTACTTTTCCTAACACATTTTCTGCCACTCTGTTGCTATACCAGCCATTACAGAAGCTGCTGCACAGATTAACTCAGAGCCATACTCTTTTATACCAGCTGAGAAAGTGACTCCACTTTCTCCAGTGAGAGGCTGTCCATCTTACACCACAAGACCAGTACTTCTTGAGCTTTTCAGCTTGCCTTGCACCTCTGGACTCCACAATTTCACAAAAAAAATTACACAAAGGACATGAGCAGCAAGTCTCAAATCCCTTAAACCTTTTGCCAAAGGAGGTGGATTAGTACTTGATTTTTCAACCTATAGTTTTTCAGCTTTTTAAGCTATTGCTTAACACTATTAAGCTTTCACTAAATACTGTGTGAGAGATGTAGAATTCATCTACCTCTTCCACCAATGAACACTGGAACTCCTGTTCCCATTTCCCTCTTCCCTAATGGCAGCAGTGTCGGTATTACTGAGGGACAGGCTTTAGCAAAATGAAGTTGCTGGCATAGGTGCAGGAACTACTTAAGTAGTTTAGCTACTATCACTATGTCCTTCTGTCTCTTTCTGTTCTATAAATAGATATACTAGACTTCCTACACCATATACTCGTTATAAAATTCTCCCTGGGTATTGAAGCTTATGTACCTATTTCCGAACTGTGAATTCTTATCAGCAGGTGTCTGAAAATTAGGCACTATAATGTTCAGTACTGTGATGTTTCAACACTTTTATACTTCAGTCCTTTTATAGTTCTATTCCTGAATCCATTACTAGATACCACACAGAGTTCTGAATTCACAGGGTTAAAGTTTAGGAAAGGAAAAAAAAATCCAACCCAAATCCCCCATTTCCCCAAATATCCCAAAATACTCAGTGGGAAACAAAACAACAGAGAAACCAAAAAAGCTGTGAAGAAACTGAGGTGCTGTTGAAAGTTAGAAGACAAGTACAGCACTCATTGGCTATTTGGAAAGCAATGATTAATCATCTATTTTAAAGTGAGCAGGAGGTCTGCTTAGTGCTAATGTATTTCCAAGGATCACCATCCAGACCTTCACAGTCATTGAGTAAATAGCAGCAGATGTTGAGCTGTAACACCACTCATTCAGCTAAGATTAGATATTTAATAAAAATAAACACGCTTGACAGAATCTTGCACTTAGTTTAATAAACCTCTACTGAAAGGGTAGGAGGAAGGTGTTCCCAGAATCACACTGTACACTGTCTCTGCAAACCTAAAAATCAGTCTTGCCTTCTGTGAATATTATTGCAACTATTATGTGTTAGATAGATTCCACAGCTCACCTACAAGTAGAAACTTTATCCAATAACTGCTAAAAAAATTGCCAGATAGAGTAAGTCCTTGAGAGACACCCTCTGTTTGTATAGATATTATTTAAAAAGAAGGAGAAAAGAGTAAATATTTTTCAAGAGTAGCCAAAGTACACCTGCTTATAAATCAGTTTACAATTACCCTACCCTGTTCATTATTTCCTTGTATGTAGTAAATGAAAAACACTGTGAGCCCTTTCTTGGCTTTTTGGGAATTGCGAGTCTGCAGCCAAATGAAGTGTGGGAGCTGAGTGTCTCTAGTTTGGCTTGGACATGTGGACATGGAGTAACATGAAATGCATTTATCAGCCACACTTGCAAAATCAAACAAACAAAAATATCTGTTTTATTTCTCATCAGAAAAATGTATTTTTTCATTTCTATTCAGAGATCTTTAATGCAGAAGACATCTCTCAGATTGTGAAATTCTGAAGGCTTTCAAAAAGGGGCTGCAAGTCCAGATTGAGTCAATACCACTCAACAGCGCAAATAAGGGTGCTCAACAACACAGAAAAAGTAATTAAATCAGGGAAACATACACATGGAAATACATTTATTCTGTCCTATCTTTGAGAAATTTAAATTAGAGGTATAGACCAATTCCTCTGGGATTCCAGTTTAAAGCATTCCGTATTCACTAGCCCTAGGAAATATGAAACCAAAATCCAGTATCCTAATGTACCCTTTAATACAGGAGTACATTGAGTACTGGTAGATGGGCAAATTGAAAGTGCACAACTGCCAAAACAACAAACATCATGAAATGGAGATAAACAAATGTTGTTGCCTTTTATAGCTCAAGTTAGAGAGAGGAACCAAGCAATTTTTCTTAATGCATAGAAATTTCCTAGAGAGAAAACAGCATACAAGGGGAATTTAAAAAAACATTTGTAAAAATCCTAAAAACAAAAAATAAATTTCACTGCACTTTTGAAAACCTATTTAGAATTTAAGCAATACCCAAAATACAGCAGATCGATCTTACATAATAAATGTTGACCTGCACATCACTTGGTTGAAGCCATCTAGAACTTTGTGTCTTTACCCCAGAACTAAGAAATGAAAAAATAAAAACTGGGCATATGAATAAGCTTACCCTCCATGTTCAGGTATTCATTCAAAATTGATCATAGATCAATAGATAGATCTGGATCATAGCTTGTCTACAAGCAACTGCATACAGATTTGTGTTCAGAGGGCACAAAACTGTGAAAGATAGCTCCTAGAAAGCTCCTGTCTCCCACTCCAGGTTCTGAAGTCTATCCAATAGCTGCTTAGTATTGAATATCTCAACAGCCATTAAAGAAGAATTGGATTTCAGATGCATGTTTTACCTAATGTGAAATATCTTATTTGTTTCAAATTATGTCATTCAAGAATGAAACTATTTAAAAAAATTAAAATTAATTTAAACCCTTCTCCATGTGCATCCCCTTAAACAAATCAAATGTCTACTCTTTGAGCACTCTCTGGGATTTCTGAGAATTTGAGTCCTCAGAAAAGAGAAGCTCAAACCTGAAGTCTATGGTCAAGCCAGTAAATAAAATAGTTAGTAAAAACTATTAACTAAAAATGGCATTATGAAAAGAACTCTTTCCTCCTGTCAGTATGTTTGGTGTGATTACCACTCCTGTAATTTTCATATTGTACTGGAAGTAGAAATGCCCAACTCCCAACCAGACTTCAGCACTAAAGTAAACTTAAACTTGAGCTCTTGAGCCCGTAGAAGGTATAGCTGTACTGCCAGCAAGAAGATTGCCTAATCTGTCCCATCATTTAGCAGCACTTAGAGAGAGCTCAAAAGTAACAGTAAAATAGATAATCTCTAAGTGATCATAGATATAAGCTCATACTTGTTCCAGCATTGCACAGCACATACACAAACACTAGTTTGCATCAGGAACCAATACAGATTTTTCAACAGAATGCCCCAGTTATGCTACTATATTGTTTTCACCCTCAAATAGCTCAAGCACCACAGTAAAACTCATCTGTATTGATTTACAATTAGCCAAATCAATAATCTCTGTATGCAAAATTATTTTACATCCTAAGTCAAGCTGAATCATCCTAAGAGCTTCCATTTTTATCAATAAGGTTTCCTTGGAAAGGAAAGGAATCTGAAATATGAAGTATGAAAATTTTGACCTTATTCATATATATCAGAAAGTTCAAGCTCAATTCTAGGCTGTCCTAGAAGACAGAATCCCTAAACCATTAATCACTGGCTTCAAAGGATGTAAAATTAGATCACAGCAAAAGGAAAAATCTAGCATGGCATGGTTCATAGCCACAATCATCTGAGTTATCTTTGAGTATTAATTCCATTACATCTCCACTGAATGTTTTTGTCACAGTGTAAAATCAGATAGGAGATATTTAAAAGTGATTAATCAGATTCACCACTTGCACCACTATTTGCACAGCATTTACCTTGCTAAATTATTATTATTATTTAGTGACTGTCAGATTTTTTCTAACAAGGAAAGATAAATCTATCAGCCAACAAATCCCCACAAAGCAATTAGAGAAGGAATTAATGAATGTTAGATCTTAGAGAACAAAACAATTACCTTTGTGTTGTGCAAGAAGGAGACTATTTTTAATAGTTCTGAAAATTTCATCCAAAAACTAGACAAAATTGGGTTTTGTAACTACTTCATCCATCAGGTACGTCCAGGGCCTTTGAAGTCTTATATTCATTGAATGGAACTACTGCATTATCATCAAATAATTCAACTTTTTAATCATATATAAAACATAGGTAATTCAACCAGTTTCCCAACTTTTTTTTTTATTTTTATAGCAATAAATATAATCATTTTGACAGAAGTTGTGTTGTACCCTTTTGTAACAAGCACAACTCTTTCTCTTCACCATAGCTCTTTATACCAACACTCTGATTTTTGTTAATTCTATTTGGTAATATTTATTAATTCTTTTATCCCCAAACAAAAATTTGTTATTAAATACGTCATTTGCAACTTAATTTTTAAAGTTATTTAAAACTAGGTCATTGGTATAAAAAGATTGCGTAAGTTATTATTTTTCTTGGAAGACCACCTGCTTTTCTAGATTAAAAGTAGACTATCTAAACTATATGTTTAATACTAGAAACTTTAGATATTGAAATTTTGATCAATATACATTTTCTGTTTCATATCATTGTTTCACTACTTTAAAAATGTGATTAATAAACTTTTCTACTTGAAAAGTAGAAAAAAAGATAAGTAGAGCTGAGAGATTTGATATAGTAAGCACAAGCAAATCTCAACAAAAATTTTCATTGAAAAGAGAGCCTACACCTTTGATCCTTTCAAAGATTCCATTTGTGGCTCAGATATTTTGCTCTGTTTTCCATAAACTGCAATATTTTCTGTCAAAGAAACTTCAAAGTATTTGTACAATAGTAACAACATTTTCCAATAGAACTTGGGGTACCACTTGACTTTTTCTTTCTATTACACAATTTTCAAAATGTTTAGTACTTTCATTCTGGAACCTAGAGTTATAAAACTGTTTATAAAGCTTTGGTCTGAAAACTACAAACATACTCAATAATCAGGTGTAAGAAAGAAGAACACAAATTAATTTTTCCATGGCTTTGTACGATTTGCTGTAGAGATACACAGTGTGAACACGTAGAATATCTTTTTCCTACTTTAAGAACACTGTGGTATTTTTGCCAATTTCATGTATGGAAAACAAATCCCAAAGTGACAAACTAAAAGCATCAGTCAAGTGCTTGAATTCCTGGACTGAATTGTTGTCACTTGTGTGATCTATATAATGCGATCTTGACTTATTTTCGTTAAAAAGTGATTTTCAGTCAAGAGCCATGTAATTTGTATTTCATTCGAACTCAAATGAGCTACCTACACATATGTAAGGTATTGCCCAAAGGAACAATTTTATTTAGACTATCATGTATGAAATAAGACTACATTATAAAGAAAATCTATAACAGCCATTATATATTTGAGTACCCACTATGTATAAAAGAGTTCAAACCATATGGTATAAGCCTGTTCAAATCCAGGAAAAAGAAAACATATCAGTAATTATTTTCTTTTATTTTGTGCAACAATTGTTTGCTTGGGAACAATATTTTCAGTGTTATCATGAGAAACCATTAATAGATAGAAACCTAGCCATAATGACGAAGGCCTCAGAAGAACAAGAGTCAAGTGTATAGTTTAAAAAATGATAAAACAGAACTTATGCCCCACAAGTGCATATCAAATTCTATGCTGATACAATAAGTTTTTGTTAAAAACACTCTAGATGACTGCAATAAAATTTAACATTGTATTTCACAATGTACATATATCAGAGATAACAATTTTAACAGATGCAAGCTTTAAAGAGCTCACAGATGTTAATTTTGTGCCCTTTTTGCCTACAACCACTTCAAAATTGTTATCTTTTCTGTCACAAATCGCCTGATAGGGTTTAGGGATCTGGGGGTCATTGTCACAACCCCAATCTAAATGTCAATTCTGCCTGTTATTTTATCATTTATCATACTAAAAATAAGGCACAGATTTGCATGAACTCAGTGCTAATGTATTTTATTTCCAGTTTTACTTGCCTCAAAGCAAAGACCATTTCCCCACTAAAATGAAATCATACAAGCCCATTCTTGCCCTTTTCAGGACAACAGAGGTAAATCTTATTTTATTTTTTTATTTCTGTCATCCTGGAAGAGATTTATTGTGTCCCTAAAGAGAACATACCAGGAAAAATGGTTTGACCAGTGTTTTTAATAAAATTGATACATTTTACTACCAGTTACTCACGACATTTCGGTGATGAAGAGCTACCTAAACTTTTGTCCTACATTAGCTTGCAGTTAGGCTTCAAGACACCCTATAGGTGAGATTTAAATATGAACTTCATGTCAAACAGCATGTTGCAAAGTTTACCAATATGTTTTTTAGTTCAGGAAGAAGTAGACCACTCTTACATCAGTATTTCTACTCTCCAGAGCAAATCCACTTTCTGGAGTAATTTTGTGAGGTACATAAATTGCACATTATTGTTGCTAGATGTAGGTATAAAAGGAATGTACAACATATTTTAGTCCTTTTAGTAGGCACAGAGGAGGTGCTATTAGGTAAATTTTGTGTTCAAACAAAGTAAGTTGGCTTAAAATTAACATGCATGGGGGGTAGAGGGCACATGTGAATGGTTTTGGGTAGGGGATTTTATTGCTGTGTTGCTGCTTGTTAGGAGATACAAGGCATTATATATTTCAATAAATATATTCAATCATGTTCAAGAAAAAGGTAAAGAAAAGGAGAGACGCATGCAAGAACGAGGTCAACAGACCAAGGGAGAAAAGTCTGCAGAGAGGTAGGTATTACAGCTGCCTTCAAGAAAGGAAAGAACAAAGCTATGTTTAAAAAGTTTCATTGTAAATTGTGATCTGTTAGCTATGATAATTTTGACTCAAACAGTAAGAAATGCTATACCATATACATAAATTACTACAAAGTAAAATTTAGGAGGCACAGCTACAAGAAAATGCTTAAAAAATCACCTGCAGTGTTGATGGATTAGAGATGTTTCTAGCAGTTGCACCAAGAAGCCAAAACAATAGCTGTTTTCAAAAAATATGCACATCCACCACAGATATAATGAAATAATTGTTATCAATTATTTTAATAAAAATGTCAATTCAGAACCAAATTTAATTTCTGTATATGAGAAAATTAAGTGCAACTTTAAAATTATAGATGCAGAAATTCTGATAGAATTCATATATATCTTTGAAAACGTTAACAGTATTTCAAACAGAAGACTGAAATAAATATTTGAGAAAGTGAAACCATCAAAAAAATTTTAAAATCATGCATGATAGTTTAAAAACCTCTTTTTAAATATTATTTTTAAGGCAATGTTAAAATACAAGGTCTTTGTGAACTTAGCCATAAAAGAGTTCAATTAAGAACTGAAAGTTTATCAGTTACGACATTCATTTCCATGCTAGTCGCTTTAAAACCTCTAAATGCAAAGCCTCAAAACCAAAACCAGCCCTCAGTACACTATGTGGGCTTTTCCTGTCTTGATTTCATAAAAAGTGAGAAAGAGCACAAAAGAGTGCCAAGAAACTTTATTTACTAACCCAGAATTACTGTTCAGCAGTACTCTATTCAAATCACACACTGCCTCTTTTGGTATACACATCAGAATGTTGAAGCTGGTCTTGCCAAGATTTTAGTTTCATTGCAAACATTCTCTTTTACCTATTTAGGATCCAAAATCATGACATTCATGTATAATCTAAGATCTTCAACAGTCAAATAGGATCTCATCAACAATTTCTGTTTCCTTACGTTCCCAACATACCACCATGCAGTTGGTAAAGAATAGATATCTATAGCACATCTATGTAGAACCAAGTGTTTCTCAGCCTACACAACCAAAACGTTCCCAGAGGAACAATATCAAGCAGCAGTTGACCCCATCAGCATGGCACTCAGTTAACAGACTAAGAGCCACTGAGAACAATCAAGAAAGACTTCAAAACTGCCCTTTGCAACAATCACACGTGGAACAAAGGTGCATTTTACTGCCGTGACTAAGATTTTGACCTAGATCTGTCACAGATAACACTTTGCATTCATATAGCACCTGTCAGCTTTCATCCCTAAGGATTTCAAGCACCTTTCAATATCGCAGTACTGCTGGAATAAGTAATCAGGAAGACATTTTAAGAAGTATTCCTAACCTTTGACACTAAACAGACTAATTTTATTTTCAGAACTGGGTAAGAAGCTTCTAAACTTCTGAACCAGTGAAGTTCATTTGAGTTTACTTAAGTACAATTGAGGGACAGTTGTGGCCTCTAGTTATTTCTTTCACTTAGAGAGATTTAAATCAGACATTTTGATATGAAAAGGGTCAATAAACATGACAAATCCTGGGAAGTGCCTTCCATAAAAATAAGTAGTACTCACAGGTGTCTATCAGCTGTCAGGAACTGACATTGCCTGCAGAGCTAAAGGTGTTCAATAGAAAAACAGTCTTTGAAATGGAATTAAAGACCACAAGGAACTTTGCTTTATACTTTCAAAATCATTGATTGTACTGAAATACACTTGCAACCAGAACTACAGCTTAAATCTCTAGCAATATTCTTGGACCTCGCTGAATCAAAACCAAAAAGCTACACCTGAGAGGAGGGGAGAAGAGTAAATGGGGTTTGGGGTTTTGGACTTTTTTTTAAATAACTTGGTTTAAGTAATTGGATCCTGTAGTAACCTGGCAGCTTCCCTATCCAGTGAGCAAGAAGCAGTACAGCTCAAGCAAAAAATATCCTCTGAGCTTGGTTTTAATGAAATATTTTAAACAGCATTTTTTCTAAATGAATCTTTCACATGATGACATCGACTAGATATCCAGCCGAACCGACAAAGCCTAAGACAGGAATCAGTACCAAGTACTTTACCCTTAATAGGTCTGGCATGCCATTCTATGGAAAGATACCATTAGTGTCTGCTGGCATTGATTTAATTAATTACTAATCAGAAACCATGCCAATTGCTTGACACAAGTTAGGGTCAGAGCCAATTTTTTATAGGCACATGCTTAGTCAACTGCATGTCAACACTTTCTTTTACCCTCAGGTAGACGAGCAGAATATCCTTGATTGTTTATGAATGAAAAGCTAAATGGGTGGGCAAAATGGGAAAGAAATTATTTCATTGACAAACGATTTTTCAATATTTGGAAGAATGGTTACTAGAGTAACATCTCAAAATTTCATCGAATTGACAATTTCACTGGTTTAATGATGCACAAATATATTTTCTTTCAGTCTTTGGAAAGTGAACTATTTTTAAGAATCCAACAGTCAGAAATTTCTGCAGTTGCTTTGTTTCTGTCACTTATGCAACAAACAGGTTGTAAGAAACAAGTTTCTTTTAAGTCAGTTGCAATTGTCAATTGCAGCTGTTTTCCCCTCCTACAGTCAAAGAACTTTGGCTTCCTCATCTTTATTCCTCTTTCTTCTCTACCAAACCAAAAAATAGAAAGACAGATTTTATCACATCATCCTCATTGTCACCAGAGTGATCAAGTTAATCAAGTATGTGGGCTGCTGGGTTTTTTCCCCAGTTTATCTTTATTGATTGGTTTTGCTATGTTTTCAGATAGGAATGTGAAGGTGGAAAATTACACTTAACAAAAACTTTGAACAACATAGAAGAGGTTGAGAAATAAAACAAGCACAAAAGCAAGACATCCAAGCAAATTTCCATCTCTGAGGAAGGTTCTGTCTGCCTCTATAACATACAAAAGCGTTATTAAATGTTGCAGTACATTAACATTGCCTGTTTTCTCACCAAATACAATTAAACAAGCACTTGCTGTAACACTTCGAAACTCAACATGACTGACTTTAGAAGAAGGCACACTTTGATCTACAGTATAATTCAATATTAAGGCTGCGAGTTAGTATTCCAGAACCGTTATATTTTACTAGAGTATTCATTTCAGTATGTTTGTCAATAAAAGTTGACTTAGAATCAGATTAAGGTATCTGAACCATAAGTGCCAATATTTAAAAATGACATGTGCTATTGGGGCCATAGTTTACTGCAGAATGAAAATATTAAATATTTAGATCTGCACGGACTAGAAGAAATAAGGCATTTATGTTATACCAACAGTAGCTGGACACGCAGACCTGACATTTTTCTTAAGCAGTGAATGAAAATATTCAATAGCTCATATACAAATCCTTCCTCAAAAAATCCAACTTGCAATTCAACACATTTGTAACCAGTTTAATTACAAATTCTCAGACTCCTATTAAAAACATACATATCTCTAGTCAAGCGACCAGAAAAGATTCAGATTTTAGCATGTGCTTGGGATTTAAGTCTGTGATTAATTGTGGGGATTTGCGTGGTGATTAGCAAGAAATTAGACCTTATAATACAGAGTCTAAATAGAGCGATAAATTTATTAACACATACTAGAAGGAAAAAGATCCTTGGAGGGGATATAGTTAATTCAGGCCAAACCCAAACACCTTTAATTGCCTTCATTTCAGCACAGCTGCTTTGAATACTTACTCTTAACTTTGTTAAAGATTTAAGCAGGGTGCAAGGGCTTCCTGAGTGAGCGTATGTAAGAATTAACATCTGGTATGCTTGTAACACATGATCTTTATGGCACCTTATATTAAGGCAGCATCCAAGGTTATTTTTATTGACTTCCTGTTTTTAGTGAAGAATGATATGACTAATTTTTTGCATTATATTTGATAGACAGACATTGTTTAATATTAACTAATACTTCCTGTCTGACTAATTAAATGGTGGTTTCTGGTCAACTTTCATTTCCTCCTTGAACCGGCTACATAATTTTAGCTCAGGAGATCATGATTTCTTTTTAAATCAATACAGGAATTAAACTAAAATTTGATAGATTTTGTCTTTAAAAATTTCTTCTTTGTAAAAATTATTCTTTTACATTTAATGTAATGCTAAATAGATTCATGGCTATGGAGAGTCATAGAGAGAAACATTTATGATGTTTTGTAAAAAAGATTGGGTGTAAGTGGAATTATTCTTTTTTCTGTTCAATACCCTGAAGTATTTTCCAAACTGGTTTTCCATTTTTAACAGTTTTTATGAGAATAGTATTCATAAGAATATAATATGTATGGAAATAGTTTGCACTAAAGTAGCAATCTGCAACTAAAGCCCTTACAAAACAAAATGTTCTTTTAAATCAGTATTGCTGGTAAGATGAACCTGCTGTTTAAAAACTCACTTAGCAGTTTTCTTCTTCTTCAGCTTTGAGTTTACAAATTTACTAGCTCTTTTTTCCATTTTAATGTTTTCCTGACACATCACCTTTTCAAAAATTTTTTTGTATGGTTGTTCATATAGTAAGAAAATGAACATGTTCGTTATACTAAGTTGTATATTTATTCTGCTATGGCTGAAATTACTTAGCTTGTCATATGATATACTGGACTTAGAAGAAAAAAGTCTGACTTGAAGAATAGTCAAGGGTAAATAAACATGGTTTTCTGAGAAAAGAGGAGGAATTCAATTAAAGACAGTTTTAAGATCCTGTTATTTCTTTTTGACATATTACAGATCCAGATGTAAAACTTTAATATCAACTTTTATTTGTTAGTATTGCAGAGACTACTAAAACCTGAAAGCAAGTTCTTGTAGTAAAATAACTGCCTCTTTTCAACAGGAAATCAAAATTTATAACACAATTATAACCAGACATATGATTGCAAACCTATTGATACAGCCTAGCAATATGATTTTTAATAGTAGGTAAAAGCATTGGACATACATCAACCACTACTGGATATAGCTTCCTGCAAGTAAGTGTCAGGTTAAATAGCTTTCTTCTGAAATAAGTGGTGAGTGAAATGCTTATAATTCTTTCACTGACAGAGCCAGAAATAGAGTTCCCATTTTTTTCTTTAATGCCTGAATGAATGTTGAATGGTATCAGATAGCTTTTCTTACATATTTATGTGAAGGAGTGACATGCAGTGAACAGGTAATTCCAATAAGGCAGTTTTCTACTGATGGGATTCCATTAAAAAAAAAAAAATCCAAAGGAAGAAAAACCACACACATACAAAAAAACCCAAACACACACCAAAAAAACCAAAAACCAAACCAAACCAACCAACCAAACAAACAAACGAAAAAAACCAAAACAACAACAACAACAACAAAACTCCACCCACCCAACCAAACAAAAAACCCCCACCACATTTTGTCACCTTACACATTTTGCAATGAAGTAAACATGGAATTAGTTGTCTCAGAAGAGCATCTCACTAGTGCACTACTTAGATTTCACATTTAGATAATATGCTAAATATTTGGCTTCTGGCTAACCTTGTGAAAGGCAACCATTACTTTAGTCCATGAAGATGACATAATATTTAACATTTTTTATTTTGTGTATGTTTCTAAATAATCACAGAGCTTATCCTAGCCTACTGGCAAGTTGTAAAAACTAAGTAGACATCTTGAGTCCACTAGGTCATGAGACACTCAGAATACCTTGCAATCATCAGTCAATCACCAAGGAAACAAATCTGCCAGTGAGTAGCTGAGTCTCTCAACCAGAATTTTCTGCCTGGCTGAATGGGAAAAAATCAGCAAGATTGCATATTGCCCCATCTGTCAAAAGATCTGATTGATATTTGGAACTCACAAGAGAGGACTATTCAGTGCTCCATTTGGGAAGTGAGGAACTTTGCAGCAAACAAAAGAAATTAGGTTATTTGAATGAAGTAAATACACACTCCAGCTCCTTCTACACTACTGCTAATTTGAGAAACTTAAATCATGGTTTTACAAGCCACTGTTTACAAAGTAGTTTTCATTTTCGAGGGCAGCCAGACTGAAGTCAAGGCAGACTCCAGCTAACATGAACTTTAAAGAACAGAAGAAAAAAATTCTGATACAGAAAGAACATAGGAAAAATCTCATAATATTTTACACAGATATACATTTAGCCCAGCGATGGGATTTTTTGAGCCCTAAGTACAAAAAAATAACAGCTGACATGTTCTCCACTGTAAACTACCAAAACTGTTGCATTTTCTCCACAAAAGCATGTTAGACATGAATGTCTAATGTGCCTGTCCTAAAAAGTTATAAGAAAATTTAACTAAAAGTGGATGGTTTGATCCATTCACCAGTTATTTTGCATTCTTCCACCTGAAACTGCAGCACATCAGGGGACTTGTTGACCACAATTTCCTTCCTGTAGTTCCAAGAGTAAAAAAAACAAAACAACAAAACACACACAAACTGCCTTTGATGAGTATCTATAGAGAGCTGCCTACTTTCATGTAGCTTTACGTATCTTTCAGCTGAGACCCAAGTGCCATAACCAGCACTAGCAGACAGCACACATGTATTAGAGTTAGAAAAGCTTGAAATTTACATTACTGTGTCCATTTCTTTGATCTTGTGTACCCTTACCTAATTGCTATTTAATAAATACTAATAGATTGCAAGTAAAAAAAGTTACTTTGTAGATAGAAAACTTTCTACTGAAATACACAGCAATGAAAACAATTTACACAAAATGCTGTGATGTTTTAAATTCTTGCCAGCAGAATGGAAACCATCTTTTTGTTTCATTTAAGTTAAATCATAACAAAGGCCATACTACTTTGAAATATTAAGAAAACAACTTTTTTTTCTCCCTTGTCCTCTACATTTTAACATGCATCTCTTCAGTAGGTCCAGATGACCATTCACAAAGGGCGGCAATTTTAAAAGCAGGGGCGGAAAAAATCACAGTCTAGAGCACTGAAATGTGTTTCTTTCTAGGCTATTGAATTCATGACTTATACCCAGAACAAATAGAATCTCAAATACTAAAGCAAAAAAATTCCTTGTCACAGACTCACATGACTATCTTTTCTTACTCTCTATCTCAATGTTCTTAACTTTTTGCCTTTTTTTTACCTAGCTGTAGAATGTTTTTTGCTCACTAGGTGATGTTTTGTTCTTTGGGGGTTTTTTCATAAGCAATAAAGTTTAATTTTTAGTCTAAGCAGAAGACAATGAAACATTGAATGAAATGCTCCACATTCTCATTTGCAATTTAACCAGTTGTCCAACAGATAGTTTAAAAATCTGTAATTTACCATATATTTTTATTATCTTTGATTGTTGACACTGTGTCATAGTATTCAGATGAACAAGACTCCATTAAGTAAAATGAGTTTGAGATCATAGAAAAAGGTGTGATCAATATTTGTAAAAGCACTTTAAAAGTGCATATCTGTATCAAATTAAAATTCTATGTGTCTTCGTGGTATCTATATGCAATTTGGTGATTAGATTATTACCACAATAGTAAGTCAGTTCTTCACTCTTGACTTATTGCTGCTCAGCTTTTAGAATGAAGGGGCAAAATGAATACTCTGACTGTCATCTACAGTTTTTCTTCTCCCTTATACTCTCACAAAATCTTCCTTGAAAACTATTCTCCAAGTTGTGTGTTAGATACCAACACACCCATGCAAAGTTAATGGCTTAAAAAAAAAGCTATTTGCCAGTGTATTGACCAGAAGTTTGTAAAATGTCAGTGTGATTTGTATTATGGATCACTATCTCATATCATGAGAGAGAAAGCACTTTAGAAAAATTGATGAAGCCTAGTGGTAGATTCCACTCTCCTCACAATAATATAAAGCAGGGTCAGAAATGGTGCCAAAATTAGATCCCGTATTATGGTATCAAATAAACCTACAGAGTTTTAGGAGGAATGTGAAAAGATGCAAACAAAATATGTTAAGATAGCAGAAAAAGCAGGAAAAAAGAGTAGTACTGATACTGAAGAATCACATTTGTACAAAGAATGGCTAGCTTAGACATTACCTGTAGTAACGGAAAATTGCCTGCACAACCTCATATGGAAAAGGGTAGAGTTTAGGATAGATGGAATACACAAAACCAGATTTTACACATTTTATGGCATGCGCAGATAGAATAATTCTAACCTTGGAGGAAGCCAGACTGGATGACTGCCCTTCTCTCATGTTGTCCGGGTCTACTCATGCCCGTTAATTGAAACTTTCCCTGCATGGGGAGGCTTTGATTCAAAGCTGGCTCAGGTGCATAATAGAACACCCACTAAGTAAGGATTGCTAGAAATTCCTAGTTCAAACCTACTTCAGTATCACAAAAAAAGAATCTGGCAACAAGGTTTTGTTAAAATAGCTAATCATTACATGCCCAGCTTTTTCCCCAGTTTGCTATAGCAGTTCCTTGTTCCAACTTGTCTTAGCAACTTCTGTTGTCACACACTAACGAAACCAAGCTCATTCAAAACCAAAATTCAGCATTTTATAGTGAAGAATTCAGCTTCAATCTTCAGTGTACCTGCAAGGCATAATCTACCATAACAAAATATTAACATTAATTGAGATTCCACAGCCTAATGACACCATCCCGAGTTACAAGAAACAATGGTAACATTATGAAGCTATGCTACAAGTAAACAGAAAATAAAAGTTTTAAGGGTTCAGATTTTTTTTTACCCTTTAGAAAATCTTCAATAATGTGATAATCACTTTTCAGACAAAAGAAACTCTTTTCTGGAAAAAAGAAAAAAAATCATACGCAAGTCCATGTTTCACTGCTTTACCCTTTTAAAAAAGACAGAGCATATCTTATATTAGTCAAGCAGAGTTGCAATTTTCATATAGACATAGCTCAGAAAATACAACCACTTGTTCCCTTCAATGCTTTTATTTTCCCCATGTTAAATTATAAATTGGTCTACTGCAAAAAAACCTCCAAAACCAATAACAATTAATTTTATTGTCCAGAAGAAAAAAAAAAATCCTAATTCAATATTCCACCTTATATAATTCTAGGATATTTTACATATTTAAGATCTTTTTTAATTATTTCAATTTAAATAAAATTGAACCTGCTGTTTGTCAATACTAGGACTTCTTCCTCTTACTGATGTGCATGCAAAATCAACACTTGAACAAAATGCAGAGCATTTTGAAAGCTGACACAAGGTCTTCACAAACAAGAGGCATCTCATCTAACTTTAGCCACTAGAAGTTTGACATCAAATCTAACCTAGACATCTACTTTATTTCTAAATGCCAGAAAACTACTTCTTTCACCTCCTGTTTGAGAGATGAGTCTCAAGATAAGCATCTTTCAACGTCTTCTGAGGAAGCCTAGAAGTTTGCTTACAATTAATGGCAAGCTTTATGAGGGTGAGAGCTAAGCAAAGTAAACCTCACCCTGTGTTTCTGAATCTCTGATAAGTAGAAACTAGTCTCAGGAACACACCTATTGTAGCTATCCATTCATTGTATTCCTTTTTAACACACACAGTTTGAGTAAGCATAGTTTGGGCATGTCATAACCAACAACAATTAAAAATCAAAGCACGTTCTACAATGGTCATTTTTGTCATCCTCCTGTATAACGAATTTGGACAAGATTAGAAGGCAGCATATAAAAAGGTAAGATCACTCCCTCATTGTGGAAATTGTACTGAAAGTAAGGGCCATTTTCTATCAAGAATTAAAGATCTAAAGTAAGACTGGAATGCTTTCATCTATAAAAACAATTTAGACAAAAAAGCCAAATCAATGCTTGCTTCCTATTTAACATGTGAATTGGAAATGATTCTATTTTCATCAGGCAGGTAGAAAAAAGGATGCAGAAAAGCTAGCCTTATCCTTAAAGTAAGGTCATCCACATTTCTGTGCTGTGGTTCCATGCTGCTGACACACTGAATGGTTTTGATGCATTCAAAAGAACATTTAATGTAACTCCTTCAGCAAGAAGGAATAGGAAGTCAACAGGGAAGCCTCCTCTGAAAAGGAAAAGGATTTTTATAAAAGAACAAAGAAGGCAATTTGAAAGGAAACGTGATGCTGCCAATTCAGTAATATATTGCATTGCTGAATTATGCACTGTGCTTAAAAATTAATAAAGCAGAGTAAGTTTTACTTGCTTACTGTAACTAAATAGGTTATACAGTTGTGTACATTTTGTGAGCTAAATGAAACCCATTTTAAATCATAACCTAAGGGACTGGCAAATGTCACTAGACTAACAGGTATGATCTTTAAGCGCAAGTCAAATGAAGGTTGTACTAAAAAACTAGGAGGTTCTTCAAAACAGCCTTGTCAGTTTTAGTCACACAAGTAGTGCTTAGTGTTGCATTTCTCATGGTATTTGCATACTTTGTATTTAAGCAGTAGCATGCTGATAATATGGTGGTTGTTTCAAAACAGGAGTTGCAGCATCTCACCCCTCTGTTCCTACCCTGTGAAGATAAAAATCTCCTATGCGTAAAAAGTCTCCCATTACATTTTCTTTTACCGCTGTCCCAATATTTCAGTTTTGCACAGTGGGTATAAACATTGTATATATATAGTCCATCTAGCTTCTCTAATATATTCCTTACTCGAGGATTGTTTTTTATCAATAAAATACCACTTAACCTCAAATATACTATGTAGTCAAGTTTATCTGCTGAATTATTGATACGGTAATTGTTTAATTAGCTCTCCTACACATAATCTGAGGACAGCATTAATACACCAACCTTACAGAAGGAAGAAACATAACAGGGAAGGTGACTGACATGACCAAGGTCATTGGAAACACCCTTGCCAGACACACTAAAAATTAGCTGGCTTCTGTCCTGTGCTTAGACCATGTCACTCACTAATGCAAGTCTGTCAAGAAAAAAAAACAAATTCACATCCAGAGCATATGGTGCATCATAACAACTGTCTGCTGCCATTCCGGAAAGCTACTTGGAACAACAGTTGTTGCATGGGGTGGAACACACCAGATTTAATGATAGAGAATGAAAGCAACACATTTTGCTTAAAGTAATTAATATTATCATCTTTAGTTTACTAAACATCTTTAGCATGAAGGAAGCTAGCATATTTTACAAATGAAAGGCCTGGCATAAGGCAAGAGATAAGGAAGTAATACTATAGAACTGCAGGCTGGCTGCAACTAACAAAATTGCTTCTGCTCACATATTGTGTCAGGCCAAGACACACCCAAACACTTCAGCAGTTTTAACAGCTTTGGGAGATGTAGCTACCTCAAATCCCTGCACACAGGCAGGCATAAGCAAGATAGATGTGTTTCTCTTGTGTGTTAGTTATTGCATTTTGAACTAATGTGGACAGAGACATTTAATTTCTCCTCTTAGCATGGCTGCACTGGTAGGGCTGAAAAGTCCTCAGTGACCCAGGTGGTTCTGCTGCCTGCACAAAATTTTTCCCCAGATCTGGCCAAGTTCCCTACAGGATCTTCCTAGGAACCTGGAGCAAAATGACAGTAGATCAAAATGATTGAATAGTGTTTCTAAATGTTACATCTGAACTAAGAACCAGGTCCAAGTAATTGCTGTTATCATGATTTTAATTTCTGAATTTTTTTCCCAAATGAGGTCCTGGTGTCACTTGAGGGTATAAGAAAAATGTGGGTTTATCATTAAAAATTGCAAGCTCCCAATTCTCTTGATGGTAAAGAAAAGCTTGCAAATGTGTCTGTAGTATACTCTCCTAATACCAGCAGGTAGAAACATACACTAAGACCTATTTCTCCCTTTTTGAGGCCGTTGAAACCATCTGCTTGACCAGAGATATCAGATTCATGTCAGCTCAGAACTGTCTGTGCATCTTGTTTTTCATTCATATTAGTTGAATCTACTCAAAAGTTACAAACAGAAAAGAGATCAGCAGTGCCTGGGGGAAGATAGGGAAGAGCAAGCAAAGTCTACAGAGCCCACACTGTATGATTCCACTGATTCACAGTAGTGGGTCTCACCCAGCCCATAGAGATTCCTATCCTAAGCTTTCTTTTTCAGTATGCTATAAACAGACATAATTTCTAATTGCATGACTGTCTAGACCAATGCTGCAAAGGTCTTGGTTGGATTTGTAGATCTATTTGCATTAAATTAAAAAAAAAAAAAAATTAAAAAGGCACTGTCTTTTCCTGTGCACCAGATTTTAACATCAGAGATTTGATGTAATTTATATATTTATTTTATTATTTATGCTGTGTTTTATTAGGCTTAAGTGGAGTTACCACATTCTCCTGAATTATTAGGTCACTGATATGTACAGAAAAATGCTTCTCCCTCTTTGTATACATAAAAAATTGGGGAGTTTTTCCTCATTATAGACCCTGCAAATAAGTTTAGTAGTCGGTTGGCCATCATACACTAAATTATAGAACCATGTTTTGTGAAATGTTTTCATTGCAAAAGATTTTACTGTGTTTAGCAGAATAAATTAGAAGCTATTTCTCCAAGTATCAATTCATTTGGGTTTTATGAGGCAACTCTGCAAAGCTCTGGATTGAACAATAAACATGCACGTGTTTCTAAAATTTAGCATAGAAACAATTACAACATTTGAAGATTAGGTGCTCTCCTTGTAGTACAAAGTAAGAACAGTAAAACAATAAAAAAGTATATAACATTGAAGAGTCAAGGATAGCGAACACACTGAGATCATTCTACAAAAGAAACAAGAGTAAGAAACATACTTCTCACCTAAGTTAGTCAACATTATCCCATGAAAAAGTTCGTACACATTGTAGGGTCCTTTACTTACGTAATCGCAACCTAAACTAGTCTCATCTGAACACTGGTAAAGTAATCCAGACTATAATCTAAATTATATCATAGAGTGCCAGAAAATAATACATTAAACTGATTCTCTTAATGACAGAAAAACACACACACACAAAAAAATTATCAGGGAAAAAAAACCAGAAGGAATACATAACAAATTTTTCTCTTATTAAATCATAACCTCTCCTTGGATTTTGTTTAGGTAGTCATTTATCCACTGGACTGAAATCTGAGCAGCTGAGTGTACCCTAGATTGTTTGGGAGATGGAGGGCACAAATGCACAAAGTGAGCTAAGAGTTAATAATTGGCTGCTGCCAAAGGCAGCTGGAGTCCTCCTCCTCCCTATGTGTCTTACCCGGCCTTTTCATCCAGGCTTCCAAAGTCTTGTGTCTGGCACTTGTTTGATTCTTCAGTGAGCTCATTTAATTCATTCATTAGCAGAAAACCAACCACAGAAAAAAACCCTACAACTGCTGGTTTGGCAAGCTGCAATGACTCACTGGAAGCAGGGACAGACAAGGGCCAGGAGAGGCAAAAGGGAGAGGATAGGTTCATAATGCTGGAAACAGAAGGCAGAAGTCAGCCATCAGCATCAGGTTACTAAGGTACCAAAAAGGATAATCACACATGACCTAGACATAGCAAGTAAATATTAAGTGATAGCCTTCCCTTAAAATACAGAACACCAGCTGCCCACTGTGCCAAACTCTTTCTACTTCAGAAGCATGCTACAAAGCAGCCACAGCACTGAGAAATATCCTTGTATATATATAATATCCTTATATAGTTGTCTGGCATAGTGGAAAAATACTTCTTCATTGCTAGCTATGAAATAAAGTCCAGTGTTGCAGGTAACTGTGTGGCTTGAAAAAATAATCATCACTGTCTGACTAATCTAGTGGCACCATACAATGGAGTAACCACATGAGTGGACAAGAGAAGAGCTACACATGTCATCTAGTTAGACTTCTAAAAGGTCTTTAACATAGTGCCTCACAACATTCTTGCTAAAGTCTATCTTAATACAGTATATTACAGTCACAGGGTATTCTGAGTTGGAAAGGACCCACAAGGATCATCAAACCCGATTCTTAAGTGAACGGCCCACGTAGGAATCCAACGCACACCCTAGGCACTACTTGCACCATGCTCTAATCAACTGAGCTAACCTCAGGCTTAAGTTCTAGTACCTGGAGAGTATCTATTACAAGCTCATTTTCTTCGCTAGACTGAAGGTATACACTTTTTTTATATGCCTGACCTTTAAAATCAACACTACTGTTTTAAAGATAATTTTGCTTCAAAATCAGCAAATATAGTCTACTGATTAATTTACCACTCAAAGCAGTCTATTTCACTCTTTCTAAATTGAGAGACACCTAGATTTATGCATTTCCTGTTTCTTATTTTACCGACTGCTCAGTTCCCCACTCATCAAACTGCTTTATACCAATTATCACAGACTCACGCTTTCATCCAAAGGTTCCAATTTTAAACTTTAGCAAAACCGATCTGTGATTGCCAGAAAAAGCTGCTCACTTTTATTCTTGAAAAACCTTTGTTGAATTCCAATGAGAGATGGAACTCTGCTGTTAAAAAAATTACAGAAAGAAGGAATTGACAAAGCAACAGAAAAGGAACATCCCTTTGCCTTAGACAAGAAAAGAAAGAGGTTTACACAGGCTAGGTTATAGAAGCATGCATGATTTAAGTGTTAGCAGATAGCATATTATCTGCAATTCTGTGAAATCCAGTCTGAGTTGGAAGGGACCCATCAGGATCATCGAGTCTAACTCCTGGCCCTATGCAGGACACCTAAAGAATTCTACCATGCACCTGACAGCATTGTTCAAATGCTTCTTGAACTGTCAGGCTTGGTGCTGGGACCACTTCCCCGGGGAGTCTGTTCCAGTACTAAACCATCCTCTGGGCGAAAAACCTTTTCCTGATATCCAACCTAAACCTCTCCTGACTCAGCTTCGTGCCGTTTCTTTGAGTCCTGTCACCGGTCATGAGAAGGAAGAGATCAGTGCCTGCCCCTTCACTTTTCTCCATGAGGATGTTGAAGACCACAATGAGGTCTCCCCTCAGTCTCCTTTTCCCCAGGCTGAACAGACCAAGTGACCTGAGCCGATCCTCATACGGCTTCTTCTCCAAACCTTTAATCACCCTCGTGGCCCTCATTTGGACACTCCCTAGTAGTTTAACAACTTCTACATGTTGCAGTGACCAAAACTGCACAGAGGACTCGAGGCCACCCCAGTGCAGAGCAGAGTGGGACAATCCCCTCCCTTGCCCAGCTGGTGATGCTGTGCCTGAGATGCACCCCAGGACACAGCTGGCCCTCCTGCTCCCAGGGCACTGCTGACTTGCCACCAACCAGGACTCCCAGGTCAATTTCCCCAGCACTTATCTCCAGCCTTTCATTTTCTGGTCTATACACACAGCCAAGTTTGCCCCATCCCAGGTGCAGAATCCAGCACTCGCCCTTGTTAAACTTCATATTGTTGATGATGGCTCAGCTCTCTAGTTTGTTGAGGTCTCTCTGCCCTCAAGGGAGTCAACAGCTCCTCCCACTTTTGTCATCAGCAAACTTACTTAGCATTCCTTTGAGTAGCTAATTACGTGCCAGTTGGTATCATATGAAGGTCATTAGGGTTATCAGCAATCAGAATAATATGAGAAAGGTAAAGCCACTTTGAAATTTAAATTTCTTGAGTTGATTTGCAGCTCTTGAAAGACTATAGTAAGGTATACCTTTCCTAATTAAGAAAAAGCCATCACACTTACAGACTTTCTTAGATACAAACCATGTCCTGAAAGGATGTGAAATTATGTTGTTCTACGTTCACTCTATAGATATATGCACAACCTTTTTTCATTCTGCAAATACTTTGACCATCAAACATTAAAGAATGACTTAAATTCTGACATCAGTTTCTAGATTTATCCTAAAAGAGAATAAACTGAATCCATCTCTTATCCCTTGAGAATTTAAGGAGTTTTCTTCATTACCATTTTCCCCCCAAAGGTTAGAAATTGTTTTAAAATTCAGAGCAATCCTCATCCTGTTCCCAGAATCCTCATCCTTCTACTCTAGTCAAGTCCCAGGAAAAACTGTTTTGGCACCTACAGTCACAATTCCCCAGAATAATGAAACACTCAGTCCTTTTGCTCTTTCTCTTTTTCATCTGTCAGACTTTTATCTTAACATTGCCGAATCAGGTTTTTTCTTTCTGTATAAGCTAACAAAACTAAAAAAATCCAAAAGGTTATTCAATATTTTGCAGACTACAATGAATATAAAAGCAAATTAATAAATTTCAGCATAGTAACTCCTCTGTGCCATGCAAAGATCAATAGGAAGGCATAGACTGGCACTTTGAAACAAATTCCCAAAAAATCCTTCTTAAAACTACCCCTACAGACATATATGCTGAAATTAACTGACTATCACATAATAAAGTAATGGAAACCCAGAATACCATCCTCAGTTTTTAGGGACTGATTCTGAATTTAGGTTATGCTTAATTAAAATACAAACAATCTACAGACCTCTCGCTATTGAACAGTGCACTGAATAATTCATCTTTCATGAACAGTGTGATATTTTGGAACTAAATGTGTACTGCTAAAATGGAGATTGTGGGTGTTTCTCACTTCAATCGCTGCAGTAAATCTGAAAGAAATGAAGGAAAGGAAGCAGCAAGAAAAGACATGAAATTGTCCTACTAAAACAGAGTCTAAAAGCCAATGCTGGTGATACCCTTGGTGTGAAACTAATAAGACAACAGTGATGCACCTCTACCATACATCACAAATAATTGAAACTTATTCATTTTTAGATCAAAGCTGTATGTTTTTAGTGGGGGAAGGGGGGGGGGGGGGGGNGACACTGTCATATTCTTATACTTTTAAGTCCATTTTTTTCATTTAAATGAAAGCCTTTGTTTGACTACTCTGGAAATGTGGAGAAAATATTAAAGTGGAGAAAAGTACAGTTTCATGTTTTAAGGTTCCTTTGCAAAGCAACAACAACATAAGGAGAATTTCTTGTAAAAATCTTCATTTAGTTGCAGAAACAAAAGATTTATTAAGTGCAGTCATATTTCATTTCTAAAGGGGAATGCCTTGACCTGTCTGAAATTAGGTTCCCTTTTAAGGAACAAGCTTATTCAATGTCTGATTATGTACTATGTTCTAAGCCTATGTTGAGTCAATTTCAATTCCTTGCAAATATATATCTTCTAAATTTCAGAAAATCATTTTGCTTAACAGTGAAAATTTATTAATATTTATACATCTTTTTCTTTTAACTATTTTACATCAAGGTCAGAAATTGAGGTCAGAGAGAGGAAGTTCATCCTTGAAGAAAATGCATTCTTAACTTTCGATTTTAATTAGTTTCAGAAGAACTCTGTGCCTTTCTAAATCATAGATAACTTAGTAAAAAACATAGAATATTTTTCATTGTAACATATTTACATATATGAGTATTTTCTTTAACATTATCTCTTAAGCACCAAGTATGCAACCCATACTTGATTTTTAACTTGTAACCTGCAAGTCTGAACTGGGTTCTACTTCCAGGAGCAGTGATGTTGAAGAGCTGTTTTAGAAGAATTACTTCTTAATTAAGCTTATAAACTGCCTCCAAGAGTTCATAGTATTTCCTTAGAATATAGTATTGTATTTATACTAGCATTTTCTACTACATTATTTCACACAAAGCTGCAGAGATAAAAATACTGTAAGTGCATATGTTCACATTTGAGTATCTACAATTCTGAGAGGAAGAGGTAAATATGTGGCTTTTAAAGACAAACAGACATTAATATATCTTCCTGTCAAGGGAGAATTTTAAGAACTTCAAAGTTATAAGAAAGAAAAAAATTGACATACGTTCCATTTAAGCATAGTGGCTATGAAAGCAGATCTCTGATAGTAAAAATATTGTTCAGAAGTGGTTCAGGGTTGATCTCTTTAAACTATTACTGCTTTCTAGATCCCTGTCAGAAATTCATAAACATGGCTCATATAGATGTGCCCAAATACCAGGTCCATAAATCAGTGTAATAACATGAAAGTAATGGATCATCGAATGTTTTCCCAAAAAATAAAACCCTATATTCATTTAGAGTGTATGACATGGAAGACATACTCCCATTAAAAGAGGCAAAATAAATTCCTTTGGCTTTTGCCTGAAGGATGCAGGTTTCTCAACTCATTCCAAGAGCTGAGAAGAAAGAAATCAGGACAAAGAACTCATAGGACAGGTGTTTGGTTCAGAAAAGTCTGTCTCTTCACACTTTTAATGACTGTGAAATAAAGAGAGAAGGGCTTTTGCCATGAAAAGAAATCATGTTATAAGTAGATTTTGGAAGAAAAAGCACTGTAAAGAAAGGACACTGTTAAAATAATTTTAATGGACTGTATGACCAGCAAATTGCAGGCCAAAATGGAGCTGTAACTAGAAACATGTCAAGTATGGCCACCACAGCTGCATATTCACAGTTACATGGATATATTGTCTCTGTATTAGATCACTGTCCTCTTTATGTCTCTTGTTCTTTATTGCATTCCTTTTAAGAAACTGAGAAATAGACTTTTTTTAGGGGGGTTATTGGAAGAGTTACAATAATATTAACTCATTATGCTAATTAGAGGATAATTATACTTTTTAAAAATTAATTACATACATTGACTCTTTCTTATTTTCTAAATCAGTCCCTTTCATGGTTTCAGATATCTCTGCTCTTTTAACTGGAACAAGCAAACAAACTTCTGCTAGCCCCACACCGCCCTAAAAAGGATAAGATTTGAGATTACACTTAGCAGCTATACTACGTAAACGTATTCCAGAGAGTAAGGCTGTGTTACTGAAGACATTGACGACATAACTGAAATCTTAATTTGACATTCAAAACTTTTTTTCACTTATGACAGCACAAGGGAAAAAGAGAGCTTCTCAGACCTTAAATTGGATGGGTAGGATTAGTAGTTAAAATATTTATTTATAAAATGAATGTATTTGTTATAGCAGTGAAAGGCCCTAAATATAGAACTACACCATTTTTAGAGCCTTTTTTTATAGCAGAAGCACAAGCAGTGCTGTACAAATGTTAATACATCTTTTTTTTAGGGTGAAACTCTGCTCTAGTTTATTTCAGTTCATATGCATGAAGGGTCAGAAAAGATGGGCTGAAAAGGGCTTACCCTTAATAGGTTTACCCATACTCTTTGTAAAAGAGTTTGTTGAAAAATACATTGTAGCTCCCAATGAAATGCACAACCAGGCAGCTGAAGCAAATCCATTATTTTCCTAAACAGAAGTTGGTTCAAGCCATAATTTTTAATTATTTATTAATGAAAGAAGAAGTTGCTATTTTGAAATGTTGTTGAACTTGAACTAGAACTAAATTGGAATGACTTCAGCCACAGCTGAACAAAATGAAACAATATACTAGTTCATCTCCTTGCACATAACACTGTCATTCAGATATGGCTATGGCCACCCTTGCCACAGTTGGAAGAAATGTGAATACGAGCAGAGACTAAATTGCATCTGCAGCCTGCTCCTGGAATCATGCTAAACTGGGGAAGGATTTCATTGCATTGCTGTTCCTGTGAGCAGCAGGACTGTGTGTCCCCAGCCAGTGGCTGTTGCTGACTACAGCATGCACACAAGCCAGGTAGAAAGTTTGATTTACCATGTTTTCTTAGAGCGGTGCTGGACCTCACTATTAGTCTGCTCTACTGATAAATTTTGCTGGAGTGACGTCTAGACACTTGAAAAATGTAACCCCCATTAACTGCTACTGCAGGACACTCACTCTAGCTTCCATGGGTGACTGAAGTGTTATTCTAATAGCTTCTAAAGTGTCACAAAATTGTGTTAAGGGGAAATACAAAGAAACGTTAACAATGTAAACAGGTATATTAGTGTCCTTAACATTTAATTGCCAAGTCCTCTAGGCTTATTTTTTCACTATTTTCTACATTAACATGCCATAATAGATTTGTTTTTCTTTAGATGTGGCTCACTAAGAAGTCATTTTCTATGGTAATTTTATGACAGACATTTCCTTTCTTAAGAGTGAGGGTCAGGAGTATCCCTACACATGGTGTATCTTCTGACAGCACAGTTTATCTACATTTTATGGTGCTTCAGTCCACCCATATCGGTATGTACAAAGTATGAGGTATCTAAAAATCCCATCTGTCTTTTTTTGCACACAACCTGTCACCAGGTACATAGCATTGCCGCTGGAACAGATTGTATGTGCATGACTAACCTCAGACCTGGCCCAGCTATATACCAGGTAGTGCTTTCAGAGGCAGAGGTAAGGGAAGAACTGTATTCATCCATGCTCCTCTTTCTTTACCAAATCATGACACAAAGTTAAAAGTATTCTCGTAAAAATGAAGAAAGCTTTAAAAAAATAAACACATGTTTTTCCCTTTATCATCTCTGATGGGATTTTTATTCACCACATAATTAAAGGAGGAAGTGAACAGTATGAAAATAGAACCTTAACACCTGTAAAAGCATCTCAGAAAAAAAAAACAAACAGGAAGAACAAGGGACAAAATGTTACGATTTTGAGAAACAGTACAAATCAAGATCACAGCTGACAAAAGATTCTGTTTAGTTAGTAATGAACAGACTACAAAGAGTGACAGAAGCCCACTTACTTGGAAACGGATCACAGTTATATATTTATTAATTTTTCACTTGTCAGAACCGATTTTAGAGCTGCAAACTATTTTAGATAATAAGTATAATAATAATTTTTAAAATGTAGCAGCTAGAATTAAACCATGAGGTCATTTGGAATATTTTGCTTAACATAGAGCTGCAGCAAATGAACTTGGCTTTACAGCAGCTGTAACATCAGAGCCATCAATAAAGAAATTAGCTACTCATATTTGAGATAAAGGGCAACTTATGCTTACAATCACCCGATCCAAAAACTGCTGTGAGAGCAAAGCAAACATCCAGCTCATAAACATATCAGTATAATTTTTTGGAAATAGTTAGAGGTCAGCATTGAAATTCTGATTACAGCCAAAAACGTCAGTGGCTGCGGGAAGCAATTTAAGAAGTGGTGTCAGTTCTCATTGACCAAATAGTAAATCACCCTTTATTTTCAAGCTGATGTTAGGATACATGATATCACGAAACACAAGTCTAGAATTCTGTAATAAGTGAGGTGGAAACAATCTGTCACAATATTCTTCTGTTCACAATGTGTTTTTGTCACTATTAAATGTGACTTTCATCCCTTCTGCTGTCCCCAGGTTGCCAATCATCAGCCTGACTCTGTTCTCAGCTTGTACCTTTGTGAACTGTGTGCTTTAAGAAAGTAGAAGCCAGTCAATGACTAGGAGATTTGTTATTTTTAATTCTTGGATTACTTGATTTTCCCAAAATGAGAAGATAATGACATGATTTTTTAAAAAATCAATATATAACAAATAACTACAAACTAGCGATTGAATATATTTATGTGGTATATTCAATTCAAACAACCTTATCACTACCAGACAGTTTGTAAACTAAGGAGATTTAAAAAAAGAATAAAATGTAAATTTTGTTTTCCTGTTTGGAAAGACTAGAAAACTCTGAGTATAATTTTGAAAAGCAGATGTTTCTAAATTTAAGTGAGAGAGCTCTTCAACTCCTTAGATGGAGTTGCATTTTTTTTATCTCCTTTATTAGAGTATGAACACTCTGGTCATGAAAAGGCCATATTCAATCATTCATTCTATAGTCATTAATTATGTGTTTATTTAGCACACTCACTCTGAATAAATAAGAGTAAATGTTCTTTGTAACTCATAAAAAATGTAGGGTTTTGTAATCTATTCCGATAGCAAAATGTCATGATGTGTATATATATATAAATTTGCTATAATTAAAAGGTTTTTAAAGAGACGATAAATTTGTAACAGACCTTTTAATCAAAATATTTCAGTGTATACTCATATGGGTTAGATAGTGTAAAATAACTGAGAAAAATCAAAGCTGGTATGAGTGCTAAATCACTGAACTTAGGCATGAAAATGCTCTATTGCCTTCATGCTTAGGGAAGGGTTTCCAATTATGCATGGCCAGGTATTCCCAAATGTGAACAGAGCTGAAAATAGGAAAGTGATCTATGAAACACTCATAACACTATATGAAAAAATACACATCTGCAAAACTGAAAATCTGATACTTTAACATTATCCTGTAATCTGATAGATGTCAGAATCAATTACGATTTCTCCTATTAAGTTCCTTCTGAGAGTGTCTAAAAATGAAAGACACTCTCTTTTGACTGCTGCTCATTTGAAATTGGCATTTTCATGTGGCAGATGGTGACCTTATCCCTGTGCTTTAGGAAAAATGATTTTTATTAAGCCTAAACAAGTGTGAACAGTGCTAATTTCCTGCAGCAGGCAGAATTTGAATGAGAGCATATAATGATTGGAAGAGTCCTGCCTCACCATATGGAAAAATGCACATTATGCCAACACAGTAGATTACTAATAAGATATTCCCTTACAAATATATCCAACTTTCCATTTTAACAGTAGTCATGAGAAGCATATTTATTTTAAGATTTCTCGGAGCTGCTTGGGGTTGTTTGCAGCTAGTTCATATCCTAAAAGCTGAACACTTTGTAACAGTGACATTGGAAAGACTACATGAAATATAAATTGCAGTTAAAAATTATCAGATGAAGAGAACAACTGTTGATACCCACCAAAACACAGACTTAGTATCTCAATAAAGACTATGTAAAAGTACAGACGTTTTGAAAGTGTATATTTGATATCTGCATTGCAAAGTTATTAGTAAATTTGATATCACGGATAATGATCTTGCCACTGTCTCTAACCAGTAAGAAAGTATAAAGAAAAAAGGCGGGATCTTCTTGGAAGTGCACAGTGACAGGACAAGTATTGAAATCCTGAGTAGATTCTGGTTAAAAAAACCTCCTGTCAAACGGACAGGAATCAATCCATCTGCTTAAAGTTTGCCCTGCCTTGAGATGGAGATTAGGCAAAATGACCTTCAGACATCCCTTCCAATCTAAATTATTTTGTGTATCTCTAAGGGCAGGCACTAATCTAGAAGCAAGACTAGAAGCAGCATGACTTTCCACGAAATATCAGATTTCACTTTAGGGTTTCTGACTTAATCTGAACTGAATGACTTTAGGAGTTCTGACTGAATTAGAACACCAATTAACTGATCCCAAGGAAGAAAGGCAATATTAATGTTGTGAGTCTTTTGTCTTCTGAAAATTTTTCTTAATAATATTTTCTAGGACTTTTTTAATATCTTAAAATATATCATGGAAATATAATCAGGATTTCTAAAAATGAGAAATATCAACAGTAATTAATTTAAACTATTGAAAAATAGTCCTTTTCTTTACTTATAGATCTAAATTTCCAAAACTTGAAACTGACATTGTGAATCTAATTTTATATCTAATTTTAATTTTTTTCATAGCAGTGTTTTCCATCCATGACTGAGAAAACATGACCTTCTTAAAGAGGAAAGATAATATATTTCTCTCTCCTAGGAAGAATAGAAGGAATAAAAGTCACACTAGAAACTTGAATCCTTTTGCCCATTCCCTTTACAATCAAATAGATTGCCAGTGTTGGTTTCAGCTGCTTAGTAGTTTGTGAGAGAAAAAAGTATTACAAATATACTAATGTTTATTTTTGCAGTAACTCTGTCATGGCTGTGACCTCTAGGTGGGACTGAGGCATCCACTGTTTGATGAGGAAATCAAGAGCATTCTTGAGGGCATTGAAGGAACTCAGGCTGGATAGAAAACTAAAAGTCACCACCTGACTTTAAAATGTCAGTGAAGATGAGATGAACATTCCTTCGGGGGAAAAAAAAAAAACAGCAGAAGGGGAAGGTAGAGAGCAGAGCTGAACAAACTTGCCCAAGGGATTTTCCTCCTATATGACACTTTTCTCATTATTTTTATACACAGACACATTATTTAGGAAAGGAAAGGTTTCACTTCCAAGGGTGAAAAATCTACTCCACTCTTATGTCTGTTTCATTACTGCAGTACCTAAATACCTGATTACAGATGCCTGAATCATTAAAAAAATATTATTTAGTGACACATTATACTGCAATCTCTCTCACATGACATGCAAGTCTTAGTTCTTTTAGGGAAAGCTTGTATGGTAGCTTAATTTGTTTAAGATTTACACTTCATTCAGAAGTATAGATGTTATATGAATATTCCTGGATACCGGGAAAAATAAAATCCACATTTTGCTTCAAAAAGAGACACACCTGATATATGTGATAAGTGGAAGAATTAGAAATAGTCATTCTATCACCTTGCCACACTACAGAGGATACAGCTTCTTGTAGCAGTCAGATACTTCCCTTCTCTGGTCATTCCCCAGTTTGAACTGAAGTCAGTCCTATCCTCCCCTTCCAGTGTTTAAATGTCAGTCTCCAGTTTATCTCAAACATTTTCTGCCTTCTTTTACCAGTCTTACGTCTGTTGTGCAATTCTTCTCTTCCTTCTATAAAAATACAAATCCTTCTGCCCCACCTTGCTTGAAATAGCTGTAGGTTTATACAAAAACAACAGGAAACAACCTCACTTGTATAAGAGACAAGTTTCGGTTACTTAGAGAAGCCAGGGATTACAGTAAAAGTCAACTGTTTGCAGTTGACTCAGTGTTGCTCAATGAGTTTGCACCTTTGCAGCAGGACAGAACATGTTCACTCAGTGGAAGAACTGCATATATTAGTCCTCAGGGATCTCAAAGAGATCTAATGATGCCCAAAATTATTTTCCCTAATATGAAACTGCAGGTAACCTTAAAAATAAGTAAAATTAGAACTTCTTTAGTATGTGTTTTGATATTTTGAGTTGGTTATTATGTGCACCACCTAGCCTCAGATTAATATTTGTCAGGCGTCAAGCTGGCATGAGAAGAAGGGAAGGTCAGGGGTACACAGCAAAAAAAAAACCAAAACATGGAAAGACACATTTTTAAGGGCTTTTTTTAGCACTAAGAAAGTATATAAGTAAACAAAGGAGAAAAAATAAAAATCTTGAATGCTAAAAGCCAATTTTAAAATATTATTTGCAGTTAAGGAAAAACTGAGACAAAAAAGAAAATAGGTTTGAATAATAAAATATTCATTTACCCAAGTCTTCATCCAAAACATTAATATTTCACATATTAACTGCTGGAATGCATTGTAGTCCCAATGAGATCCTTAAGCACTTTTTCCTTAGAATTCCCTTGTTTTTAAAGGAAATTACTCATTGTGAGGAGTCTTCCAAGTTTGTTTAACTATGGAGAATGCAGTAAAATTGCCTTTCAAAGGTAATATTGGATCTCTTGGTTACTGATCTCTCCTAGCTTAAGCATGTGTCACCTTTAGGATGCCTTGTTACCAGTCACTAGAAATACTGAAGGCAGATAAAGCTTTATTTCCATAAGTCTTTTCTACTTCTCAATGCCTCAGAGAAAATCTTACATTACAGAGCAATGTAAGAGTCAGTCCTTTTAGGCATCTGAAACGAACCAACAAGCCACATAATAAATTGGTTACCTTTTTGTGCAGGCTGAAACGGGGAAGGTTGTGTTTGCAATTAGCAGGAATAATCAGTGACAGAACTGAAGGAAACAGCATGAAGCTGAGTTAGGGGAACTTTAGGCTGGATATTAGGAAAAAGTTTTTCACCTAGAGGGTGGCTGAGCACTAGAACAGGATCCCCAGGGAAGTGGTCACAACACCAATCCGGACGGAGTTCACGAAGCATTTGGACAATGCTCTTAGGCACATGGTGCGACTCTTGGGGTGGTCCCGTGCAGGACCAGGAGCTGGATTCAGTGATCCTGATGGGTCCCTTTCAACTCGGCATATTTTATGATTCTAAGATTCTGTAACTGCTAAATTCTATACCTGGCAACTCTTCAGTTTTTCTAGGAAAAAAAATGAAAGATAGGAATTTTGTAATTAGTGGGACCTCTGACATGGTAATCAGTGCATATGTTTACAGTGTCAGTGTTTCTTTAAGAAAACATAATACCCTTTCTTAGCTCTTATTAATACCATCATCTTTCTGCTACCCCATTATGGTACAAAGTCCTCAAAAATGGAGCTCATCAGACAAAGAAACTTTTGTCCTCTGATAATGACACCATTTTATCTCAATTTACAGTTTTAACTGTTAAACACATACTAAAAATTTAACTCTTCTTTTGCATGTTTATGCATGTAGTACTCCAAGTAATACCACGGTGCTATCAAACTGTTATTTAAGAGCACAAAAGAGAAGTTACATTATAGTTCTGCGGTAGGTTGACCCTGGTCAGCTGTCAAGTGCCCACCCAGCCACTCTCTCACTCCCTCAGCTGGGCAGAAGGAGAAGACAAGATGCAAAATTTCATGGGCCGAGAAAAAGACAGAGAGATGTTAATTTACCAATTAACATCATGGACAAAACAGACTCATCCTGAGGAAAATTAAGTTATGGCTAATTAAAAAGGTGAAAACAAACAAACAGAAATTAAATTGGCATTTTCTCCAATTCTCTCATCCCCTTTTTCCCAAGTTCAGCTTCCCTCCTTCTTTCCCAACTGTTCTTCCTCTAGTCCACACCCACAGCAGCACAGGGGGATGGGCACTGGGGGGTTACGGTCAGTACTCAACAGCTCCTCTCTGCCACTCCTTCCACCTCACGCTTTTCCCCTGCTCCAGCATCAGTCTTCTCAGCAGGCTTCAGTCCTTCAGGATAAACCTGCTCCAGCACAGGCCACAGCTCCTTCAGGGAATGTTGCCTATTTCTGGCATGATCCTCTCCGCAGGCTGCAGCAAATACCTACTCCACAGAAATCCTCTCCACGGGTGGCAGGGTAATATCTACAACACCCTGAAGCACCTCCTCCCTTCCTCCTTCTCTGATGTTTCAGGATTAAGTAGACACCCCTGACTCTGCAGATGGACTCAGCTGTGTCTTGTGGTGGGTCTTTTGGGGAACTACCTGAAACCAGCTGTGAGTTTATGGCAAAACCCTGTCACAGAGCCCACCCCCTGCGCCCCGCTTGGCTGCCAACACCTTGCCGCAAGTATGAACATGAGTTTCGGAACACTGGTCTTGTTTTGTTGATTTACAGAACAAAGCTGAGTTAGCTACTGATCATCAAGCAAAAATAGGTAGGTTTTAATGTAAGACTGAAAGGAAAGAAAGGAATTACATTGAAAGGAAGTCAAGACTAGTTTGGGGAACAAATTAGTTTGCTGTAGCTTATCTTGCGTTATTTGTATTGCATTAGCAAACTGTATAACTTTCCTATGTACTCTCCTGTGTAGAGAAGTCACATACAAATCTTGTGAGAAGTTGCATACAAATACCTTCCTTTAGTTCAGCTTTCTTCTCTTCCAAATTCCCTAATATACAAGTAAAAGCATATTCTGACAAGTGTCTATTCTGTATTAGAAAACAGGAATAAGTCATAACATTCCCTGCAACCAGAAGGTCTTCTATTCCTGTCCTTCAGTGTCAAAATTAGATGAGAAAGCAATGAGGGAAAACAGATGTAACCCTGTTCCTTTCAAAAGATCATGCACTCAATTCTCAATACGAATAAGAAAGGAAAACAGGGCATAAACTGAAAGGAATTGTGCTACAGCTGCCTGCATATTCGCACATGTCTTAACCTAGTCTTCCTTCCCTTAATTTTTTTATACCAGGGATATTCCGTCTATTTTCACAGAAATATTTTTTATTTGTAGTCTTGTCAATGATCATAACATTCCTATATACTTGACATTTCAAATGCCTTACTCCCATAGCACAAAAGTTGTTGCTTGGAATTCAGTAGCTTGAAAACTTTTTTTAAAAAGATATTTTTGCAAGCCATTCAGTCAAGGATTCAAGGAAGTTGTCTACTTAGATAGGATTTTTCTAGACCCTGGATATGAGACTATCATTTTGTCGCTAAGCTCATTATCTGCACACAACTAAAAGACAGAGATAACCTCTGCATTCCTAGTATCTTCTTTATGCACATTGCCATGGTGGGGTTGGTTCTTGCTCCTGTTCAGCAGTTTGTGAGATGCTACACTGGCAGTGGCTTGAATACAATGAAGAAATTCTAGAATTAAAGGAGCACAGGTCAATGAGACAGAATGAGGAGAGGCTTTGATTTCTCTGAAATTCAGCAAGGCAAATCCCAGTATTATTAAACCAGGGTTTTTTTAATAGCAGAAGTCCTTCCAATATATTTTCTTAGGGTAACTCTTCCATAGGTCAGAGGCCTAAAGACTGCAGTAAGCCGAAAGTACTATGTAAATATTCCAACAGTTACAGAGACAGATAACAGTAAGCAAATCCAAATTGGCAGGTTAGGGAGGGGGGCTAAAGGTGAAGCAATAGAATCATTTAATAGTTCGAATACTGACAGCTACAGCTACAGTTTTAGTTTAGACTTTGTAAGGCAAAGCAGAATAGTTGAATATGTTACAGTTATTGTTTTGCACTTCAGTGACTGATCACCAAACCTGCTTTCCTGAAGCCAAAGGACCTAAGTGCTTTTCTCTAGAACTAAGCTGATAAATATTATGTCTAACATACCTAAGGGCACAAAAGGTCCTTTAAAAATGTCCCTAGAACAAAGTGTACACTTGGAGCTAAAAATAGCAAAGAGAGGCTGAGCTGTTTTAGAAGTGCTGCAAGGGCAGTAAAAACAAGTAAAAACAAGTGCAGAAAGAGTCCATGTTACTGTAGATGGCAAACTAGGTTTTGAAATATTACAAAATTTGGCATGAGTTTTTTTAGTTTGTCTCTTTGTATAGAACTAAAAAATCCCCAACAACAAAATAACTGAGAACTACTGAAATACAAAGGAAAAAACCATGTTAATATAAAATTTAATTCCTCAAGATCAATATCAGGCAACAAATTCTCAGCAACATGAAATAAATAGAAGAAGTCTTTATTAATCACTGAATTATGATCTTTAACAGAGTGGAAAAATTAAGCAGGTAATCAGTTCTATGAAACATGAAGTTTCCAGAAATAATACAACGTGAAGTGATGCCTTGATGGGGCTACTTAAAAAGAGAGGCTAGACAGAATTAATATAATAAAAGCAGTTATATTTATTGAAGGGACTTCAAGGTACGTTAGGGCAGTCAAAGCCCCATGGGCTACACTAAAAATGGACGACAGGGTCATGGGTTTTCATACTTTTAGTTTTGGTCTATTTGCATATCTGGGGTTAATCCTCCAATTACACCTTCAGGTAATGAAGCCATTTACTCCAAGTTTGCTCCCCCCTAACTCACTTTTGTTTACATTTCTTGGGGCCTGAGACAGTAAGGTGTCCTTGAATTTCAGGCCTAGAGAGGAATTATTTTGTCTGACCAAAATGGGAGAACAGTAGCTAACAGGCTACGTGGAGTTTAGAATTATACACTAAAGAATTACAGGATATGAAAAATATAAAAGCTAAAATCCTAAGGCATCAAATTTTGCCATAAATTATATAGCCATTCTCTCTAAATCAGGATTTCAAAAATTTGTTTTAATGGAATAAAATTGACTTTAATTTTTACATGTCAGTTCTTAATTATTCAATCCCATATAAGGGGTAGAAGTCTATATGCTCTACACACAGAAAAGGTCAGGATGGAACTTTGCACTCAGGACAAAAATCTATCCCTCAGTCGAAATAAACAAATAAAAATTGCCTGGGAATAGTCTGCATAAATATGTCCAGAGCAGACCACTTGTAGTGGTCAACATTGTGTGTCAGACTTTTCTGCATCATTCATGATACTTAAGGGCTAACATTGAAGTTTTAATGGAAATGAATATGAATATGATTTTTAACTAGTCAAGTCCCGAAAGTATAACGTATCACAAACTTTATCTTTCTTTAAAATTAGGAGTCACGTAACTCTGGAAAAGGGATTGTAAAACAAATTGTGTAACATTTTAAAATCACCATCTGAAGGACTGCCAATCAACCACTTATAATTACATATTGTGCTTTTTAAAAAGAAACTCAAAATAGAAATCTGTCCTCATTCATTCGCTAAAGTATGTCATTTTTAAAAATCTGTAACTTCATTAATTTTGAACTGATGTACTGTCTTGTCTTGCATGTTAAATGCATAAGACCTGAGTTATATAAAGCAAAGTAGAAAGACATAAAATATAAATGCTCTTAAAAATACCTATTGTTTGCAGGTGGATAGCCCTACCTGGTTCTCTCTACAAAGGACCCTTGAATTCTTTTTAGCATATACACTCAGTTCAGGAAAAATAAAATTTCTCTGATAGTGTCAAGTAGTGAATATTTAAGTGTAAACATACACCTTTGGAGGTTTTGAAAAATAACACAACAAACAGCCAGTTCTTACTGTATTTGTTTTTAAGCCATGGTCTCTTTCTGTATATGACACAAGGAAAAGACATCTTCGAGAGGATAAACCCTCAATGGTATTAAAATCCCCAAAGAAATATACCTTCTCAATGGGAAGAACATCAGAAAAAATTAAACACATTTATCTTGGGTTTAACAAAGTGAAACAATAATTCATAGATATTCACCTTCTTTGTCCCTCCAAGGAAATCCAATGGAACTTATCAAACACTTAGGATCTAAACCTATTCAAATTGCCACATCCCAAAAAAAAAAAAAAAAAGTTGGATTTTTGCAATTTTAATTATCAAAAGATGATGAAGATGAGGCATGAGGAACAACAGGGGGGGTTTAAATATGCTAATGATTCTCTGCCATTTTTATTTTCAGTACTGCCAGATGTATAAATGACTAAGACATTTACTGGGTTAAGACCTCCTGATAGTTATTTCACATTGTCCACATCAAGTCATAACTTGTTCTGGGAGCTGAGGCATACTGGAACTAGTATCTTACTCACAAACAGTCATCTAGATGCCAAGTGTGCCAATTCATGTTCCAGCCAGAGAAAACATGTATCTTCATCCAAATCGTGTTTACTTTCCTTGTTATTAACATGTTACCCATGTTGTAGAATAGAACTTTTTAAACACTTGGTAAAGTAGATGACAATTTTATAGAAAGAGTTGTAAAGCATCTTCATGTGCTGAATGTGGAGGAAGGCAATGAACTTCAGTGAAATAAAGATTAATTTCCAGGTCTGTGGCTTTCTGACAGCACTTCTACTCTGCACTTGACAGTAAATGTCACTCTGGTTGGGGTAGTATCAACACAAAGAGTGACTTGAAACCAAGGATACAGAAAGGTCCTAATGTTCAACTTCAGCCTTAATATCAGGATTCCTTCAAATCCATGGGTTTTGCCAGGAGGCTAAGAGGGGGGAAAAGATATCCTAATGAGCAGAAATTTCAGGGATGTCACAGTGATATTTTCTGACAGAATATCTGAGCTATGAAGAACAAGTCCATAAGTGTATGCCATCTGTGACAATAAATGAAAGGTTAGCACAGACTCGTGTTTGTTACGAATTTCAGCAAGCCATTATTTCAATAAAGCCCTTCCAGGCGCCATGGGTTAATCCTTTTTTTTCTGTAAAACTTCCCTCCCCAGTTCTCAATTGCTGCCTTACCAAGCAGGAAATCAAACCGAGGATGTTAACCAATTTTGCAGGTCCCTGAATCTGCAGTATTCATTTTCCTTCCACCCTTCATTTTAGCAAAGGGAAAAATGTCATCCAGAAATAAAGTATCTTGATTCTTCTTTGTCTTAGTTGTATTTTATTACCTTATCACTCTCCATTTAGAATCAGCCACTACAGATTCCATCTCCATACCTCTTTCATTCAGGCATTATAGCATTTTTCATAGGAATTATTGGGTTTTTTGCTCACCAAAGGGGTTTTTTTTGCTTTAAATTTATGTGACTACCATATTACCTATGCAGCATAGTATTCATTATTTGTATTTATAAACATCCCTGTAAAACACCTGCTGGGAAATAGTAAATTCATAATATTCTCAAGATGCTTTGCAATCAGTAAACTCAGATTTTTTCCCTAATGGCACAATGAAAAATGTCGAGCTGATTAAGGAAGCTTTACATCCTGTAGAACTTGTTTTGACAGTCTACAAAGACAAAGAATAAACATATGAACACTCATTCTATGTGCATTACAGTCTCAGTTGGTCTGATTATCCTATGTAACTTCCAACCATTAAAATATCAACACGACACAAAATTGTGGCGAATCACATACCAATTTTCAAATGATATGTACCCAAAGAAATTAAAATTATAATAATTCTTGGTTAATTATTTTCATGGGAAGTGATATCATTATCTTCTTATAAATTTAATACCTGCTTTTATGATATTTACTTTCTTTTATGCTTATAAATCAATCACCATAACCTAAAGACTAATTTTCATAATTGCTTGGTTGATGGCTAAAAGCAGAACTCTTAGATTTACTGTTCCTTTGTGTATAGCAGAAATTTTAATGGATTTTGAATTTACACATTTAATATGCCAAATAGATACCCACATATTTTAGCAAGATTAATTACAAAATGTCAGTAATTTCTATACAGAAGACATAACTGTCATACTGTGGAACAAAGGGTTCTTTAAAAAATTCAGTAAAATCCTCACATTTCACACGACTTCAAAAGGCAATGAAATACTTGGTACTGATTTCAGAAGGAATTTACAAAGAAATATTGATCCCCTTGTCTTTAAGTGACATACATGACATATTGTGATTTCTGTTGGATATTTAACAGAAGCATATCATCACATTGTCACTTCATTTTGTAGTTTGTGGTGCCTACTGTACCCTTTGCTTACTTGGGGATGTAGAAACATGAGGATATTTCCTTAACAGATTTCTCATTCATTTTCTCATTAACTTAAATATACATACAGTACTTTTTAATCAATACCTACATTTAGAACAGTAATCCTTACACTTTACAATCACCAGTTTTAGGTTTAAAAAAAAGTGCTAAGCTCTGGAATAGGATTTTTTGTAGAATAGAATGCATTTCAGCCACTTTATGTTAAGGAAAATCAGAAGAAAATACAGTTTCCTACAGATGGTTTCAAAGTTCTGTCTAGATTCTCGTGCTGGATGCAAGGTAACAAAAAATAAAATGATAGAACAAAACATATCGAGTTTATATGCCAGATGCTTTAGAAGTCTCTTCCACAATATATTCAAGTTTACAGAGAAAGAGGAGTTTTAAAGCATGAAGAGTTGGGGGGAGGAGGAATTATAGAACGCATTTTTGGGACCAAGAAGCCAGTAAAATAGTGTATTTGTTTTAATAACAAGACAGAAAAGAGAAAAAGGATTTCACTGATATTCAATTAATCACAGCTCTGCCCTGCCTGGCCAGGAGCCCCACCAAGCTGAGCTCCCACTGCGACTCAGCCTTGGCCCATCCCCAGAGAGGTGCTCGATAACCAGAAATGGAGCTGCCCCCAGTGCTCCTGCGTGCCCTGCTCCTGGCTGGGGTGATGGGATTTGTCCTGCCTGCCTGGCCCTGCCCTGACAGACCCTGGGGGACTCCTGTTGCTGCAGCATTCTGACAGCAAAATGCAGATTAATATATTGACTTTGTTGAATTTGTACCAAAAGTGTTTGAGTGCTCATTGCTTTTCTGGGCCAGACCTACCAAGCATTTAATTTTCTCCTCTTTTATATCCAAGTACTGCCATATTTTAGTGATCTTCAAATCAACTCATTGCACACAAAAAAAAATTGAAAAAGGCCAAAATCTATTTTCAGGTCAGCAATATCAAAATTAGATTGTGTATTTCAAAATAGCTCTCCCTACTTATCTTTTTAAATTTAGTTTAGCTTACCTTAGCTGAGTTTATTTAGGGCTGCTTCTTAAGCCAGGTGCTCCAAATGATAATTATTTTTTTTTTTTTATCTCACTAAAGAAAAATTCAGGCTTCCATTTCCTTTGCAAGAGCTAAACCACAAATCTGTGCATGTCTTGAATCAGTTGGATTTATTGTGAATGGACAAATCACAGTTACAACACGTGTGCAGCAGTTCGGAGGATTCCAAAGGGCTATTTCTCCAGACATGTGAAAATCTCTGACAGGTGTCCAAAGTCCTGAAATTCTGCCTACACAAGATTTCCATTTTACCAGCTACAGCATGGATCCAACAGACTGGGCTTAGCACTGCACTGAAAGATTAATACAGGCAATTCAAAAAGTTGTGAGGGTTCAGGTCTCAAAGGGAATCTTCATGAAGGTAAAACAAACAACACATGTGTGACCTGAGGCTAAAAGTATCATCACTTCATACGCAAAGCAGAGAGCAAGAACTGAGTGCAAGGAGAGAATATGAATACATCTACTGCACATGCCCAAACCCTAGTCTCTCTTACATCCTCAAACAGTATTGAAAGCAGTGGAATTACATGCAACATAACGTACGGGCAAATTTCACAAGGTGAATTTTATCTTGAGTCAAGTCGCGCATCCAACAGGTATTTAAGGAAATTAAAGAGAAACACACAGAGCCCGCTGAAATTTAGGGTTGTATGTCTAATCTCCTGTATTACTATGATGTTCTAGTGAATGACTTCATAAGAACATCATATAAATGAAAATATTTGGCTTGGCATATCTGACAATCAGTTATTCCTCCTCATGCATTAGAAAGATTAGCAGCCTCTCTAATAGATCTTGCATGTCAAATAGCATTATCAAAGATAGGGGCATTTCTTGGAAGCTTTTTCAACAGTGGATTTCACAGATTCAGGATTCAACTCAGAATACAACTGCAGAACTTCAAGCCCTGACTGGTAGCTGCTATTATTTTTACTCATAAATAAATAACAATTATTATTACAATTTGTATCTTTGTGTCCAGGGTGCCACTAAGTGCAGAATTTCTCTAATAAATAAAGTGATAAAGTCTAAGCAGTAACTATAAAGAAATATAATAAATTATTATAAATATAATGAAGTAATAAAGCCATGGTTTGTTTTCTTTAGACTAAAAAGTTTGTGAAATAAATAGAATGGTACAAGCATCAAATATATTGAAGAATCAGGGAACAGTGATAGTAATATTCTGAAAACAAATCAGAATAGAAAAAATGAAGACACACGAGGACTAACCAGAAAGAAGTGGGTGCATATTAAGATACCTATAGAAGGCATTGAATACAAGACTAAGCAAACTGAGAAATGTAACTGACTGAAAAGTCAGTTTACTAAACTTCTGTCTACATAAATAAATAGATTTTCTAATGAAGCAGTAATATATATTATAAAATTGAAAGAAAACTGAAAATGCATTAACAGAATGGAGTCAAGAGCTTAAGCAGGACACATGCCATCCTAAATTCACTGTTTTACATCTGCCGTTGTATCCTTGTTTAAAGAGCCACATAAATAATAGTTAGGCCAGGATGACTGCATATTGTAACAGTTTCCCCTTAATTGCTGAATAATCTGTGCAAAAGCATTGTATCTATGTTAATTAATCAAAAAAAAATCCCCCTGTGAAATGCCTTATTTAAAGCAAGAGAAATCCTTATTCCAACATCTCACTAGAACCAAGTTAAACATGTCTTCCTTTTTTCCTAGACATCACACTGCGTCTGCTTGTAAAAAGAGTAGACCATGCTATGAGCAGACCTGACCAGTTCATTCTGGGCTGGGGGTTTTTTATTTGGGTTTTTGGGGGGTTTTTGAAAGATTTTATACAGAGGCAGTACAGGTTGCAGAGTGAAAAATGCTTACAAACTACAGGACTAAACACAGAAAATATTTCTTACCCCAAACCCACAAACCAGAGCGCTGGAAATTCCAGCAGACTCTCATAATCTTTCAAAAGCTCACTGATAGTTTATAATGACATGAAGAAACATATAGGTACATTAAAAACCCTAGGAAATACAGCTGTATTTACACCAGAGTATTAAATTACTTTCTCGATCTGTTCAGTGAGGGATCCAAGGCTGGAGCAGTCTCTCCACGGAATCAATACAGCAAGACTTCAAGAACATTTAAGTCACATATATCTGATTTGTGACCAGCTTGAGGTACACTTGAACACACTCATTTTACCAGTCGTATAATGCACCCAGCAGAGACTCTTCTAGAATTTGATCTGCACTCAATACATCTTGCATCACGGACACCTAATGGACTCAATTTGTGTCCTCTGCAGAAGACCTGCCTATTTCTTGCTAACATTCACAGTAACACCTAGCGAGAAAATAATACGCAAGCACCTGAAAGAGGGGCCAGGATTTAAATGGAGCCAAGACTATCAGTATCCCTCGCTCCTCACAAAGTGTTCTGCATTCTTTGCTCACTGTCCTGTTGCCTGCTTGGCCCAACCCAGGATATTCTGGGAAACTTAGTCTAGGAAGAGCTTGAAACTATCTCAGTCTCAAGTGAAAGTTTTATGATAAGAAATGTCTTTTTCACACTTGAAAATTCACTGATTTGTCCATGTCTCAGATTGATGACTTCTAGCCCTATAGAGTCAAGAAGCCACAAATCTATACTGCACAAAACCCTTTGAACTCAATGATAAAGTGAGAACTTTCCCCCTCAATGAAAAAGCAACAGATGTGGCAGATGTTTGTAAGGGAATCCTCAACATTTTTCATGTAGCAGGGTAATAAAGATATACCCACACAGAAGAAAAAGAATACTGGACAAGGAATAGCTGCTTTATTTTACCAGTGCTCATATAACAACAAAGGCCTTATCACAATTATGAAGGACTTGAGATTCATTTCACATGAGGCCTGAATGCTGGCTCCAAAGAAGATTACATTTTATGTATTTATTTTGTTTTGGGTACTCAGAAATTTCCACCAGTAGATGGGAGCTGACTTTCCTTATTTAGTAGAAAATAAAAAGCTACACTGACAAAAACCTCTCCTTCACCCATCAGCTATCTGGAAAGGGATACGGTAAAAAATATTTGTTGCCTTTGCTGAAATGAAGGAAAGAAAAATACCCCAAACCTGAACCAGTATCTAAAATTATTACTCTCTTTTGGGGAGACAAATCATCATATAGTTCATATCCCTGGTCTCCATCTACTGCGTTTTCACTCCTCTGAAGTTTCTCTTTCATTATTCTCATCTTAATTCTTGCATATATAAATGCAATATATATATATTCTTGCAATAGAATATATATATATTCTTGCAATATAAATGTGCAACCTTGTCTGTGCATTGCAACACATAGCTTAAAATAATGACCAGCCGTGGGGGCCCCTCCCTTTTAAATACTTAAAGTTTGAAGAAGTTTATTACCTGAAATGCTGACTAGTTTTTCTCTAGCAAATAAACAGATCTAACCAGACTCATGTTAAAACAAGTGGGACACAGCCTACATAAAAATACATGTCTGGGAGGGTCTAATGGCTGTTTCCAGAACCAGGATATAATCTCGTCTTCTTCCTTAACATAATTTTCAGCCAGACAATTATAATAATAATAAAGATTAAAGGCATTTCACCTACATCTTAGGCCATAACGAACCAAGAGGAGAGAGATGTCTACAGGTTTTACCACATAATGCAGTACCATAAGCATTTACTAATAACCATCCTTTAGTTCCTCTGCAGAGAAAACCGTGGGAGATACTGCATGCTGGATTTAGTTACCATGGGCCACCTGTGTTGTTACCATCATGTGTTTCAAAATTTCTTCTAAAGATGGCAGACCTAGAGACCATATCAGCTGAGGTATAAGGATCTAGGATTTACAACCCTCTGATCTTCTGCATTCTTTCATTTCAAGCAGAATTGTATCTTGATTAACCATAGTCTTTATTAATCATCTTCAGTCATTCCTGACACAGCAAGAATTAAGGACAATTATATTTGGGGAAAAGGTAGAAATAAATCAGGCGTGTTTTCTAAGGAGAAATAGACTTAGGATTTCTTACTTTTTCTCAATTCTTGTGGTCATAAGTAGAAACAAATTAAAAGAGAACTTTTAAAACAATCAAGAGCTTTAATGCCAATCACAGTTTGCCTTCCTCTTCAAGCCTCAGCTTTGTTGGTTGGTTCTCCTTTCTCCAGATATTTCTTATTACCTAGGTATTGGATATGAAAGACTTTTTGCAGTTCTACTAATGTTTTGAGATTACAGAGTGCAAATAATATGTTAAATTACGTATTAACATTTGGGCCACAGAAACATTAAGATTTGTGAACAGAAGTGAGATGTTTTACTTATCTCATTTCTAAAAATAAATATTTATCAAACTTTCATAAGTAAAAAAAAATTCCACTGATTAAACTCTGTTGTCTTCTTGTTGATTTTTCTCTTTTGCCACCTCTCTGTCTTCACAGCTCAAGGAGCAGCTTTGGTATGGCAGGTTTTCCCCATGGCCTTGAGAGCCTCAGGCAAGACTGGGTAGTACCAGTCTGCCCAGTCCTTTTCTGTTCATCACACACTGTGACTGTTTGAATTTTGCAAACATTGAAAACGTTTGTACTGAAAATGTTTTTGCCCTTTGCAGCAATTATGTTTTTAAAACCTTGCTGTCTGGGTGACTTTGGGGGCATCTGATTTTGCTTCTTTTTATGACAAAGACTCTAGTTCTGCTTCAGATACGCACTTTCTTACTAACCTATGTAGCTTCTGGCAGGTTTACAGGCAAGACAAAAAAATATGTTTGAGGCTCAAAATTAATAAATAAATAAGTTTTGCTATACAAAACAAAGCAAGTGTTTTATTGACTTTCATCTTGTGAAGACTTCAATTTTAACAGTGCTGTTCTTCATTCACGTTTCTCTTTCTCACTACTCAGTGTAGACAGAGTGTTTAATTCAAGATTTAAAATGGATGTTGATTCCTCGATGACACCACTAGTGGTTTTGAAAGAAAATTTTAAATGGGAGGTAGTTGGTTATTGTAGCAGCTAATATGGAGGCACTGTAAATAGAGTAATTTAAAGGAAGGTTTCTCAGTATGCAATTTTTGGGTTGCGAGAGTCAGTTTTATCATCAGCAAAAGAGCTCTAGTACCAGTGCACTTCTCCCTCTATAGAGCTCTTCAAGCTGAAGTCACAGTAGTCTGTAGGAAGGTTTGTCACTTATCTCTTGTGCCATCCTCCTGAATGGAAGGACAGCACAAAAGAACATTCCAAATCATAAGCAGCTATATAATGTGTTAGCTATACTATGGTCAACATCCACACCTTTTTCACGTCCTTTCTTGGCCACATTTATTTCTTCAGGGTAAAAATATCCTAGAAATCCCATATCTATTCTGGTTTTCTATCTCATCATCAACATGAATCAGAATAGGTCCCTGAAACACTTGTGTTTACCAAGCAACAGCATGATTCTGCTATACTTGCGTAACTTAAATCCCACAACAAAGACTATTTGGAGATATGATCGAGATTATTTAGACAGAAAATTATGCATTTTTCAGCAAAGAAGTCGTCAGCTGGCACAGATCCTTACTAGCCAGCTGTGAGTGATAAATAGACATCATGGGGTAACACTGTTAATAATGAGCCTGCAGGAATACCAGAGGAATGCAGCCCCTTTCTAGAGTTATATGTTGATCAAGATTCAACACAACACTGCAGCATCAAAATAGATGCCACTTTGACCAGAAAAAAAGAACAAAACAAAGCCCTTCAATCACCTATTTTAGTACTATGTGGCTTTTGGCTAAGGAGAATAAATTGGGGGTTGTTAAACACAGATACAAGGAGCTTAAGTACACCTTACTCCATCAGGCTCTGCACCTCCACAGTACTTCAGAAATTGTCAAAAATCCAGTTGTTTTTAATTCCTTTCATGTTGGTGGATTGATAGTACACATATTCTACTCCTGTCTTGCACTTATTGCACAAAGACACGAAACTCTTCCCTCAGAATTTATGTCTGTGGTTATGCAAATGTTGATGGATACATAGAGATGTTAAATTGATATTACTTATGATTGATCAGGAATGGAATTCTGTACACACATTTTCTCACAGGATGCTCCCAGAGAGTCACTCAGGGTTATTATTATATAATTGCCATATTCACATCAGCAGTGTTAGTATGCCTGTAGTAACTATGGGGACTGACTTAACTTAGGAAGCTGTGACCAGTTAGATGAACACCAATGAAAAAAGATTCAAATACTGTCTAATCTGACTTTCTGAGTGCCTGTTGAATGTGCATTTTCCAAAGAGATTATTGGCAATGCTGCAAAGCTAAATTTGAAATGAAGAGCAAAATTTTTATTAACTTTGAAATAAATATTTTTATTTTATAAAATATTTATTTTACGGTGTTAACTAAACAAATGAAAACTCAGTTAAGCCAAATTGTCTACTGATTTTTCAAATCTAGATAAAATGAAAAGTTGTACAAACCACACAAGAAAATGTTGGACTGAGGAAGACTTAAGCAGTCATCTCACAGAAAGGCACTGTATTTTCTGAAGTTTTCCATGTGGCTTGAACACTCATGTTTTGCATGCTATTTTCCATTAATGGTGTGAATTTAAAATGCAGGAATCAAGTTGAAAACAAAAAGACAACAGTGTTTTTAGAGTTACTTTTTTTTAAAAAAGCAACACCAGACAATATTAAGGAAGACGCAAGCTGATGTAAAGTTTGCATTGTTCCAAGATTTATACACGTGGGATTTTGATTCTAGTTTTTCTTGGGTTTGAGCAGATAAAACAATTGTTTAGTGAATGCAAAAATTGTGCAGAGATTTTGGCCTAAATTCATCCCACTAATTTGAATGGAATCTTATCTGAAGGTGTCCTAGATAGCCCATTTAAATACACTGGATAACATGGGAGAAACCTTTGTTCCCTCTCTGAGTGGACTAAGTAGCTGATTGATGTGCTGATATATCTACCTAACCTTCTTACACCTCCTTATCTTGAAGCATATATTTTTTCTCAGCTGTACAATCCCTCCAGTCCCTATTCTTTTAGCCAGAAGCATCTGAAGAGCAGAAAAACCCTGCATCTATTTCTTTCTTTTGTGTTGTTTCACTTCCCAAAATAGGTCAGTCTTCCAGCAGATGTGAGCTGAAGGTTTAACATAGGTTATCTCACAATTAATTGCACTCTAAAGCAGTAGCTGGAGTGTTAGTGGGTACTTAAGTAAAAGAGCTGTGTGATGAAAAGACTTCATTTCTATGAGCAATTTGAAGGTGAGAAAAGAGAAAAACCTCATTCAAAACTTCTTTTTGCTACATACTACATCCTTAATGAATATAAAGCAGGCAGACATACTACACTACAAAGACTCTCTCTTCCCTTTCATATACACTCAATTTACACATTTGAGAGTTCACATTTACAAAATCCCCAGTAAGAAAATCTGGTCACATTCAATGTCACAGAAATGTGTAAGTAAAAAGTAAGGAGGAACACCCATTCCTTCTCCTCTAAGACAAATAATTCTCCTAGATTCAAAGTACAATATAGATTTCTCCAGCTTTCTGAATAAAAACCAATTGTTTCTGCACATAATTAAAGAATACTACTCCAGATAACAAAAAAAGTCTTTAACTGTTCCAAAGACTAGAAAGTTTTGAAGAAAATTCACTTTTTCAGGCAAACTACTGACACTGTAATCCCACTGCAAAAGGATAAAATGCATACAGTAGTATTTTCTTAGCCCATTGTGTATTTTTGCCACCTTCACCCTGTTCCTTCTTTCTGTTCCTAGATTCCAGTAAAATCAGTCACTATCAAACCAATGGTAACATTTTCAGAAATTATATTAAAATTATTCCTAAATGAATCATAAAGGTTACATCTATCTTCAATAAAAAACTTCTATTTTAAATGAAACATTAGTCTTTTGTATTACAATACAGCCTTTTCATTCAAGTTAATAAAAAGGAAGGGGCTCTTCATTATCTAAAGAGCATAAAAATACAGTCGAACTTGGGTAGCCTCACTAAGCAATTGAAGCAGGCAAAGGAGGGAAGAGATTTTCTGGCTTTTTTGTTTTTTAAATTAGTGTCCTCTCACTGTTCAGGATTGCATAATAGTCATATGAATACAGTTTAACCCAGTTAATGAGAACAGGTGTGACTAGCCTTCTTTTAAATTTACAGAAAAAGAATTACCCCAATGGTTTAAAAGGCAAGTATTTGCATAGGACCCGAGCCTCCACAGGCTTTAAACTGCATATTCTCTGTTTTGCAATTGCTCCTTCGCCTGTTCCTACTAACCACACTTAAGCTCTGTGTGAATAAGAGCATGGGACTGGACCTTTAAAACCCCCTCTTATGTATCAGATCCCAGTCACATCCATTTGCCAGCAATTTGGTTCATGCAAATGATGCACTTCAAATGATCATCTTTCTAAGCTCATGACATTAGTTTATGCTGAGTTGTGCAGTACACTTCTATCCATTTCCTACTAGGCTTCTCCAGAGAAGTGCAGCACATACCTCTATTTACATATGGTTTTCATTTTCAGCACATAATTATAGCTAAGTCTATAAACACGGACTCAAACCAGCATAAAAGCACTGTCTGATCAAAAAAAAAAAAAACAAACCAACCCCAAACAAAGCAGAAATTCCCATAGATACACCCAAGTCATTATTTGAAGGGATCTATGCAACAACTCTTCATAATATCAGCTGCCTGCTGGAGAAAAAGAAATAGAATGTCTAATATATCTTAATCGCCCACTGCAATAATATTCAACTTTTATTTATCTTTTTATCTGTTGAGGTTTTGCTGTAACATATAAATGAAATTCCACAACATGACATTTAATTCTGAACAAAAAAGTTAAATAACAGAAAAATACATAAAGATATACTTTCTGTATTTTGGAGTTCTGGTACACAATAACTAGGTTTCTACTGCAGATATTATTATAACAATTTTCTTTATTTTTAGCTTTGCATATTCACTGTTTCTGCACTTTCTCCCTGCTCTTGAAACAAGTTATACTACAGCACTGCAAAAATGTATGAAGTTATTTATGGCATCAGTGGAATACAATTTTTGTCAACATAGTCCCAGACCACCAGGTGTCCAGATACTATCCTATTTCCCAGAGTTTAACAAGGGACATATCTATATCCAGCTAAAGAATCCATTACTAGTCCATTTCTTAGAAAAAATATAAGACCTGAACAGTGAGAACTGAAGATTCATGAAGGGGAGATAACATGGTGTCGTTCAAAGATCAAATGCAAATTCAAATCATGGGTGCTCATCTTACTTTTACATCACCCAAGACAAAATCATGGGGCACTTCTATAACATAGTAATACAATAAATACAATATTAGGGGTAGAATGATAAAATCCTCTTTTAATGGCATTGTAACTTTTTTGCAATATTTCTTTTAATATTGAAAACACATGTTGCCCTTGCTACACGTTACCGTCCAGAGCTAGAAAACCACATTAAATGCTGTGAAAATTTTCTTTTTCAGTTTCAAAACCTGATATCCATTGATCTCCATAAAATTCATACATTGACAGACCTTGTAGCAAGTTATTTTCTATTTTGATCTATAAATGACATCAGTGGCCCAAAAGTCAAAGCTATTGATTAAACACAAGCATCCAAAGAGGCCAAGACAATGTTGGAGAATTAGTCAGCAGTATACATTTATGTACTACAAATGCACAGCATTTCCATTTAACTTTCAAAGTGCCACCCAGGGTTGAGAGAAAAATTAACAAAGTAATATTAATTCTTTCACTGTCCATGCTAGCTAGACTGCATCTAGGAATAATAAAGCAATTCAGTCTCCATGTCTGTTACTATGGTAACAATAAATTCCCTTCAAATATAAAGAAACAGTGGACTGGAGGGATCTCTGAAACCTTTTTCATCAAACACAAGAAACTTGTCACAGAAATACTGTCTATTTTTATTTGACTCTGCCTTAAATATAATTTCATGTTTTACTCCACTGTTCCTATGGAAGGTGAATCAAGAAATCCTGAAATAGACTCCTGACATTCCGAGATCAACTGTGCTCCTGTGTTAGCATTCTCCTTTAAGTTAGGTAACTTAGCCTCCCAAAAATTTCATTTTGTGTGTTACATAGACATCATAGTCTTATCTTCCCTCAATAATATTTTGCATGGATAAGACTATCCTAGTTTCCCAATTTAAGGCAAGTTTTGGTTCACTGACCATGCCCACTTCCTTTTTTTTTCACTGCTTTTTCAGTTTCTGTCCATCTTTACTGAATGTGGGTGACCACAATGGCCTATCTCTTTCCAAGTGCATTCCTTATATTCTGGCATTCCCTTCCTGCGTTTCATTATTTCTTTTACACACATATTCATGCCCTTAAGACATAGGCAAGCTACATCTTTCAAATTTCATCCCATTTCTACTATCCTGTCATCAGGATAGTGCTTCTTGCTTTATGCAGATTTCACCCACACAGTTCTCTGTTTCTTGATTATATTAGTAATATAAAAGTTTAAAAGTCATTGTCAAAGTGTAACTTGAGATACACCACTCCTAACTTTACTCTTGCCCATCAGCATAGTCCTCATCACCTCCTCTTCAGTTTCTAAACATCATGCCAGGACAATGGTCACCATTTCTAGCCTCACTGTGGCATTTCCCATGTAGCATCTTGTCAAATCACTGTTGCAACTTAGAAAGATTAGATACACTTAACCTACTTTCTCTAATAAAAATAATAGTTTCTCAGATAGATTCAGCAAATAAAGTCTACAGTTCATAAAACATTTTAATAATTCCTATTTTCTATTTAAGTCTAATTTTTGAGGTTTTCCTTTCCTTCAAAAACTTAGCTGGCATTTAGCATGAGCTACCAGAGATTGTACAACTAGTAGTGCCCTATCACTTGCTAGTATTTATATATATTGTCCTGTTTTCAATACATAGAGAGATTATCAAAATCCTTACTATGAAATTATTAAAGGGCTTCAATTTTGTTTTCAATTTGTGGTAGTTTTCATTTTCAAGTTTTCAGTACAAGTTCTTATTCTTTTTTGCTTCGTGTTGTACCCTGTACTAGGACCATAAACCTTACTCGAACACTGAAGAAAGCATTTAGGTTTTAGGTCTCCCAGATTATGTACTCTTCAGCTCATATTCACTAGAAAACAGTTCACATCATGTTTTTGTTTGGGTGAGTATCTTTAACTTTATATTTTATTCTTGTTGTTTATAAACCTAAAAAACTTTTCATATTAATTTTCTTCGCAAGGTCTATTTCATCTTGATCTTGGACAACTTTCATTTTATACTTATGCTACCTCATTCCAGAAAGGCTCTTATTCCAGCTGACTACCCCTAGCCAATGCTCTTACTTTACCAAAGGTTGCCCTTTAAAATTGAGAGCACTGGTTCTTTTATTTAATCTTCAGCTTAAATGTCAGTCCATGTGAAGTTCCTGCCACTTCTAAAAGAAAGAATAGCGTAAAATCCTGTCCTGCTGGTTCAATGACTGGTAAAGAAACCTCCTGGCCTCTGCTTGTTTCATTACTGGTAATATATTTCTACTAATTATTACTAATTATTTTCTACAAGAAAATAATGCATTTTATAATTAGAATTCCTGGAAAGTACTTCCTCTGTTTCATAACACGTTGCTTACCACGTCCATATATAATAGGGAGCACCTCAACCAAAATCATACCACTGCAGTATCTCCTGCATAATCTATCTTCAAAACTGATTCCAAATCCAAAAGCTCAACTGATTACATCATTCATGCACATTATGCAGTGTTACACTTCTAAAGTGAAGGAGGATTTAGGCTGTTGATTTTTTCCTAACTCTTGAAATTGCTCATAAGGTTGATCTGAGAATTATAAAACATGAAAAAGGAATCAATCATTATTATAAAGTATTTTTAATTTTTTAAATTACCTGTATTTCATTCCTGTGTAAGACATCATAACAAGCCAGCAAAATAAAAAGTCCTATCATTAGAGAAAAGTTTATGCTCAAACTTTTTCATTTTAAGTTTATATTCTGTAAAAGTAAATACCTTTGTCTATGTCCTTCATAACCATCAAATGGCATTTTCTTGTTATATTTATGATTTTTAAGGTATAATCTCAACAGAGGATTGATTTGCTTCACATAGGAAGTTAATTTGGCTGAAGGCAGATTTATTACTTAGGAATGTAAGTAAAGAAATTAATATTCTGTGATATGTTGAATGTTTTATAGATACAGCATGCTCTAAACATTTTTGCTGTTATTGTGCTAGTCACCTCAATGAAACCACTCAGTCTCACATACATCTATTATTTAACCAGCTCTGAAATCCTTTCCCAGAAGAGATAATTCTGGGATGTTTGTTCTTCCAGACAAAGAAGGTTTTTAACTTACTGTCAGTATCATTTTGTATTCATATTTTACTACATACCTGGAATGAACTGCACTGTTCCCCAAAATAATCTTCAGAATATCAAATACACAGGCAATATGAGAACTTGCATTCTGTCTAGACACGCAATATATACTTTCAGAGAAGCTGTTGTGTATTGCACTCATCCATATAATCTCATTTCAAACATCTATTCAGGCTATGTGAAATTGATCTATTATTTTGACAACATTCATTGCAACAAATCCCTTAAATAATAATAATATAGGATCTTTTACATTACACATTTAATTTTTTTAGACCTTCACCTAAGAACAAATAATTACGCTTTGATTGCTTTATGCTTTTGTGAGTGATTTCCTTATCAAAGGTAATTATAATTGTCACCGCTAAATTTGGTTTGAGGGCTTTTTCCCTTCTGATAATTTAGTAGCTAATTCTTACATGGTTTATTTCTGTAATATTTTGTAAACCATGTTCATCCCAGCAGCTGAAAACCTGTTAGTAAGTAATGAGAACTTCCAGGCACTGAAAAGAACAGGCCAAGACATTGACTGAAAGCCATGGAGTTTTGAGGCAAGGGAAGATCAGGCTGTTGGAGTGAGTCCAGAGGAGGGCCATGAAGATGGTCAGAGGGCTGGAGCACCTCCTCTGTGACAGGCTGAGAAAACTGGGATTGTTCAGCCTGGAGAAAAAGCTTCTGGCAGACCTTACAGCAACCTTCGAGTATATAAAAGGGGCTTTCAAGAAAGTCAGAGCGGGACTTTTTAACAAGGGCATGTAGTGATAGCAGAAGAGGAAATGGCTTTAAGCTGAAAGAGAGTAGGTTTAGATCAGATATTAGACAAAATTCTTGACTGTGAGGGTGGTGAGGCACTGGAACAGGTTGCCCAGAGAAGCTGTGGATGCCCCATCCCTGGTAGTGTTCAAAGCCAGGTTGGGCATGGTTTTGAATAACACGGTCTAGTAGAAAGTTGCCTGCCCATGGCAAGGGGGAGAAAAAAGCTTATCTTTGAGGTCTGTTTCAATTCAAACCATTCTATGTTTCTATAAAGGAGAAAGAGAATGAAAGACATATTGCAAATACAATAAAAACAAGAATTTTCAGCGTTTTCCATGGAAAAGAACTGTGTGAATTCCAAAACAATGAATAATACCAAAATTTGTCTTTACTTTGGATCTCAAAAGCTGTGTCATATTCAGAATCAGCCTAAAGACTACTCCGCATACAATATCAAATTATCAGTCCGAATAATAATAATAATAATAATAATAATAATAATAATAATAATAATAATAATAATAATAATAATAATAATATAGAGCAATAGTAATCATAATTTAGGGTATTAAATTTAGAAGTTTACAAATTACTTATATGTGTCTCACAATCAGTCTTCCTTTTGTAAGCACCTTTCACCCATCCTTTGCTATTAATAAGATTTTGCATGGAAGAGATGGTGCCCAGTTAGCTATTCTAGAATTGGGAAAGAGTTCAGCCTCTGGTACTTCTGACCAGTCTTGGCAAGACTTACCTTGTTCTGCTGACATGGTGCACCTTGTCCTCCTACCATAACTGAATCTGTAGGTATTTGTACAGAACAATGATGTTTAATACTGACAACAAAGTAAGTAGGAATGACTGCGACAAAAAAAGCTTAATGTTGAGATTTGCCAAGATCTTTTTATGCTGTATATTACATATACATCAGCCACATTGGCTTGGTAGACAACAATTCTATATTTCATAGTTCTTTACTGTGAGGGAGGTGAGGCACTGGAACAGGCTGCCCAGAGAAGCTGTGGACGCCCCATCCCTGGAGGTGTTAAGGGCCAGGCTGGATAGAGCTCTGAGCAACCTGGTCTAGTGAAAGGTGCCCCTGCCCATTGCAGTGGAGTTGGAATTAGATGATCTTTAAGGTCCCTTCCAACACAAGCCATTCTACGATTCTATTATATTGGTGAGTATGGTTGTTGCAGATATTAACATGCTGAACACCTTGTGGGAACACTGCATATGTAAGGCTTTGTAGTTGTCATTGACTCTGCTGATTACAGCAATGTCAAAGTATATATCAGCTTCATAAATTAGCTTGAAAAAAACTGCCCAACCACTGTTATTAAAACAAAGAAATTGTGAAGTTTCTTGCTGTAAGAACATCTGAACGTGTTACATTTATATTGCTTTTTTTAGTTCAATAAAAACAATACCCCCACTCTTATTTTTCCTTCTAGTATTTAGGTCTAGTAATTCCCATACCCCAAGTACAAATGTCTCAGTTCTAGTTTTTCACCCCACTCAGTTTCCATCTAATTCTATCAACTAATCCTTTAACACCTAAAGCCAGTAAAGCCTGCTTCTTATATTAACCTTTCCAACCTGCCAATGGTTCTGCTTTTGTGCATGCCTGGAAGCACTTAAGGCTCAACAGTAGCATGAGAGCTCTGCACTCAGGTCAGACTTAGACCTGCTGGGGTGCATAAATAGATGAGCCATTCCTCCTTCTGCTTTGCCTGCAGTGCTTAATCTGATAGCTGGTGTTAGAGCATGCCTATTGGATTTGGTTTCACGCAAAATACCACAACAGCCACAGGAAGAGATGGCTTCCCTAACTTTTTCCAGGGCTCAATACACTCACCTGCCTCAATCTTGCAAGGATTTAAATCTGTGCTTTAATCCTGAATCTGACTGTATTAACCATCAAATTATTGAAAATTCAAAGGTCATAGAATTGGTGAGTGCCTTTAATCCCTGCTTCTGTTGAAGCATTTCTGTTGTACATTAAAGCATTCAAGATTCAAAAGACCAGCACAGGAAGAAAGAGCAGTATAAAATTCAACAGATTAGGAGGAGTCATGGGGCTCAGTCTTTTGCCAGAAGGATTATTATGCCTTTAACAGTCAAGGGATAAAAAAAGTTATTTTATGTCTAGAAGAGAACTCTTGCAAGCAAGTCTGTTAACTGCTAAGCTAGAAAGTCCTTTTCCTTCTTACGGTGTCTGCCTCAATACATTATAATACAAAAGCTGAAACAGCATCAGCAGTAGGTTTGCAACAGATGTGTATTAAATCCCTATCATACATAGCAAAAATTGGCCTCAGAATTACAACATCTTGTAGGAATGAATTACCTACTAGATAATTCTATTAAAAAAAATGGATCTTCTCGACTAGTCTTTCAAATAAAATGTGATAAAACTGTTTGTAGGGGTTTTTTAAAAACCAATTTTACAGACAACTGTAAAAATAGTTCCTGAGACATGAATCCACTTCCTCATAGCTATGAACAACTTCCAGTTCCAGGACATGAGCCACTGGCCCTTTATCTGCTTATTTTTGACTACTGTTCCACATGTCAGTTTCTGTGGCTTCCTCTCTCTATGTACCCTATGCAGATCCTGAGTATCTAAATCAGGCTATGGTTCTCTTTTTGAGGATGCAATTCCCCCAATTTAGGTATTGAAATAAACAGCCCAATATTGAGATGACTGATTGGTATAACTTGTCAAAAGATCTGGACACACTGGAAAGAGTTGGTCAGTATTTCCATTTTTCTCATAAATTTTTGAAACTAAAACAATTTGAGGCTGTTTGAATTTCTTGCATGTATATTTGGGACCCAATAGTTTCTGTTTAATTGAAAACATTTACCAGTTTAGTTTGCATCTCACATCTATTACAGTGGTAAAATCCCCAGACAAACAAACAACAAAACCCAACCAACCAACCAACCAAAAAAAACATTTTCTGCTGTGCTTAAGTTACTCTTAAGTTTCTAAATGACAACACATTCTACCCACACAAGACATGACTCAATTTCTTGCCATCACTTACGCTGGAAGAAAATTATATACATTTAAGATATAAAGATATACAAAATAATGGAAGGAAAATATAAAGTAATGAGAAGCTCATCTTTTAAATGCTCTTAGAAATCTTCACAGGGCTATTCAAATAAAACCAGAGCTCAGGTATTTAACAGAGAGGTACCATTTTCTTTGTAGTAGGTTTGTGTTTCAAAGCATCTCCAGGCAAGTTGGTTCCAAGAGTCAGTATTGGAAATCCTGCCAATTGCCTCAGCAGGCATCTTACAACCATATGAATTTTGATTTGTTTCTGGAAGTGTCTCATATTTATCTGGCTGCTCAAACTGATTACCAAAATTTAAGAGGCTCAGACCTGTATGAAAAAATGTGGCTAAAACTACATTTTAAATCTGAGCATACTACTGGGAGAAGAATAACCATGAAATTTTTTTTCATGCATTTCGTGCCTTTTAAGTATATGTGTGTAAAGCTACGAATCAAATGTTTTCAAAGATTTTCACATGCTTTTTTTTTGTCATATCTATGAGATAGAGGAATCTTGCGTCTCAGATTTGCATTTGTTCAGGAAGCAGTGGCCACTCAAGGTTGTGCAAGAAGTCTTTCAGACACTGAGCTTTCACTGAAGTCAGAAGATCTGCTTCCTTATGTGAAAGCAGAATTAGTGAGAACTGATCACATAGCCATCATGTGATTTTGCTATGTCTTATTTCAATTCCATTACATTCAGCAGACATTTTATAAAGAAATTGATTTCATTCTGTTATATGCGGTTTGCTTCAAAAGACTTTCTCTTTGGAAAAATTCATCCTTTTCCTGGCAGAAAAAAAATAGCAACTATAGCAGAAAGTAAAAATGCAAGGGTTTATTCCAAAAAGAGGAAACGATGAGGAAATATTTACTAGGAGAATTTTCTGGCTCTCTATGTTCCATTGGTTTATATTTAAGGATGATGGTCTGAACCCATATACAGAAAGAAGAATATTGACAGCACAATGGTAGCAAAAGGACTTTACACAAGTAGTATGTATCCTGTCCTCCAAGGACACTTCTTCTTCACAAATAAAAGTAGTGGTTGTGCATGTCTGCACAATGTATCCATTCCAGAAAGCCAGAGCAAGTGGATTCTTTTCACCCTGTCACTGAAATACTGTTTACTAGAAATTAGCTGAACAAGAGAGAAATACTAAGCTGTACATTAAATACATATATACACATATATACACACATATCATTCATTAGAAGTAGTAATTTATCTAGTTTTTAGATGCCATCAGTGTGGGCTACTTCAGCCGTACACATTGTTCAAAATTTCTATGCAGTAACCCAGAAAGGAAATTAAAGATTATATCTGAAAAGTAGTTTAAAAGATGAACATAATGTGAATGAAATGAAACATCCTTTAGAAATGCTGTGTGAGTTTGACTTTGATTTACAGCAGTGCTGCTGTCATGCCTGCAATGACATTACACAGGTATAATGAGGAGAAAAATGTAATGCAGTGAAACAGGGCACTCATTTTGGAAGCAAGGTACAACTGAGGGCTAGATCCATGTAGGGATTTCAGAGCCTAGCCTCAGGGTAAAGTCCATATCTAAAATCCCTACATAATTTAGGGAGTCCACTAGGTGATCGTGACCAGAAACCTAGTGGTTCTTAACAGGTGGCTGATGGGATGACATAGTTATCTTGCAGAGACATAATCTGGGGAGACAGACATGCAGATTCAATACCTTCCTTGTAGGGAGGGGGTAAAAATCTCAATTTTCTATCAGCCTTGGAAGCATATAAATAGAAGTTTTACAGAACTCAAAGGACAGCAATAAAAGAATTTTGCTGAAAATGAAGGCCAGGAGAGAATGAAATCAAAATGCTCCACAGATGGGTTGTAGAAGCTAACATGAGGTACTGACTAGAAACTTCAGTTTGCATATACATGTATGTAAATGTGTATGTATGTATGTATGTGATATCTACACAGAGAGGTGAAAGTACAGAATCAAAATTTCATTTAAAAAAATCTAAAATAAGATTACATCAAGATGCTGGAAAAACAAAAATACAGTGTTAGGTCTATATGTGCACACATGTCCCTATTTGCAAATGCACACATTTCAGCTGTAGGCTCAGTATGTCTGTGTCTGCCCTTCTCCCTTCCCCAGATGGGATAATCTACCCTGAGTTGATTTTCCCCGAAAAGAATCATAGAATCATAGTTTGGGTTGGAAGGGACCTTTAAAGACTATCTAGTCTAACCTCTCTGCAATGAGCAGGGACATCTTCAACTAGATTAGGTTGCTCAGAGCCCCGTCCAATCTGACCTAGAATGTTTCCAGGGATGGAGCATCTACTGCCTCTCTGAGCAATCCATTTCACCACCCTTACAGTAAAAAATGTCTTCCTTAGATCTAATCCAAATCAACCCTCTTTTAGTTCAAAACCACTACCAATTGTTCTATTGCAAGATTCCCTGCTTAAAATTTTGTCCCCATCTATCCTACAAGCCCCTTTTAAGAACTGGTAATGCAGGAACTGGACAGGGCTTGGGATTTAACTTTCTTCCCCCACACATCCCTACCCCACATTATTAGGTTTAGAGTTTTAACTGTCTTTTTCCGTATGAGATGGACAGACAGACTGGTAAACAGAGACCTACACAGGCACACTGTGGAATAAATCCAGAGTTTTATAACTCTCAAAACAGAATTTGCTTTTTCTGGTTTCTGTAGCAATCAGGAGGCATTTGTCCCTTCATCCAAGTCATTGATGAATAAGTTAAACAATACTGGGTCCAGTATTGAGCCTTGGGGGACAGCACTAGTGACAGGCCTCCAACTAAACCCTGTTCCATTGATCACAACCCTCAGGAATCTGCCATTCACTTCCAGAGTTTACCTGTGAGGATATCATGAGAGCAACGTCAACAGCCTTGCAGAAGTCCAGGTAGACAATATCCACTGCTCTCCCCTCATCCATCCAGGCAGTTGTTTCATCACAGAATGCAACCAGGCTAGCAAAGAATGATTTCCCTCTGATAGATCGATGCTGACTACTCCTGATTACCTTCTAGTTTTCCATGTGCCTGGAGATGACCTCCAGGAGGAGGCATTCTATCACCTTTCTGGGCATTGAGGTGAGGCTGACTAGCCCCAGGAATACCAAAATTTCTGGGTTTGCTTCTTTTACAGGATCTACTTCTCCACAGCATACCATAGATCTTTGTAGATATTTCTCTTTTGTCTCACTATTTAAAAATACACAGACCTTTGACTTAGTGTACTATTGAATTTGATATTCAAAGTTTCCTGCAATACATAAAAATGTAATGCATAAAACAAATGCATTTTACCATTCAAAGCAAATATGCATTATTTTATCTATTCCAAATATTCCTTTTCCCAAAACTGTTTTCAGTTAAAAATATTTTTCTTTACATCTATAACTAGTGAAGTTGCATTATGCCATAAATTTTAAATCAGTTAGCCCCTGAATGTATGATTGCTAATAAAATGATGAAACCATGCCCTATTAAACAAAGTTAACAGTGACTATCAATTTAGGCTACATGCCCAATACATTTTTTGCCATAAAACAGGTTTGCAAGTCTTAAATGGTTTCACATTCCTCTAAACCATACTAAGAGCATAACATGAATATTTTAAGCAGCTTAGCTTTGATTTAAATATATTTACTCAGGATATGCTGGCAGCATCCCAAAATGCAGTGTAATACCCTTAAAGCTGGCAATCCCAAACTCAATTTAAGAGAGCAGATAATATGGACTAGCAGCATTAAAGCAAATAAAGTCAATTAACAGGAGCTTTTTCCTTAATTTGTTTTCTCTAGCTTGAAATTGCAAAAGATGGATAAAGATGTGGGATTAATGAAGAAAGAAATTAATGGAAATGGAATATAAAACAAAAAAGGGAACAGAGAAGTCCAGGAGCTATTATTCATTACTCAGTTCTTAATGTTTTAAATTGTATAGCAATATTCTTTTATTTAAAGCAGCCACAGTACAAAATGGAAATTCCACCTTTGGAATATTTCAGACATTCACCAGCATGTTATAAGAGAAGCAATATGTTAATTTGAAAGCATCTACTTCCACTGAAAAATAAATTATTGAAAACATGTATCTATTTATGGAAAATAATGTTTATTGTAAGAACCCTGCCAAATTATCTCTTCCTGAGATTTCCCTCAGACATAAAGACTAATTCAATTCATTGTTAAATGAGTTATTCAGGCTGCTGTATGTGCATGTTGAGATGTTGGCATTTAGGTTTTCCAAGATCAAGACAAGAGGAAAACAGTCAAAATAGTCACAGAATAGTAATACATTCCACAAGTGAAAAGAAATGCATACATTATTTAGCTATTGCTTGAAGATGTTTCATATTTTGCTGCCTACATTTCAGCCAGCTTAAGAACAGAAAAAAATCAAGTTCTGCTCCTATGATATTGTCCACAGTTACACTGGTAGCTTTTTAATGAAAGTACTGCTGAAAACATTGCTAGTAAGTTCCCAGAACTCACTGATATTATGTTTTAAAAGTAAAACTTTGCTTTTAAATATCTATATTTCCAGTGATATCTAAAAAGTCAAAAACAGTCATTTCACCAGGAGAGCATTTCCCAACAATTGTATAACACAGCCCATAGTGGGTTCATTCTAAAGAACATTCTAGGCATATGCATACCCATATGCTTTGTTTCGAGACCCATCTGTTTTGATTTGACATATATGCTTCAAAATAACATTTATTTTATGAAACATACACTGAGTGAAAGGGTCCATAATACTTGCTTTGAACAACACAGGGATTTCTTGTAAACCAATTATGTTATTTGGATATATTCTCATAAATTCGCCAAGGATATTGCAGAACCTTTTCTGAAGCTGGAAACTGCATTAAGCTTCAAATGAAAATTGTGAAGTTAAGATGTAAAGCAAAATTTTTAATATTATTTCTGTGAATATTTAACGTTTGTATTATTGAACTCATTCATTACAGTCTGTAAGTCATTGAATGCTGTATTTCTAAGTAGATAGGTATTTAACTAGTCTCGAGTAATCAGATTTATGCATCTTTGCAGAATTGTTTTGTTTCACAGTTATCCAGCCATGTAGGGTATGCTTTTCTAAGACAAGCCTGTGAACATATGGAATCATCCTGGATTCAACAAAGCCCTGAACTTGGGTCAAAATCAAATATAAGATTTTCAGATTCTATTTGCCTAAAGATGCATCCTTCTACTTGTTATTACCATTTCCTGATTCTTTAATATGATGTGAGCAATTAATCCATCAAACCCGTAGACTCCTTAAGAAACAACCTTTTCTGTTTACAGCTCTTTAGCCAGCTATAAAATCCCCTGCAAGAAGACTGCCCACCTTTGAGGTTATTTCAACAGCACGTTAAAATGTGAGGGAAAACCAATCTCCCAGCAGTCAGAGATTCAATATGACAAGTCTGAGTGAAGAAAAGCTTTGATAACAAAGTAGCAGTAAAATCAAATACTGTAATATATACTGGTCTCATCAGCCAAATACCAAATAATGGAAAAAATGTGGAAGGATTAATGTCAAACATTAACTTTTAGGAGTTCTGTGCTCTCAGAAAAACAATCGGATGGTGTATGACCCAGAGTGGCTACACCCCCAAGTGCATGCCCAAGCACACAGAGCAGATGTGGAAAATGCATTCAGCGTAAGAATCAAAGATTATTTGTGAAAACACTGAAAAAAAAATGATTGTAACCAGACTGGGGGAGGAGATGCAGACATTTGGTTTTATCAGAAAATAGATACTTTAATCATGCTGACAGATTCCTCAGAATGCTGACTCAAAACCAAAGTTGAAGAATTTCATTTAATAAAAAAATATTATTACTTTATTATGGATCAAAAAACCCCAAACACAGAAAGCACAACCAAAATACCCTAAAGAAAACCTACCCAAAAAAACCCCAAAAACAAAACCCCAAGCCAAAACAAAAAAACCACACAGATTCCAAGTTTACTCAAATTTAAAAGCCAAAAGTTTCTAAATGCAAAATGTAAGATCATTAAAGAAAACCTACGATTATTGCACAGACTTTAATTTATAAAAATTGGGTCTATCCACAGGCAAAAAATTGTTTGTCATTTTGATCAGACCTAAAAGGATGTATTGTGCATTCCAATAGGTGTACACGAATTCAGGAGGGACAGCACAGGGACATGACACAATATGTACCTACTATTTCCATGTGTAAATCAGGACTTAAAAAATGTTTAATTTTCTGTGTGGCCTTTTTTCTTCTCTATCGCTTCATATGGAATCCTATGACCTACCATGACAACTGTTAAAATGTGCTTATAATGCTTTGCAAAGTACATGCAGTACTCACTACTGTAAGAAACTGAACATTTAATATTATTATTAAGCAGGATTAGGATGGATTTAAGAATGTTTTGAGAAGAAACATGAAAGTGAGACACCCAATTCTGAAACACAGCCTTTCCCATTGTAATCCAACAGCTGCATCTGCAAAAACTAATGCAAAATCCAACTGCAGAGCATGACTGACTAGCATCCTTTTTAAAAGATAACTTTATTGATTTCATTTATTTAATACATTTTCAGCAGTTAACAACATCCTAAAAAATAACTGCCCATAACCATTGGTAGATTTCCAAGAACCACAGGCAGTGATTTAGGTGTGGTATTCACTTAAATTTGTGGTCTTTTAAAAGTATTATTTTGTTTTAACATGATTGAAGTTTCTCTCTCCTGTGTTTGTCTGGTCATTACCAACACTTATCTGTTTATTGGAGTTGTATCCAGTCAAAAAGGCAAGGTCACAGGACATCCATTTCAAGAAAAGATAAATCAGACAGATAACACAAGATCCTTGACCAAGGCTGCTTAAGATTTATTTGTAAAGAATCATCTCATAATTGTGTCATCAGTTTTATGTATGGCTATACTTATAGCTCTTCCTTTTGTACAAAGGAAATAATTCTAGAAAACTGGCACATGAAGAATCTTGATCTATGGATGAAAACTCCAACTGCTTAAAGTACACAAACACAATGTCTTTAATAAAATATCAACATCTTCATAATTTTTTCCATTAAAATACTGAAAAATCAAATAATACAGCTTTTTCCACGTAATCAGTGAGCTGATTGTCCTTCTGAGCTTTGTACTCCCAACAGCTACTGGGCAGATGTGGGATTACTTTGAATAATAAACTTTCTCCCACCAAGGTAGTGATCAGAATGATCTACCTATTTAACAGTGCCCGACAGTTCTTTTCTTGCAACACAGTAATGTTTCTCAGAAGCAGTGTTTGAGTATAGCACGAAACCATGCTCTGCACTCATAAAATCGTATTTTCCTGCCTCTAAAACAGTAATATCAGTGTCCAGCAAGAAAGACAGTTTGGTTTTGGTTTGGGGTGTATTTTAGTTTAGGGGTTTTCGGGGTTTTTTTATTATTTGTTTGGTTGGTTCTAACTCTTTAAACTCTAACTCCAAGTTTCCTATAAATTTTTTTCAAGTTTACCCCAGCTGAACACATTCCTCTTTTGAGAGAAATAAGACAAAAAGCTACCAAGTTAGATAGAAGCTTGTGTAGCTAAAAACACCGCCCTCCACATCTCTTCATACCCACAGGCCATACACTTCACTGCTGACACAAACCTCAGAGGAGCCAAATAGTCAGGACTCTGTTTAGTATTTTACCTGGAGATCTCCAATGATAACTTCAAGTCTTTAAACTAACTCTTTCCTCTACATAAATGCTGAAATAACAGTAAAAGATATCATATGGCAAGGAATAATATGGAATAGTAATGGAACACAGTAAAATAAATACTTGGTAAAGCAGTATTTAGTCAAAGACATTCAGCCCTGCAGCAGAAAAAGTTGTGGAAGTGCAGTAGTGAAATATGATCATGGAAATGTAGCTCATTTGTCTTTTTGCAGTTGTCAATGAGAATATTGGTGAATGTAGTGACTGATACAGCTCTTTTTTTTTTTTTTTGACATAGAATAATTTAAAACTTTTTTCTTAATGGAACTTAAGTTCATTTGAAAAGTTTTGTGCCACTTCGTGTTACTGAACAAAGTGTTTGTGTAAGACAAAAAGGAAAATATTTGGTTTCTACTGAAAGAAATATCATAAATATATACAATGCTGTAATCAAGATAATGTTATTTTTTAAAAAATAGACTAGCACTTTTTATAGAAATGTTAACATTAGTGGTAGTTCTGAAATAACCATTGTGTTAAAAAACTCTTACCTGTGAAGCAAACAAAACAAATATTTTTCTTAAAAATATGAAATTCTATTGAAAGGTAACTAATTTCTAAAAAATATTTTTAAGAAATTTAATTAAGAGAAGTAATTATAAAGCATGGGCTAAAGATATTTGAAAAATCAAAAGCACTGCAATCCTCTGCATTTCCACCTCACTACCACTGTAATTATGAAATATTGTACTCAGGATAGGGCATTTCAGAACTCATAAAGCATCTGAAAATCTCAGGACACCCCTATTCCTTGCCAGCCCTGATAGAAGTTTTTTTGAAATTTTGTATAACAGCACAAAAAATGTCTTCACCAACCATAACATATTTCATTAATACCTAGACTAACCCTTTTCCAGTTTTCCTCTCAATCTGCTTAACAGCTCAACTATCTTTAGGGTGACACCAAAGCCAATATTTTCTGGTGATCAATGGGTTTATTTTCTCACAAAATACACAAAATGAGTTTCCATTGATTACTTCAGTATCAGATCTACATGAACTCTAAACCTTAACTAGTATTTTATTACTCCTTCAGCTTCTTGGTCTTTAAAATTATGGTTCAACAGGTGAATCATGGAACTAAAATCTCTTCTGACTTTGCACCTACTAAATATATTTGTGAAGTTATCCACGTGGGGAAGCTTTTGTAGAAAAGGTGCCTGATGAAATAGGGAAGTCAAATACAGAAGTAATGAAAACTCCTCTGCCTCCTCAAGAGTTCCGCTAATTAACCAGCAAAGAACTAAAAGCTCAGCATATCATGGCTCCTTAAAGCCAAGACCCAGAAAACCTACCTAGAAGTTTGTTGCAGTGCTGTAGCTTTAATCTAACTAACCAAGAGATTAAACTGTAGCGGAAATGGACTTCATAGGCTCTACTGATTTACAGCACTGCTAGCTGAACCCTGAAACATTGGCATAATTACTTCCTATTAAAAGTGTAGTGAAAGGAAGTTGCTGTGGGTCTCACACAGGTAAATCCTCTCTAAATGAAGATTGCCCTTACACCAAGAATATTGGTCCATGACAAACAGAGCTGATGTCTTAACAAGTACCGCTTCCACATTTTCAGCAGTTGCAGTGGGGTGTTGTGGGCAGGAGCATGTATATATCCACAGCCTCATTCACAGAATTTAGTTTATCTTTTTTAGGGTAGAAAATTATAGCATTCTCTTTTTTTTTTTTTTTTCTGTCATAAATATGCTCGACTTTGTGAGTTCTTTGCTAAATTCCATGGTTTCTTGCTTGAATTTTTTTGTTTTGTTTTCACGACCACTTTGAAAATATTCATGAAGATCACACCCTGTGAGAACAGATTCTGCCACCTTCACAGCTCTTTGCGATCCCAGGCTCACACTACTTGTCAGGAAGCAGATGGATAATCGTTGTGAGTCCTTCCATCAAAGACCCCGATGCACCCTCAGGCACTTCTCCTGGTTTACGTTAACGACAACTCCAGCAAAGGAAACATACTCCCACTTTTTTTTTCTGCATTTGGGTCACCGCAGCACAAAAAAGTGTGTGCACACATTCACACACGACTGTACTTGTAAAATCATTGTTGCCTAGTTCCTTTGTTCAAGTCACAAAGATCACTTTGTGACATTCAAATTATTGCCAAAAATTAAGTAAAAGGACTTATCATCAAAAGTACAATAATCAATTGTTCATATGGATTAGTGAAAATACTGCTGTTCACTTTTTTAAGTATATAACCACAGTGCAGTAGAAGACAAAGACTTTCTAATTTTCTATCCTTATAACCGTCAGATGGGTTCTGGTGAGTAGAACACCAGTTGTCTGTAGAAACAGAGTGGAGAAGGCTTCCAAAAATATGTGTTACAACTTTCTTATAAACTAGAAGATGACAGTAAGGACAATAAAGGAAATCACTGTGAACAGAGTGCCTGTGGCCACATGATAGCTAAATACAACATCTTTATCCAACTCAAGCATCTTCCCATGAATGAAAAGAGTGGAAAATACTCTGAAAAGCAAGGCACACTCCTTATTTGAGAACGGGGTATAGTGTTACCTTAAGTTAGAGCAAAAGTAGCATTTAATGAACACTGATGATCACAGAATGATACAAATCTACAGCTCAATTTGGAATCTCTGATGTCTAGACACAAAAGGTCACAAATGGACAACACTGAACATGCTCTGACTGACTAATGTTGATTTGATCTTTAAATGTGACTTTTCATTGTTTAGGCAGGTTTGAAAAGACATTAGAAAATCTGATTTAATGCATTTTTGAACACATTTTTCTTAGCTGTATCACAGTCACACAGTAAGTTTCTGCAGGCATATTGACTGTCGTGAATGATAGAGTCTGCCGAGATCTGAAGAGATAAGCCTTAATAACACTCATATTTTATAGTCTTTCCTTCTCAAGGACATCCAAACAAACACATATAGCAGTACTGGAAGGAAGTCACATGTATCTTTCACAAATTTCCATTTTCTTCCCTCAGTTGCTTACAGATGAGGCATGCACCGGGCTTATCACTTCTCCTGAATTGACCCCATGCATGCTTCCTTCAAGGCTAAGAAAAGATCAAATCTAGGCAAAACCAGATTATTTAACTATGTTTCTGCTCTTTACATAAACATCATACTCAGTATTCAATAACAAGCAAGGGGATTTAAGTGAGCAAATTCTTGGCTTAAAAAAAATAAAGCTATGCTTATTTTGTTGAATTATCAGATAATTTTGTCAAATGTTATCTTTACGTTTGATTTTGACTAGACAGAAACAAAAATCTTAGTATTTGCACAGTTGTATATGGCCTTTATAGGCAAACAGTGTTTTTTCCATTAACCCTTTTCAATTCCTTTCTGTTATTTGCTCAACACTGATGGCCTTGAATTCATCCGCATTATTCTTCTCAAACCACCTCCATCCTGCTTATCAACTTTTTTCTTTCAACAAAATGAAGAGAACAGTGTTGTCAGGACTATCTGGGAGCATGTCCAAGTAGTTCATTGACTGAAACAGATCAGCACCTCAAGGTATGAAGGCAAGCACCAAAAAACTTCGCTTTGAAAATGGACTGGTTCAAAAGCACAGTTGTTAAAAATCAGCAAGACATACTCCCTCAGTACTTGATATTTTCTTTTTAAAGGAAGGGTTACAAATTTGCCCTCAAATTAGCTAGGACCATTCACTGCCCTTGCATTTGAATTTTGCACAGTAATATTTTCAAAAATCAGCTTCAGAGAGTGAAACATCAAACTTTCATTGCTACATGGACTACAAGAATATATGGGTGCCTCTTAATACCAGAGAAAATAGGTATTTCTAAGCAGTAGATAAGTACCTTTTTAAAATGCATAATCATTAACCTGAAAAGGGTGCTGGGGTAAGGTCTTCTTATGATTTGAATAAAAAACTCCAACCTTGTTAGTATAGCACACATGAAAACTGTAAACGTTGTTGAACAGTAGAAGTCAGACAAACAAAGAGGTTACAAGTTAGATTCCCTAGGGTTCAGTCCTGATATTGGTCCTTAAGTGGCACAATACAAAACAAGAATGATGAATTTTAATACTCAAATGCATGCTGATAATTTATTAAAAGTTCTATATGATATTTTTAACAAATATTAGATATTAAAATGCATAAAACAGGAACATACATGTTCCTATTAATGTATATAAAACCAAAAACCACTGTGAACAAGCATTTTAAAAGAAAATTAATTCCACTGTTTTAGAGTACTCTGTATGCTTTTAGTTTTCCTAATGTACCTTTTTACCCAAATTCTTAATGAATAAGTAACATGAAACTTCTTTTAAGGATTTCCTGCCTTGTAGGATAACTGCTCCAAATAACAATGAAGTTATTGCTTTAGAAAATAGTTTTCTCTTACAGAATATGTAATCTTCATGTTTGCTACTGTTATTTACATATATTTCTACATAGTACGTTTCTTATTATGTTACAGCATTTGATCAGTGAAACAAATTGTTCTGCTACTATTGAACTGCATTAACCAGTGAGTACACCCTTTCCAACTTAAAAAAACAAAACAAAACAGAACAAAACACCATCAGTCAAATTATTTTTATCATGTTGAAATTCTTTTATAGTACATGCCTCCATATTGTTAAGGTCAATAAGTGAACAACAAATGTAGGTGCAAAAAACGGCAGTGTGACTTTAAAAAATAATTGGGGAAAAAGACTTCAAGGAAAGACAGGTTCTGGAATTAGCATCTTTGCTAATGGTAACCAGCACAGATGGTTTGACTGGAAGAGCACTGTATTCAACATCATTATGGACCTAATCATGCAACTCAGGAAGAATACTCTATCACCAATTCATACAGGCAATGACTATACATACCTAGGATAAACTGGCAAATATCCCTGACCTTTAACATAATAACTTAATTTTAGCATTAGAGAAATCTAAACCACTCTTTTTCTAAACAGCATCCAACAGCTTAGAGCTTTGATTCTTATTTCACTTCATACTAACATAAGCCACTGATCTGAACAGGAAGTTAGAGGATAATCACACCCAAAGCATACTGCAAGTTATCTTATTTCAATATTTGATTCATAAATTGGAGATTTGAATCACTACGTATAAGAAACTTTACGGAGTTTCCTACCATCCACAGCGTAAAGATAAAAACACACTATCATAAATCAACTTAGCACTAAACTCTCAAAGACTGTACATCTCTGACAATCTCAGTAGTTGGTATTGACTGATGATTGAGCACTCACACTGAAAATACAGGTACAAATAGAAGAATTAATTGGTTTCCAAGTAAAATAACTGGTTTCATCAAAGTTTTGCAATGTGAACAGTTGGGGCAGGACTGAAAATATTTGCTTACATGCTTTAAAAAGTGAAAGTCAAATTTACCATTGTGAGCTATGAGACTCAGATTTTCTTGTAAATGTTTCATGCTTACTAGTGTAATTATTTTAATTATGGACTCTTTGGTAAATCATGTCCTAATTGTGCAACTTTTAAATAACAGCATAAATGTGAGTTGATTGATATAGCTGACATATGTTTAGCTCTTGAGCTGATTGAAATAGATGGTATATATTTAGCTCCTAGGGAAGGACAAAAGCCCAAATGGATGGCAAGTTCAATAGTAAATTAATCCTCTATAAATTTACCCAGATTATTACCTAATCATGTATATGGGGTTTTTTTTTAAGAAAATTGTTTTACATTCAGTATCAGTTACCTTAGGACCAAAATCATTTTAAAGTAATAGCTCTTTCTATATTCAGAGAAATGTGACAATTTTAAATATTGTACTGGACATACACAAAGAGCTATGTATGAAGATGGCACACTCTTTGAGTGAAATAGTTCTGCACCCTTTGAAGCAAGCTTGATAAGCTTTATTCAATAAATTTCTGAAGAGTAAGTAATCAGTTAAATATATGTGTTCACAAACAAGTCCTTATTTACAGGACTAGCTATGATTATCTATTGTGCAAACAATCACCACCCAATTGCTGGCAAGTTTTTAGCAGAATGAGCGAGTGGTCTCTGATTCAGCATTTTTGTATTCTCATGTCAGGAAGAAACTGATGAGCCATTTATACATTAATCTTTCCCTTTTAAATTTCCATCTGAAAAAAAATGAGTTCAATATGTGGTAATAAACACTAAAGCCTGGGGAGAAAACAAAAAACCCTACTCAGTCCACTTTGACTTCCTCCATATTGCTGATTCCATGAGGGACATGGTTCATCTAGCCTAACTTAAGCCATCTAAGAGTTATCCAGCTTAAGTCAACCTTGTCTAATCCTTCTGCTTTTTTCACTCTCCAAATGCTGCAGAGGAGCCCTAAGGCATGGCTTAGATTAGAAGTTCAGTTTTAAGACAGAAATGAGGATTTCCAGATTTTTTACTTTTTCCATGGAGTTTCCCAGGAAGTTAGAAAAGCAAAGACTTTCCAAAAAGGACCAGAAAAAAATATACTCAAACATACATCCCCCTTTCAGATAAGTAATCACTTTCCATTTCACTATTTAAAAATAAATAAGGAAAAAAACAAAGCGAGGGGAAAGGATCAAATAACTCAAGGTACAAAATTTTTTAAAAATCCAACCAAATATTTTTCTTTCAAAATAATTCTGCCCACCCATGAAACCACCTTTTTCCATTCGTCTACGAAAAAATGATATGTATTGAAATCAGATAAAATGTTTTTTAAATTAGTAAACATCAGAGACACACAGTAAAATACAAAGGGAGAAGAAAAGAAGAGGGGGAAAAAAAGTAATCATAATTTGAATTTAAAAGGACATCAAGTTTCCCAAACAACAGATCCTGACAGCAAAGTAGAAAACCTCTCCCTGGACTGTTCTTCTGTCAGTTATTAAGCCTTATACAAGAATTAGTGACTGTAACAAACGAGATTTTTTCATGATGGAAAACTGACAGACATTTTCAACATTCCTGGTCTAATTGACTTTAAATCCAAATAACCATTTTCTTGAAAAAATGAAGTTTTAAAGAGTCTGTGAATGGAAATATTAATACAATAAAACACACATTCAGTTAATGTGAATTAATGTATTTCTCCAAAAACTAAATCCTCTAAGACCCATAAATGAATTTACCTTCCAATGCAATGATAACAGAAAAGTTTACTGTGAACTAAGAACAAACTTTGTGACTAAACTCTACACTGTAGTTGTGCTTTAAACTACCCCTGCCATAGGCTCCACTCACAATACCAGCAGGGAACCTCTTTTTCTATACCCCAGGCAGAAACACCTGAAAATGAAAACACTTTAAAAAATATGTTATCTAAATATGTGTATTTCATTTCAAAGCAACCTACCAAACACACTCCTAGATGAGTTACTGTATTCCAATAGCACTTTGGATTAGAAGAACAATGTTCAAGGAAATCTGAATCATGACTGATCCAAGTCACTAGTAAATGTTGAAGCAAGCATAGCTTTGCAGCAATGTAAAAAGAGCAGTCTTGACTTGAGCGTTGCACCCATTTGTCACTTCTAATTTTTGCCTAAAGAAAAAAAAGCATGGTGTTTTTAATTCATTAAGTAATTTTTAATGCATTTTAGATTATGTTTTTGAGTTTGCTTAGTGTTTTACATAGCATTACTATACCACCTACATTATCCAAATCTGGCTGAGCTCCAATATTGGAATAATGATCATCACATTTGTTCTGTATTCTTTGCATTACTGAAAGCTTTGGCTGTTTAAATTGAAGGTGCCCAAGACTATTATTATTGTATGATAAAGGAAGCAAAGGACTCAGGGGGAAATGGGGCAGGAGTGAGGACAATAAAGGGGGGGAACACAGCATGGGTGGCACGGGACACACACAAAATTATAAGTATTAATATGACAGTGATCTTTGATTCTCCATATTCCAGTTCAGATGTGACAGCATAATGACATTATGTCATTATGTTATCATGTTGTTTAATCTAATCTTCCAACATACATTACAGCATAACACTATAAAAAGCTTATTCAGGAAAAATTGATTTGCCTTGCAGATTGGGGAGTATGGAAATAAGGCACCTTCTGCTTTCTCTTTTGCATTATTGACATACCTTCTAGTAATTCTTCCTCTGAAAGAGATTAAAGAAGGATGAAGGTTAAAACTCAGAAACAGACAAGGTAAATACATTAAGTAGGGGACAAAGACCTGCTTTATTTACAATGACTACAAAATGCTTGGTTTGCTTTTTTCCTAAATCGAGGGGATTTTCTCTGGTATAAAATAAATACATAAATAAATGGGGAAAAAAAACCCTGAAGCTAAACTAATGAAACTAAACTCTAATGTTTGAGTGTAGAAAAAATGTCTTTTTCTCCACTTTCTTATCTCTGGTGGCAGAAATCATTTCATTCAGCAACCACATTTAAACTGGAGGTATTACTTGAACTTTGCATCTCTTCAAAGGACACGAAGCAGTCAGCAAGAAGCAAGTTATCAATAAGAATAAGCAGTCAGTAAGAATACAAGCTATCAGACAATTGTGTGAAAATAATTTTACGAGACTATTGGTGTTCCAAACGCTGGGTGAAAGGATCTGGGGATATTCCAGAAAGCCCAAAAGGATGAAAGCTTTCTTAACCTACATTAAATCTTGATAATGCAATAATGAGTCTTTTAAAAGGATAACTCTAATTCCCCTATCTAGTGCAATAAAGACTGTATACAGCTAATCTGCTTTGCCCTTTCAATTAAACTCATCCAGGACGTTCTATGTAGTCAGCACCCTGAATGAGTCATTAAAATTCTCGTTCTGTAAGAGTTGTGTGCAGTGCACCGTTGTTTCTAAATTCCATTAAATCCAAACGGTCTTTATCGCCCCATGACCACTGTGACTTCAATCAGCCAATTTAATTACCTTACAAAATTGTCAGCAGAAGCAGCAAAGAAAAACAGGAAGGGTTGTGACGTTATCAAATTGAAATCTTCCTCTGTGCTGTTTAATCTAGACCAGTCAATAACAATGCTTCTCACCTCCTAGCTGCCTTCCCGAGGCTCTTAACCTTACTCTTCTTTCAAAGATTTCTGTTGTTGTTTATAAGACTGATTTTGAACTCCTCTTCGTGATAGTGTTAACAGATAAATGTTAAAGCTTCTTGTCCTTGGTAGTAAATTTTTCATTGGCTCTGAATGCTGGACTTGCCAAGACACGGACCCCCGAGGGTTGCCATAAGAGTTTGGCTTGCAGATTTTCATCACACTCTTGATCTGAAGGCAGACTGCCTTCCCCACTAAAACAAGATATGTACATTTTTTTTGTTTCTCTCAAATACAGGCAGAAACCTTACCTCCTTTCATTAAAAGGATGTCAATGCAAAATCCAAAGGAAAGAAAGTACACATCCAAGAGGGTTAATGCAAGTTCCTTAAGAAAGCTCTACTTGATTACCCAGCAGGTGTTTTTCACTCGGCCTCTTGTCTGATACGCATCTGCACAGAGCTAGTTCCCACTGCTGCGCCATGACTTCGCAGGTTTTAATTACTACAATTATAAAATGGTCTCCTGAATTCCAGAACCGTGTGGTTTGACACCCACTGTCAGCTGCACAGGCAGTGGACGCAACGAGACAGCCTCTTCTCTGGTTTTGCCACGCTCGAACTCATAAAAACAATTACATGGAGATAAACTCAATTTGAGTCTTTGTTTGAGACAAAGGAGCTCAGCTAAGAAGCATGTCAGATGAAACCCATGCTAAATCTTCACAGAGGAAGACTAAAGTGCCTAGCAATTTCCTTCTCGGGGTTCCCACAAAGGAGGTGAAAAATGGGGAAGGTTTTTCCTAAGTCACAAAGAGTACATGATTTTATAATGTTTGATTTGCTACGATTATTATTTTATGTAGGGCAACAGGAAAGTGCTAGGCTTCATGAGGACTTGGTGTGGTGGATTTTTAGGAAAAAAAATGTAAAAAATAGTCAGTAGTAAGAAATGTTTCTGGTAAAAGTTCAAAACTCTTCCTTTTTTCCTTGAAAAGTTTCTCCTGACTCTCTCTTGACTTTCTTTTGCTTTTAAGCTGGAAGAAGCCACATGCTTGCACACACCCTTCCTTTATAGTTCATTGTAACACAAAACATTCAGCTCCCTTTCTCGTCTGCTTCAAGTCAGGCAACTCCAAAGCAACAAAAAGTCAAAACTGCAGGTATAAGCCTCTACTTGTCTTTACTCTTCTTGAATGTCCTGAAGAAAATAAAACATCACACAAAGTGGGTTAACACTTATCAGGCAATTGAGCCCCCTGCAGTGCAGGTCTTTAGTCTTTCACCACACTTCCACGAATAATGAGAGCAAATCCAGTGGCCAAACCTCTTTCACCTTCCCGTCACGGGTCTCTCTTCACACCTTTGCTGTAGGAAAGACAAATTGCTCACAGCAGTAGAGACAAGGCCGGAAACGGGCAGTTTAAATAAAAGAGGGCATCTTAGAGCCCTCCAGACTTCAAAGAGTTGACAATCAAGCTCCATATAGCAGTAGCAGGTGGGAAAAGAGGGGGTTTAAATAGCCCGGGCTCTTACTGCCTTGGGCAAGACAAGGGGCGGGTTTCTGAAGCATAGGTGAGCAATTACTGGTGGTTGACATCTCTTAATGGCTTGTTAATTCAGCATTTCGGGGACAAGGTGCTGAGACGTCCTCAGGAGGTAAAGACAGACCTACGAAAAGGCAGCCCGACGTGCCCAGCCGTCGTGGGCAGAGGGGCGGCTCGGCTAGGCTCTGGATCCGCCGAGTTCCCTGGAATTTCTTGGGAGCCGCTGCCGTGGGTCTGCGCTTACACAGGAGCAGTGAATCGGAAAGCTGTGAACTGTGATCTCCGATAATGTAACGGACGTGCCGGCGGTCACGTATTTTGGCTTTTGTTCGGTGCCAAGTGATAAGGAAAAGGTTTCCATCACACTTAGCACAGCGGAGAGACAAATATCAGGCTGCTGCTTTTCTGCCTCGTCAAGGTGGGACCTATCCTTTTATCTGCATCAATGGTTTAGGGCTGTTCCCGTTTGACACCCTCGAGTACCGTATACACAAACCTCACCTTCAGCGTTCCCTGGGCTCGTTTGTGGGAAACTGTTCAGTAAGGGCAAGGGAAGGAGCTTGGTCGCATGCCCCATGAAGCAAAGTGTCATTTAGGAAGGGCGCCTGGTGTGATGCCCGAATACCACGTTGTCCAAGCCCAGCAGCAGCAACAGGCGGGTGTCCAGATGCCCAAGCAAGTGTCGCTGGGGAGGGAGCGGTGCCGTCGCACCAGCGTCTCTCCGTGTTCGCTCCATAAGGCGCAGACAGAAATAACCTCCCGAATTTGACAAATAACCCAGGCCGTTCGACTCCCCTGTGTGGTTGCTAAAAGGTAGCTTTAAAGAGAGAGGGAGGGAGAGAAAGGACATGCTGGCTAGTCCCAACAACGAGAGGAGCCGTGGGAAGGACAATGCGAATCCATGGTGGCTAATTTGCACAGGAGGAATGAGGGGGCTGCAGCTCTGGCAGGCTTCAAGCTCTCCCCTGTTGCCATAGCACTGCTGGCTGAGGAGAAAGAGCGTGGGCTGGCAGGCTGCCTTCTGGGGAATCTCCTCAGCTCTCGCTTCTCCTCGGGAAGGGCTCCACGGCATCCCGTCCTCCTGGTCGCAAGGACATTCCGAAGGGACCGATAGAACGGGAACCCGGAGGAGGCGGTGGGGAATTCCCCCTCAGAAATAACCAAAGCTTTTCCACAGCTCACTCCCTGCTCCTTCCCTCCACCCCGCCATGCCCTACACAGAGAGAGAGATGTCAGCCTTTGGGGAAGGAGTGGAAGTTCTCTCGTGGTCACAGACAGAGTGACTTAGCCTGGAATAAGCTAAATCCAGACTCCTTTAAAACAGAGATGTGCAACAGGCCCGGATGAACAGGGCAAAAGTCTTCCTGCTCTTTTCACATCTAACATTCTCCACAACAAAATAAACTTACCAACTGCTCCCTACCTACTTCCAATGTTCAGTGATGTTTTGGCGACAACTCTTTCCAAAGACAGGGAAAAGCAGGCAGAGATGCAGAAACGGATTTCTACTTCACTGCTACAAACAGCGGAGTGAGCACAACTCGTTGGCCAGCTATGTGGCCAGGATGCAGATGGGAAGCGAAGTTAGCCCAGTAAAACATATGCATGCACCACCATGTCACCGGCTAACAGAGACCTGCTGCATCACCTTTCAGCCTCGGGATTATTTATTGCTCTAGCCCTTGCCAAACAGCTGCTCTCTAGGGCTGTCTCTAGAGGTACACTGGACTAACAATTCAGAGGGAATGCCGCTCCAAACAAGGAGAGTCCACCTCTTGCTAGTGCTGTGACCAGAAAGATGTTTGTTTACATAGCTACACCTGAAAGTAACTCAGGCTCCTAGAGACAGACTCTCGGCGCCCGTGGAAAGACAGCCAGCCAGCCAATGCCAGATTACAGGCATCCTAGCACTAAATTCACTGCCGTGATTATGGATCAGACTGATTGCAAAACAGACCCCACAATGATATACGGACCCTTTTAGCCATGTCCAAAGAAACAGGCATTCCTGAGGATGGTTGCTAAGAGCAACGTGCCTTAAGCACCACCTTTAGACCAGATGGAAGCAGAAAAAAAGTGCTGCTAGGAATTCAGCACACGAGATCGGTAACAGCCTGGTGACTTTTTAATCATTACTCACCTTCTCCTCCATATAAAAGTGTGTGCGGAGATACTGATTTAAACTAAAATAGATACAAACCAAGGCATTATTCCCAGGCAAAGGCAAGAGGTTTCAGTGCCCCACAGAAACGGATGCAGCGGCTGCCACAGCTTATCGCGGACAGCAGGAAAGCGGGAGATCAGTTCTTCCTCCCTCCACCCGTGCTGTCGGCAGGCACAGAGGATGCCGCTTATATGAGGAAGCACTTTNAGCCCCCTTCGGACCTGCTTTCCGAACTTTCCGTCCTGCCCTTCCTCGCTGCAAAACTTCTGTAGGGGATGCAGCGGCTGGAATTTGTCCCTCGCTTGTTTGCTTAGACACACGAACACGCGCGCATGCACAGGCAGAGCTCTTAAGGTTAGTGCCCTGGTTCAGCTGGGAGAGCCTTTAAAGTGTAAACCCTCTCTATTCTTGAAATGTCATTCTGATCTACCTTTTTTTTTTTTTAACCCGGGAGAGGGGGGAACTCCTACAACTTCCCTCGCATAAAAAAGCTGTGCTTTTGAAATGTACGGCAAAAGCTCTTCCCCGAGCACCGCTCAAGACATAAATCATCTCTTCTCCAACCCTAAACGCCACTCAAGTGTCAAGCAAACAGACAGACACTTCAAGGGAAACCAGCCCAAAGGTCTCAAATCACAGAGTCGCGCCCGCACGGGATCGGCTCGGGGGGGGGGATCAGAGACGGGCGGCCGAAACTTAACAACTACTTGACAGGTTTTTAACTGATCAAGCACCGTATTAGCCATGCTTTCCCCTACTATGGAAACAATAAAGCAAAACAGTGGAAACAATTACGAGGAAGCCACGCAAGCTGCGCAGAGCCTTAGGCAACCGCGTTTGCCAGTCGTTTTTCTATTGTTATTATAATTATCATCATCATCGTGCCGTTACTACGGCTACAACGAGCTGCAGAGACAGAAAAAAAGATCACACAGCAATTCATCCCTCCGGATGCAAAATACAGAGGGACTTCGCTGCCCGACTCCGGCAGCACGTCCCAGCTCTCCCCCAGCATCCCCTTCTGAGTCAATCCTACGTATACCACATTCAGGCTTAAACACACAATGAAAAAAGTGTCGGGAAATCTTACCAAATCTTAATACATGTGTGGTTCCTTGAGAATATCCAATCCACAGTAAGCAAAGAAGGAGTCTAATGGTGCGTCTGAAGACTGAATTAGTTACAATAGGGGAAATAATCTTCATGATGTTTCTATGCACACACGCGCTGCCTTACTTCCCCCTTCTAAGCCGTCAGGTTTCCCGGTAGGGTGAGAATGAGGATACGTAAACTGATGGCCCTCAGACACGATCACGGCATGGTCACAGAGAGAGCAGAGTGTCTACGCTTCCCAAACCCATTAGCAATCCCTGCATGTTCTTCATTCACTGCGCCAAGGAGCAACCTTCAACTGCAAGGAATGGTGGGACATCCATGTTAGTCGGGGGAGAATCCTTGAGAAATCCAAACACACACAATGTCCAGCCGAGTAAACCTGGGAGGCAAGAAAGGAGGAAAATCAATAGGTAATCCAGCTCGAGAAATCGCTGAGGTACCGCCACATAGCGAGCACCCGCCGTTTCACTGGCGAAGCTTTTGCCGTGCTCCCATTCTACTGCACTGCTGCACAGCTTCTGACGCGAAGCCAAGATTAAGTGAGAGAAATTGAGATAGCTCTTCTCTGCTTAAGGCTGCCTGCCAGACAGCCTTCCCAATTTCTATTATGCAACCGATCTGATCACCCAGCGTTGTCGGAGGAAAAAAAAACAGCTCGGTTTTATTTACATGCTCATTGTTATTAGTTATTCAGTTGCTCCGAACAACAGCTATTGGGGGGAGGGGGGTGCTAGAGGGGAGAAGGGGCTCTGTTGTGTAAAAGTCAATTCCGGTATTTTAACAGCTGACTGCTTGGGTCGAGATCACTGAGCTTTAGAGTTGGGAAAGAGAAGGCTGACAACAAAATCATTCAGGTTATCAGAGTAACGTTCAGGTTTTGGGGAAAAAAAAAAGATAATGATATTTGCAATCACTAACTGTTATTTATTTTAATGCATTAAGTAGGATAAATGCTATGGCTTGTATACTGACTGTCCGTAGGAACTTGCTCCAGACTCAGTGATAACGGAGCACAAGGCTGCTTTTGCAAGGTAACAGGAATCGGCAGTGCTGGAACAACCTTGTTGAATGTACAGACGTGTTTCGCTAAACTTGCTTGAAACTGCCGTGTTGCTCAAAAGACAGTGACTTTGGGATTTACTAGTTTATGATTTTCACTTTATTCTGCCACTCTCTTATTTTGCACTCTGCTTTCCTTTCACTCCAGTATTATGGAAATGTTGCTGTTCCTCCCTGTGCTATGATCTATGTAGTTTGTCGTTTTGCTGTCCTCACTGAGAACGATGGCATTTCCCAATTTGACAACGGGATACTGAGTTTATATCTGCCAATGAAGCCACAGACTTTTGGTTCTTGACCAGGTATTCCGAAGAAGATAAACCCATTCTGTGGACTACTTCAGATTTTCCTTGGAAATGCAATTAGTTGTGTCCCTGCATACACTGAAATACATTAAATCAGGACTGTCAGACTTTGCAATCTCAGTCAAGATTTGATGAACCTACTTGAGCTTTATTACAAACACTAAAATATAATTCCTATACTTCCCATCAGGAAAATGAATTAATTTTGTTCTACACTCTGCCTACAGACATCTTTTGTCTCCTTTATCTCCCTCCCTTGCTTTTCATTAATAAAGAAATTATCACTGTGATACTTCCCCCACAGATACATACAGAAGAACATAGAATAAACCTGACTTTACAGAAATAAATACCAATGATGCCAAGCTAATGAGAACACTCTGTGGAATCTATCAGAATCAGAGCATGGCAGAGGTGAGTTACAGCTTATTCTTAAATAACATCTGTGTGTTGTAGACCTGTGAATAAGTAACAGCAGCATTAGGATTATAACCTGTAGTGTTTGTGCTCTGTACCCCTAGAAGTGTTAGCTATTCACAGTAACTTTTTATCATTTTGCCTTACTGATTTCCTCTGCACACTTTTACTTAAAACACTGTAAAATGCTGATGAAAAGAAATGTACATTCTGCAAGGGGATTATTAAACATCATTGATTTTTTTTTCCTTAAGATGGAGGCATAACTGCAGTGTCAAAAATAAGTATCATGAATGGCTAGTTCTGCAGTCTAGCAGGGAATTCAATCAGACGATTTGACTATTGGAGCACTTTAAAAAGAACACCTAGTGTTAAAAGCAAGGATATCTAGCGACTCCTTCAGTTCACACTTAGAATATCTCCCAGCAAAAATGCAGAGAGACGCTTTTTCTTCTATTTACTATTTCATTTATTCTCTTCTACTCGTTTATATTTTATCTTAGTCCAAGGAAAAATAAAACCAACCCATGTGAATACTGTGAAAGTTCATTGCCTCCCTCCCTAGTGCTGCTGAAATAAAGGACATTAGACATCTTTAGATACATTTTAAATTGTGAATGCTCAGATGCAGCTTGCTGTCTAACTGATTTTCTAATTTATTTAATTTAGTTTTGGGGAGAAGTTTTGAAAATATAATATTCTTCGTCAGCTTTAGCACATTAAACAATACATAACTTTGGACAAAGTGACTCCTGTTATCAGTTTGATTTTCTAAGGTCTCTCAAAAAAAAAAAAATACAGCTACCTGTAATCTCAGCCCAATAGAGCACCTAACTCACGGAGGCGTTTAGAACTGGAATCGTAAAACAACTTGTGGTTAATTCCTGTTACTATTAAACACTCAGCAGCCCACGCTGCAGCCCCTGGTCTGACGCCTGAGGCTCACACCGAGTTTCCTTCCCCCCGCGCCAGCCCCCGCCGCCGGCGGCGGCTGCGGCCTCAGCACCGCGGACAGCGCCCGGGGCGGGCCCTCCAGCACCGCGGACAGCGCTCCCGCCCGCCGCCCCCGCTTCAGGTGTCAAAACACCTGGCGTTTTTTACCCTTTCCAGACATTTCACAGTGCGGAAAAGAAATTAAAATCTGTTATCGGCTTCTTTAAAGATATATATTATACCCTCTATTAGGTTTGCTAGCCAGCTATTTTATGGCTTTTTATGGGTTCAGAAGAAGTACTGACGTTCTCCTTATCTACTATCAGACATCACCTAATGCTCTCTGTTAACATCCGTCCCCTCCTTCTTTCAAACCCTAGCTCCCACCTTGAAGAAAAGTCGTAGTTAAGCCAGAAATATTTTCTCAAGAATACGAGTCCCTTATACAAAAAAGCAAATCTTACAAGACATCAGATGTTTAGAAGTCACTAAATATTTGGTGACTGAAGATCACTTATAGACTATATAATTGTCTAAAGCCTCAGTCTTCCCCATCCTAGACTCCTTTTCTGTTATTTGGACTTTAACTTCACTTCTTCTTCACGAAAAAGAAAAAGATACTTTTGTGCACCCTCCAGGATGATTACAATATGAAAACAAGCAAATATTCTTAGTGCCTTTCATATTTCTTTCCCCATGAGATGTACAATTCAAAGTCGGGAAATCCCTAATAAAATGTCATACTAGATAAGCTGGTCTTCTGGTTTGGGAGCTTGTCACCACTGTTACACAGCTCTTTTCATATTAAAGTCTGTATGAAACTGCTGTCTACACTTCAGTGATCAGCAACTGGGAAATCTACAATTCCTTGGATATATATTTTGATTTGTTTGGTCATCTATTGTAGACATGGTGGTAACACATCTCTAATACACAAGGACATCTTTAATACACAGGGCTATGTTCAAGTGTAGCTGATATGAAAAACAGCAATCCAGCTATAGACAGGGAAAGAAGAAGAGACAGTCTGAGGCCTTACATCTTTTCTGGGTAAAAAAACCCTACTACACTTTTAGCTGTGTGTCAAGTATAAATGGTGTACATTATGTACATAATGTTTCATATGGAAAGGGGAGATATGTGATTCTGATTACCTTACTATATCAGGAGCTTTTTCCATCAGATCTAATTTTTATGTGCTGTTATCATTATAAAAGTTAACCCAGTTCCAGCTAGCTGCCACCTACTGGGATGTATAGTTTTATCATATTACTTTAAAAAGGAACGGGCTTTTATTTTCAGGTCATAGCTGTGCCTCTAAGAACAGATAGTGAGGTTTTCATATCACGTAATCTACTATTTTGACCTCTAACAACAACAGCTGATATAAATTTAATGTATGTATAACATATGGTCCCCCAAATGTTTCTCGGACATTTTTCAGCAAATCCTTGCTAACGTTTCAGATTCACATGCCACCACAGTCCTCCTGCTGTTGCAGTCTGGTGTGAGGAGAGCCACAGCTCACTGCAACACCTGACCAGCATCTCCAGATCTCTAGAAACAAGTATTTCATCTTTGCTGACAAAGCAGTAACACAGACCTCCCTTCTAAAACGTTTGCCAAAGTATTCAAATGAGTGTTGATATTATCATTTAAAAACACATTGCGGCCCACTGGCATTTCACTCCCACCAGCTATAAAAAAAGCCCCGTAGGTCCTTCTCTGTTTGCTATTATCTCAGTCCAAATTTACAACCAAGTTTCTGTTGCTCTGATGATTAATGACATTTTAAGATGGTAATTAATTTTTAGCTACTGGAAAGACTTGTATTCTAATTAATGAAGTGAATGTGCAATAGACTTTCTTGTTCAGGTACTTTTGAGTATCACAGCAATGCACTTCCCTAGCAAGTTTTAAGCAGCAAAAACAAATACTTGTTACATGATCTACAGATCAGCCTTTGGTCCCTTCAGTTTCCTTAGGCGTTGGGGAAGCTGTGCAAGATTTTGGGAGGAAAATGATGATGCTTTATGTTTTTCATGCTGTGCTCCCCAAAAGTTTCTGAAGAGAATGTGAAGAGAGGTTTTCATTACAATGTATTCATTCCTTCCCAGCGCATGCACGGCTCTTGCAATCATGCCTCTACTCTGTAGGCAGGAGTGTCTCTTGGTTTCCACAGAGTGTCAGCGCCCTGGCTACTTTAGCAATGGATGCTCACGCAAAGAATGCTGATTTTGTTCAGAAATAGATGACAGAGTTGTGGGTAAGCCGTAAGGGCGATTGGCTGCGCCGTACGGTGGGGGCCGGGTAGGGGCAGGAGGACACCTTATGGAAGTAGAGACTGTTGTCCACCCAAAACTCTAGCGAAGTTAGAGCCCGTTTCTCACCTCCGCTCCCCCAGGAGAGCTGGGGGCACATCCTCAATGCAGCCGGTTCGGCCTCTCCGAGCGCGGCTCGGGGGTAGCGCTCCGGCTGTGGGAGGCAGCTCCGGGCTACCGGCCGGGCACCGGGCGAGGGGCGTCGCGGGCTGCGCTGCCCTGGCCTCTCGCTCCGTCTTCCCACACCTCCACTTTCAGCGTGGGGACAGCGGCGGCTCTGACGATGCGGAGCAGCGATGGGAGGAAGTGAGGAAGGCGACGGGTTTGCCTTCCCCACAGTGAGGGACAGACCCGGGAGGCAACAGCGCTCGGGTCGGCCAGCTCAGCGCCCGCCTTTGCCCTAAGACACCTGGCCAAGAGCCATCGTGGTGTGCAGCTCTCGGCAAAACGCGGTCACGGTGCATACCCCGCTACCCCCGGCCCCCCCGCTTCCCCGCAGCCCCTCACTGGCATGCAACCCCTNGGACATCCTCCTACCTTGAGTTGCGGGAGGGGAATCGGGGAGGGAGAGGAAGGCGGAGGCGGGGGAGGAAGGGCGGTGGCAGGACGCCGGGGACAGCCCGGGCTGCGGTGCAGCCGGCGTCCGGGCACCACTGACAGCGGCGGCAAGCGGCGCCCGAGCGAGGGAGGGAGGGAGGAGGGAGAGCGAGAAGGAGGGAGGGAGGGAAGAAGGGAGGGATGGAGGGAAGGGAGGAAGGAGGGAGATCCGCCTCCCTTCGGGAGCGATGCACAGCGCCCTTTAAAGGAGCAGAAACCCGCTTTCTCTACGGCCGCCACTGCCGGCTCTCCACACCGCCAAGTCTCGCCGCTGCCCGCCGGCCACCGGCGGCCGCAGGGCTTCCCCCCTGCGTCATCGCCCGAAGAGCCTGAGCTCTCCGGACAGCGAGTTTTCATGGCATTAAAAGTCCAAGCTCCTAACTGGGGTCCCCGAGCCCGTTTTGTGAACGCGGAGGAAGTGGGAGTTGGATCCTGCCGCCTGTGACACAGCTTCAGAGACCCCTGCCGGTCCCCATCTCTCCCCGTGGGTGCGGGGGTGAGCGGAGCGCTCCTATGTCAGCCTGCGGGGGTGCTAGAAAAAGCTTCGGCTGCTTCTCAACTCTGGTCTCATGCTGAAACCCTCCTGTCCCCACTCCTTCCTTGAACCAGCGGGTACTAAGCTCGGGCACTTCCCCGGGCTGGAAGAGGATCCAGGGAGTGGGCGACCACATCTGCCCCCCCTCCTCGCCCGACTCGCTCCTAAGAGTCAACCCTGTGGGAGGGGGGCTCTAGTAAAAGGACCAAAGCCTCCCTAATGAACTGGGGTGGGAAATGTGTCGTCCGCCCCGCCTTGCGGGAGTGCCAATGATTTCCTCCCTCGCCCAGCCGCGCTCGCCCCCGCAGCGCCACAGGCGTCTCTTCGTCTCTTCTGAGCTTCTCCCGATTTTGTTTCGTGACTCGGACCTGCCTTGAAAAACTGCAGGATTTCCCCTGCTCCTCCCCCTCCACACCGCAGCCTTCTCGAGGTCTGACCTCCAGGCAGATGTGACGAGCAATTTGACAGGAAAATCCCTGTCTCCTCGCCTTTCCCTCACGGAAAATTCCCGCTCCCGGATCTGCGGGGGAGCGTAGCCCGCACCCCACAAGGGATGCTCAGGCGTTGCCCCGCTTCATCTACCCAAGCGACCAACTGGTTATCAGAGGAGGGAGGGGAGGACTCAAAAAGCGTCGAAGAGATGGGGCTGGGGCGGGTGGGGGTTGGTGACTGAAAAGCTCCTATAATTAAATAAACAGCAGAGTTGTTGTGCGAAGTAAATAAATAGTCAATGATCCCATTGTGGAGCCGAGCGCAGGCGGCACAGATCGCGGCGGGCTCGCAGCGATTTGGCTCCGGCCGCTGTGACTTGCAGCTTAATCGGTCCCACAGCACATCCCTTAATTACTTGCAGCACACTTCCATTGCCGACAGAAAATTCATTAGCCAGTTCCTTTGCCTGAAGCGGCAATGGAGATAACTCGTGTTAAAAGCAAACGCGCTGCTAAAGCAAAGCGCTTCATGCCACCCTGGGCGGTGAATGGAGCTGGGCAGGAGGTGCCACTCCAAGACTTCAGGATTAAGCGGGTCGCGGGTGGAAAACTGAGCGGAAGAACGTCGTGGAAAGCTGAGTTCTGTGCGATCCTGCAGGAGGGAAAGGAGTGGCGGGGATCGCCACGGGAGTAACCAAGTCATCTCCACGATCTCCGGGAAGGCGAGGCAGGTTAAGGCTGCAAGAGCAGGCATAGGGAAGCATGAGAGGTCGGATGAGCAAACGTTTGTGCAAGCACTGACTCGGTGATTTCGTCCCTCTTTTTTTTTTATCACTGACTGCTTTTGCTTTGTTACTTACTATCCAGAGTTTTCTGACCAGAGAACAAACAGAGAACAAGTCCAACATAAAAATACATGAGTCAAAGGTGTCACTCTAAGATGACAGGAAGGAAAGCAGGGGAAGAAAAGGGGTATGGTTATAACATTGCAGATGGATTGTGTAATACCCTCATGTAGTCATTTCATCTCAACTATATTGATGTAGAGCCTTTTCCCTTGTTGCCTGGGTTACATTTCTGTCCAGACATGAAATTCTCAATGCTTTCCTCAGCCAACAACAGTTTACAAAGAATTAGGTCCTGTCTGACAAGAAAGAGGTTCCTAGTGCCACCAGTGCTGTTATCATTACCTATTGTTACCTATTGCCTCATTAGTACTCAAATGAAGAATATTGGAGTAGGAATGCTGGATCAACAAGCCTAAGCTCACACTGCAAGTCAGGGACATAATGGGAAGACACTCTGTGATTGTCATTTCTCAGATGTTGATTACTGCAAAGCTCCTTCATTTCAATACTGACAGAACTTTTGTTTCTTCCCAGTTACACTGTAGGAACTTTGAACTTTATCAGTACTGACCACTAGAAAGAAACAGGAAAGCACAGGCCCAGTTTGTCAGTATCCAAAATGAGATGTACCAGAGAATTTGCTACACAAGGTCCTGGACTGTAACCAGAAAAAACAAAACAAAACAAAACAACACAAGAACAAACAACAACAACAGAAAAAAACCCAAACAAACAAAACCCCAGAACCCCCCAACCCAACCCCCAAACTTCTTTACTTGCTTGCTTCTTTTTTATTGTTGACTATTTTAATTGAAATTTATTAATTTATCAAATAAGAATATACATGTCATCTTTACAATTTTTATAAATGCCAGTAAGAATTTAACCCCATTAAAAAGTAAACACATTTGCAAAGATCTTTGTGAGAATGGTTTTAGGGTTTGTTTATTTTTCCCAGCATTATTTTTAAACTTTTAAAATGAAATTATCTGTGTTTATTACATTCCCATTAGGTGCATTTACACCTCAAAGTTAGGAGCAATATAAACTTGCAGCCTAATTCCTTTAGGGCTTCGAAAATGAAATTACCAAAGGATGACAGATACATCCTTTCCCCACAGAAGTCTATCACTAGTACCCAGTACATCTGAATATTTAATAATTTTTTTCTTTCCTGCTTTGTCTTTCAATTTAGGTGAGCTATGATAACATAAACAATTACAGAATTTAAAATCTTTGAAAAGAGTTTCCATCATTTTTTTTTATAACACCAGATCTACAAAGACCCCAAACCAACCAAAATAACAATCTTTTAGGAATTCTGGATGCTGTAGCTTAACAGCCCTAAACAAATTCTGTCCAATTTAATGACCCAAATCTGAGTATTGACATTTGTTCAAGATGAGTGGTTCACAGCTTGTGCCCTGACACAGAAAACACTGAAGCAAACCTTTGGGACTTCAGATTGCAGACAACTGAGTTTTTTGTTCTTTCTGCCAGCCATTGGTTGGTTTTTTTGGGGTTTTTTTTACCCTCTTGCTGTTATGAACAACACTGTGTGGTCTTTCAGGAAATCTGTCTGCTACTTCTGTAACATAAAGATTTTTGGTACAGCTCATGGGCAAAGAAATAATTGTTGTTGCTATTTTGGCCAAGGAAAATCCTTCCAAATATTGTCTTTTCACAGCTTTTAATGATGACCTTGTATACTCATATTCTTGGTCTAACTGGCTGCATGTATCAAGCCATGTCGCTTAAAACAGAAGGATGAGTCAAAGAAGGATGGAATAAAAGCAAAATATCTGTCTAAAAGAAACAAATCCCTTTTCTTGTGTTATCCACTTGAGGGAGACAATGAGCCATAGGTTATATGCATGTGTCAGTTTGATGGACCACATACAAAACTGATGAAGAATTTGTACCCATCGTGTATTATTGTTAATTTTAAAAGTACTGGCCTGTGCAACATTGCAGGTATGATGTTTCTCATAGCACTACATTGATCTGTACATCAGACAGTTTTCTTCTCTTTCCTTCTTGCCTAGCAAGATGGAATCATCCAATGACTTTCGCTGATAGGTCTTAAACAGGAATGTCCAGACTCTTTCAAGATGATATTCCATAACTCTACAATTAATATCTCCCGTTTGGACAACCTCACCTGATTCAAGACTTATATTTGACTCACTTTATGGTTTAAGAGATATACTAAAGTGTATTACATTCTAAGAGGGCTAAAATAGACACTACAAGAAGCCATAAAAGAATAAAGTTTAATAACCTGTGTCTGAATGCCTTTAGACATACATACATGGCTTGGAAGTTTTGTTTTATTTTATTTGGTGCCAGTCATGATGCATGGTACAATATTCTCCAAGAGACTGCCATATTTTGAAGTCCTCCCAGGAAGACTTTCATGGCTTAGCAATCATTATTGTTAGAAAATATTCTGATGTTTGCCTCAAACAGCCTTATGGCAATTGACAACCATTACTCTTCCTCTTACCTGCAGAGGACATAAAAACGAGTTTTTATTCCTCTCTCTAAAACTATCTTCTGAACAACTGAATAAATATCATGCAGGAAGCTAAATGTCGCTCCTTTCTTGAAGAAGGGCAAGAAGGAGGACACAGGAAGCTCCAGAACAGTCAGCTTCATCTCAGTTCCTGCAAAAGTAATAGAGCAGCTAAGAAAACCATTTCCAGGGTCATGAAAGGCAGTAAAATCATTAGGAGTAGTCAGCATAGATTCACCTAGAGAAAGTGTCTCTGTGGCACCGCTAGCCGCGTGCAAGAACTAGGCTCAATCGGGTGAGGCAGAATTCTGATTTTATTATTTAATTCTAAAACTTACATAGACTTTTGAAAGTTCCTCCAGACTGGGTCAATTCAAAACCTCCCCCTAGGCCGATAAGCCAGGTTGAACAGTCCATCATTCCAGAGACAGTTTCAATAACATCCAAACCTTATCTTTGTTTATAGAACACAGGGAGAAGAAGAGAAAAATTCCCACGGGAAAGAGTCTGTGCTGTCACAAGAAAGTCATGTTTGACCAGCTTGATAAACTTTTAAACTTAGGTGACCAGCTTGGTGGATGAGGGCAGAGCAGTGGCTATTGCCTACTGTTTCCTATAAGATTCTCATAAAGAAGTTGTTGATGTATGGGCCAGATGAGCAGTTGGTGAGGTGGGTGGAAAACTGGCTGAATGGCCAGGCCCAGAGGATGATGATCAGTAGCACAAAGTCTAGTGGGAGGCCAGTAACTAGCAATGTACTCCAGGGGTCATTACTCCATCAATTTATTTCCACATCTTCATTAAGGATGTGGATGATGGGGCAGAGTGCACCTTCAGCCAGTTTGCCAATGACACCACACTGGGACGAGCAGCTGATACACCAGATGATTGTGCTGCCATCCAGAAGGATGTTGACAGGCTGGAGCAGTGGCCTGACAGGAACCACATGAAGTTCAACAAAGGCAAGTGCAGGGTCCTGCACCTGGGAAGGAACAATCCTCCAATTTGCAGTTGATTAGCTGCAATGCAGCTTGGCAGGAAAAGCCCGGGGGTCCTGGTGGATGCTCAGTTAAACATGAACTAGCAATGCATCATTGTGGAAAAGGCTGATGGTATCCTGGGCTGCATTAGAAGTGCTGCTAGCATGTAGAGGGAGGTGATCCTTACCCTCCACTTAGCACTGGTGAGACCACACCTGTGTCCAGTTCTGGGCTCCTGAGTACAAGAGACACACGGACAAACTGGAAAGAGTCCAACAAGAGGAGATTATGAAGGGACTGAAGGATCTGCCATATGAAGAAGGGCTGAGAAATCTGGAACTAGTTAGCCTGGAAAAGAGATGTCACAGGGAGGAACTTACAAATGTATGAAAATACCTGAAGGGAGGGTGCAAAGAAGATGGAGACAAGCTCTATTCAGTGGTGCCCAGTGACAGGATCAGAGACAAAAGCCACCATCTGCAACACAGGATGTTCACTCTGAACATCAGCAAACACTTTCTTACTGTGAGCATAACCAAGCATCGGCACAGGCTGTCCAGAGAGTGAATGAGAGTCTCCCACCTGGAAGGTGTCTGGACACTGTCTGGACACTGTCCCAGGCAAACAGCTGTAGGTGGCCTCGCTTGATTAGGGAGAGGGTTAGACTAGGAGACCTTCAGAGGCCCCTTCCAGTCTCAACCATTCTTGTTGATTTTCTTGTGTCTTCCCCAGTCCACTCTACTCTGGATGATTTCTAAGTATCTCATAACTGCTTTTGCCAGTGTTTCTAATTGGTCCATATCACTGCATTACGGTGAGTAGAATTGTATATAGTACAGAAAATACTACAACAAAAGTAGTGAGTGGAAGGAAGGACTATTATTACTGTTTTCAGGTTCCTATCTTGGTCAGAAATCCCAATATGATATTTGACTCCTTTGCAATACCATGATACTGTAGTTTCATATTTTCTGTGTCACAGTAATATCTATGTGCTTTTCTGCTTAACTACCCCCTGATTAGTTGCTTCCTCACTTGCACTTGCTGAACTACTCATTTATTCCCAAGTGTAGAAACTTGTGCTTGTCCAATATCATTCTTATCTTTTTCCAGGATACTACTTCAATTTATTGAGACACATTCTAAATTCTGGGCCTAACCAGCAACATTTCTGCAGTTGCTCCTATATAGCCTTCATCAAACATTTAAATGAGGCACCCAAGTCATTACTATTTGCAATAGCAAATATGCAATAGCAGCATAACAGGTCATAAAGAATTCTAGAGAAGTACTTTTTTTTTTCTCTCCTTGAGGTTTAACAGCATACCAATAAAACTGTTTTGCACCAACTTCTACACTCTGTTTTGCTTATGCAAGTGTCACGTCTTGCTCAGGTTTATTCTTAGAAACTCTATAGCCTTGTTTATGAATACTAATATATTTTATCAAATGTCTTATCCTTATGCTTTGTTCTTTGAGCCCAATAGAATTTCCCCTCCCCACCTTTTAAAATAAAAATTTATAAATAGGAATATGTATTTATCAATTTAATGAATTTGTTTGTCTCTAGCTTTTTACAAATCCAGTGCTAATTTAGATTCATGGAAGAAAAATATTAATAGATGGACCAATAAAGCCCTCTGCCTATCAACAAAGCTTTGAAAAAAAAATAAAGGCGAAACCTAAGTGGAGCAAATTATGTGACCGGGACCTAGTTTTGCATCTAAACTTAGAAGTAGTCATAATGGGTACAAAATTAAATAATTTAAGAAACCCAAAAAAAACCAAACCAAAACAACACAAAACCACCACCAGCTAATTTTTACAAGCACAATACTTAAACGCCTATGAGCAAAATCGTGCATTTATGTCTTAAACAAGAACTGGATATACCACCTGATAATAGAGCCTTAAACAGCATAATAAAAATAAGACTTTAATTTAATTAATGGGGAGTGGCAGTTTCTCTAGCATGAGATAACGCCCAACAGATAGGTAACCTTGAACTGTAAATATGGAGGAGGGCATTCTAATAACGGGAAGAAACTTCAATTTAACTTTGCAACCGAATTGTTACTCAAGTAAGATGTAAATTGCAGCAATAAGGTGAGAATGAAATGGATCTATCACCATTGTGCTTTTTTCATGTCTCACTCAGTATATACCACATAAACAATTAATATTAATCATGCAACAATAAGCTGCAACAGTTTTTGTAGGGTTGTACTGTTACACTGTCAGTACATTGGCAATTGCACCCAAACTCTCCATACATGGGGAACTTTGTGTTTGTTGATCACATTTACAACATTAAAAGATAACTGATTTCCAAGTGTCTGAGTTATTTATTCACTGTGAATTTAGAGAACTAATTTTCAAGAGGCAATATCATAGCAGGAGACTTAGGTACAAGGTTGTTCAAAATGCCTAATCTTAAAGTGATAATATAAATAGGATTCATAGGTGATATTTTTATGGTTAATATACAGCTGAGAATAGACCTTCATCCTCAAATATGCAGCCATTTAAACCAAGTAATCTATTATATAGTCTGGTGAATTATAATTAATCTTAATTCTTTTCCTGGGATTTAGAAATTGACATAAATCCACTGTCAAGATTCAGATGTATGGCACTATATATCCCATATTAGTTGTGGCGACAGCCACACAGTAGCTAAGCTGTCAGTACTAGCTACTCATTAGGACAACTGGTAAAGTGTGCCTCATTGACTTCAGACTCAGAACAGAAGAATTAAAGTGCACTAGTGTGTAGAAAATTACAATATCTGTGCAGTGTCTAAATCTCTTTGAGGTTTTGGAAAGTGAATTTCACCCAAAGCAAGCCTATGCTTCTAATCTACCTTGAAATTATTTTAGTTAGGCTATATAAAGTGTACTTGGTCCATTTCAGAGGAGGAAAGGAAAGGAAATTGCTCCACTATTCAAACCTAAGCAGTTTATCAGATATGGAAAGTCATTTCTAGTATGAGAAAATACCCCCTGGGGCACATTCCTCTACAATATGCATCTTAAGTAGATAGGAATTCACATACCATGGCATTATATTATAAAATAGAATAATGAGCTACTTTAGAAATGATAACCATAAGTGAAATAATGGGGCCACAAAAATAAGTAAAAATAAACACCTTTTTTAAGTATTTCTGACTCTTTTTTTACAGAATCATGGAATTGTTTAGGTTCTAAAAGACTTCTAAGATCATCAAGTCCAACCATTAACCTAGCACTGCCATGCTCGCCACTAAAGCATTGCACCACATCCACGTGCCTTTTGAACACTTTTAGGGATGGCAATTCCACACTTTCATAGGCAGTCTGTTCCAATGCCTGAACACCCCATCAGTGAAGAAATTTTTCCTAGTATCTAGTCTAAACCTCCCCTGGTGCAACTTGAGGCCATTTCCTCTTGTTCTGTCATTTGTCACCTGGGAGAAGAGACTGACACCCACCTCACTACAGCCTCCCGTTAGGTAGTTGTAGAGATCGATAAGGTCTCCCCTTGAGCCTCCTTTTGCCCAGGCTAAACAATCCCAGCTCCCTCAGCTGCTCCTCTTGAGACTTGTGCTTCAAAACCTTCACCAGCTCCATTGCCCTTCTCTAGACATGCTCCAGCACCTCAATGTATTTCTTGTAGTGAGGGGCCCAGAACTGAACAGAGGTTTCAAGGGGCAGCCACACCAGTGCCAAGTACAGGTGGCCAGTCACTGTCCTATTTCTGCTGGCCACACTATTTCTTATACAAGCTAGGATGCCATTGGCCTTCTTGGCCATCTGGGCACACTGCTGGCTGTCAGTCATCTGACTGTCAATCAACACCCCCAGATGATTTTCCTCTGGGTCACTCTCTAGCCCCAAGCCTTTACCCCCACATGGGGTTGCTGTGACTGAAATGTAAGATCTGGCACTTCTTGTTGAACCTCATACAAGTGGTCTCGGCCCATTGATCCAGCCTTCTTATCATCCATCAGATCAATACTCCCAACTTAGTGTCATCTACAAACTTACTGAGGGTGCACTCAATCCTCTCATCCAGATCATTGATAAAGATATTAAATAGGACTGGCACCAACCCTGGGCTTTGTGGAACATCACTTTTAACTGTCCCTCAGCTGGATTTAACTCCATTTACTACCATGCTCTGAGCCAGCCATTGAGACAGCTTTTACCCAGTGAACAGTGCACGTCCACACCATGAGCAGTCAGTTTCTCCAGGAGAATGCTGTGGGANCATGCTCTGAGCCAGCCATTGAGACAGCTTTTACCCAGTGAACAGTGCACATGTCCACACCATGAGCAGTCAGTTTCTCCAGGAGAATGCTGCGGGAAACCGTGCCAAAATTCATGGCCTTTCCTGACCCTTAAACTTTCCTGACTCTTTCACCTTGTCAGAGAAGGAAATGAAGTTAGTGAAGCAGGATCTGTCTTTCCTAAGCCTATGCTGGCTGGCCCAGATCTCTTGGTTGTCCTGCATGTGTCTCATGATGGTCCTCAAGATGATCTGCTCCATGGCCTTCCTCAGCACCAAGGTCAGACTGATATGCCCATAGTTCCCTGATCTCCTTTTGACTCTTCTTGTACATGGTCACATTTGCTAACTTCTAGTCAACTGGGACATCCCTGGTCAGCCAGGACTTCTGGTAAATGATGGAGTGTCTTGGTGAGCTCTTGCACGAGCTCCCTCAGTACCCTTAGGTGGATGTCATTAGCTCCATAGATTTGTGCCACATCTAAGTGGCACAGCAGGTTCCTGACTGTTTCATCCTGGTTTATGGCAGCTTCATTCTTCTCCTCATCAGTAACTTCCAGCCCAGGGGGCTGAACACTCAGGGAGCAACTAGTTGATCTGTTAAAGACTGAGACAAAGAAAGACCTCAGTCTTTTCCTTATCCTTTGTCCCTCTGCATCCACTAAAGGATGGAGCTTGTCTTTATCCCTCTTTCTGTTAATGATGTACTTGAAAAAAATGTTTTTGTTGTCTCTTGCAGTAGTAGACAGATTAAGTTCTAGACAGACTTTGGCCCTTTTGATTTTTCCCCTGCATAACCTCACGTCATCTTTGCAGTTCTCCTGACTGCTCTGCCCCTTTCTCCAAAGGTAATACACTTTCTTTTTTTTTCCCTGAGTACCAGCCAAAGCTCTCTGTTCAGCCAGGCTGGTCGTCTTCTCCACAAGCTCATCTTTTGGCCCATGTGGATGGCCTGCTCCTGTTTCTCTAGGAATTCCTTCTTAAAGCGCACCCAGTCTTCCTGTATTTCTTTGTTCTTCAGAATTGCCTTCCAAGGAACTCTTAAAATCAGTCTCCTAAACAGGCCAAAGTCTGCCCTCCAGAGGAAAAGACAGCAGTTCTGATGATCCACCTGTTTACTTCTCGAATAATCAAAAACTTTTTAATTTGTGATTGCTGTGCCCAAGACGGCCTCTGTCACATCAGCCACCAGTCCTTCTCTCTTCACAAATGTCCAATGGGACACCTCCCATGGTTGGCTCACTCATCCAATACTTTGTACATTTTAAGCATTTTTAAGAACCTTGAGTTCCTTAATTTCTTTGCTACTGTTCATTTGCTGGGAACAAAACTCTTAGCTTCTGGAAGAACAGCTTAAGCATTGTAGCCAGCACAATTTGAATATTTAGTCAAATACCCTGTAAAATTAGGATCTGACTTAGAGAAACCATTTCACACTGTCCAAGGACTCTCTTCTCTGGAGAGTGTGCTAGTACCTATATGCAAATTAAGAAATGATGATCATATTTCAGAGATGAGAACTGCTTAATAGTCCAGGTATGGACAGCCACAAAAATAACCTTCATAGCTTAACTACAAGATATTGTTGAAATAAATTTTACAGGAAAATCTCCTAGAAGTGAAAGGGACAAAAAAGGACTTCTTTCTCATTATTTGAGATTGCTGAAATTAGAATTTCAGTGTCACTGATTCAAAAAAAAGGTGGTTGGACACATTATTTTGAGAGAAAGTTCAGGACAAGCAGGAGAGGATGAAACCAGTGCTGTAAGTAGCAGAACCTGGACCTGAAACCGAAAATTAGGAAGGATAAGGAAGGATAAGAGAAACCAAAAAGCTGTTCCAGAATTGACAGCTCCCTTTCTGGGAGGAAGAGAGGAACTTAAGAACTTAAGAAGGGAAATAAAAAATTCTAAGCTTACTGAAATTACTGAAATTACTTGTGCGCTAAGAGAAGACACTAGAAGCTGTTGGGACAGCTGCCAGGAGTGAAACCTTTCTGAAGATGTAAAGAATCACACAAGCTATCTTTGGATAATTTAGGGGAGTTTGGTTCTCCTCAACACTATGAATAATGCAAAACATCTTTATGAAAGCATTTTAAACTCTCATTCTGCAATATGTAGAATTAGTGTTTTACTCCTAACTTGACATGTTTCTATGTCTATAAATGATGAACATTGAGGTCTTGAAAACACAGAGGATCAGACTTAACAGTCCAGTAAGTCAAATGTCCTGTCTAAAGAGAAGCTGAGAAACTTTCCAACTTCCTAGATTTACTTAAAAAAAAAAAAAAAA